>JARDAA010000061.1:0-572639 GCA_029448695.1 Elsinoe perseae | reverse complement strand
CGGTCAAGAAAAGGTCCAGGCAGTCGCGAAGCCGCCCCGCAAGCGCAAAGTATCCCAGACACGGGTCAAGAGCTCGACAGATCTAAAGGATGCCACTGCAGATGATAGGGAGCAAGAGACAAGTGATCTCGCAGCGGATGGTAAGTACCGTATTAAACGTGTCGGTAAGCAGCTCATCCGTGAACCCGTGACCCCAGCTACAACATCAACATCTTCTCCGGCTAGACCTGTACAATCGCAAGCTGCCTCCGATGGGTCTACGCCGTGTGGTGCGCCTGACGTAGCGGCCATGCTTTCACGAGTCCTAGATGAAGTCCAAGGATTCATGCCGCGGCAGGGTGACGATCGACCTACCGGGTACGATAAGTACTGCTCTACGTGCTTCGAAGACTTGGTAAAGATAGCTCGTTGCTATGAAGAGACCCTCCTACCTCTCCTGAACAAGGTCAAAGACGGTGGTCTACATGCATCGTCTGGTCCTCACACCGTCATTGACGATACAACTCGAGAAGACAATCAAATGACGAGGCAGCGAAGTAGACCTCTCTTGGTCGAGTCAGACGAAGAGGAGACCTTGTCGCTTCATTCTGATGATGGGATGGACTAGTCACGTGATGGTAGTCTGGAGGTCTTCCACACTTGACGTCATAAGACGGCCTTAGGGTTAGCCATGTATAACCCTTAGGGTAAGGTGAAAGTCAGTCGATTCGTCTTCAATTTCTGAGTAGTGATGGCTGAGATCGAGCCGATGTCTGCGTGCATCGAACAAGGACAGAAAGACACGCTGTACTGCGTGTTTCTAGAACTCGGTTCCCAGGGCTCAGATCCCAGGACTAGCGGCCAGATTTGGAGCCGCGCTAAACTCAATTCAGGTCCGATCCCACAACCTGGTCGTGCAATCCGAGGCCTCATCTCAGCTAGGTCGTATATCAGAAGCACAATTTCTGATAATCATTCTGCACATTTGTGGTGAAAACAAAGACGAAGTAAAAAGTTACTAAGGCAGATACCGTATCTGTGAGGTTCAGAGCTGTACACTGCCAACGTGCCGCGAAGCAAACCTGCCTGACCCACTTTCCGTCTACTCTCTCTCTCTCTCTCTCCACCACATTTTCTCTTGATCACTTTCTGCAATGCGCACACTGAGGAGATGTAGACTATCAATCCATCACTCAAGGAGTTTTAATGTCCCGGGCCCGTCCTCGCGCCGTATTACAAATACACGTCCAAACAGATCAGCACAGAGCCCAGAAACCTCGAAACGATCATCTGCTTTGGCTCGACTCCAGGCTCGACTTCCGCCTCGATTGCGACCATATCTCTCCCCACTGCTCTCTGCCCCTGTGTCGCATATTACTGCCTTCTTGGTCCTACACGAGATCACAGCACTGGTTCCTCTCGCGGGGCTCTTCGGACTGTTCCATTACTCTAATGCGGTCTGGCTGGAGAGATGGAGGAAGAAGGTGGAAGAGAGCGAGAATTTTCAGGAGGGCGTGAAGAAGTGGAGGAGATATGCGAGGAGGAAGGGCTGGGTCACCGAACGTGATGGCGAGGAGTTCTCGGAAGACGCCCGAGCTGAGGCGATTGGAGTTTCCGCCACAAGAAACTACTTGGCAGAGGACAAGGTGGACGGATTACTTGACACAAGGGTTGAAGAGCTGGAAAGCAGTCTCGGAGGAGATACTGTTGCATCCAATACAGATCCCGTGAACCATCAGACGAGAGGAATCGTGGCCGACACTCAAGCTGGCAGAGGAGCGCGTGTAGTCGTCGAGCTAGCGACAGCTTATGCCATCACGAAAGTGTTGATGCCGGCTCGTGTCGTTGCAAGTGTCTGGGCTACGCCATGGTTTGCGCGAATTGCCGTGCAACCAGCATCAAACCTGCTTCGCAGGCTGGCAAAACGATAAAGGCTCCTGCGCTGAGACCCGTATTGGCTCTCGCATTGAGGATAATAGAGGCCTGCCGTCAGATCAAGCTATACAGGGGCACCGTAGAACTTCGCCATGCATGGATGGGCGAGTCACGGCGATTGCAATATAGCCTAGCTGGGATTGGCACCAATAACAAAGCCCAGTAATTAGCTTTGCCCAGCGTACCGAAACGTCAAGGACAGCACACACCGAAGGCAACGATCTCAAATAAACGTTGGGGAATGCCGTGGGAGAATGCAATGATGATTTCTCACTCAGCGGCGTCTGAGAGGTCTGCGCGGACTTGCTGGTGTGGGACCGGCTGTACTGGCCGGCTTTTGAGGAGGCAGAAATCTATGACCGGACACTGCGGCGGTGCGTGCAGAAACCCTCGAGCGTACTTCTGCTAGCGAAGCTTGAGCTGCCACTGTTGGCGACAATCGTCAAGTACGAAGCTTTGGCCAGCGACTGTCGTCCTGGCAAAAAGTGATGGCGTAAGACTGTGGGACACCTGACAATGGCATTGCAGAGTTGATGATGCTGCATTTTGCAACTTTCTCTAGAGTATCCTATAATTCACAATGAATCTGGCTCAAGCGGGTACCATAGTACGCTCATGCAAATTCAATTTTCCATCCCTTCCCAATACTCACCTTTGGGTCTCTCACTACGGCCCAGTTTGCCTTTCCACTCTTTCCCTCATTGAAGACCAGGTCCGCCTTTCTGACGCCTCCACTCTTCCCGGAACCTTCCTCACTTACGTCCGCCTCGGTCTTGCCCTTCCAGCTCTTGGGTGCGTTGACAACGACCACCTTCTCGATTCTGATGTCCCTGATGCTCTTAAGGTAGTCCTTGGTCTTCTTACCTTCTTGACCTTGATCTTCACTTGCAAGCGTCTGCGTCGCACCTGTATAGCGGAATTTACGCCACGTGTACGCACCAGCCTGGTAGTCGAAGCTTTCGCCATCGTCAAAGTAGAGGTCTCCCTCGGCATTGCCATCGTCGGGCAGAACAACGATGAGGGTAAAGGGATCCCGCTTCATGAGACCTGAAGATCGGCGTGGACGGTCACGACGAGGGAAAATGTGACCTGCTCGCATAAGCACAGGTATCTTGTCGAGAGGTGCCGGAATGGTCTTGCTGCCGCGGCCCACATGTCGTGTGTAGTCGAAATAATCGAAGTACGGGGTAGAGTCAGGGAGGTAGATATCAACGCCCTTGCCGCCTTCGGTAGTGACGGGCTTGATGAGAAGACCAGTGGTGCCAAGGTAAAGCTGGTCATCGATGGCGAATGCGTTTTCATCATCAGGATGAACATAGTACATGGGCTTGACGATAGGCGTGCCATCAACACTGGCGCGATGGAACGCAGTATACCACGATGGAAGGAGAGAGTACCGGAGTCGAATCGCCTGCGTGACAATTTGACGCTCTGTGTCTGGGAGGAGATAAGGCTCGCGGCGGCGGGTATCGATGTGGGCATGGGCTCGGAAAAAGGGGTTCCAGATACCAGTTTGATACCAGCGCACGAGTAGTTCACGCTCGGGATTGCCGAAGAAGCCGCCAACATCAGCGCCAGCGAAAGGGAAGCCGGAGACACCGAGACCAAGGATCATTGGGAATGAAGCGGCGAGATGAGGCCAAGCTGCCTGGTTGTCACCAGTCCACACCGCCCCTACGCGCTGACTTCCGGAGAAGAAACTTCTAGTGAGGACAAACGGGCGGACACCTCCTCTCTTTTCCTCGGACTTGTCCCTGGACAGAAGTGCATGATAAGTGGCGTTGTGGAAAGTCAATCCGTTTATGTTGTGAACGTCACGGTGTTCCCAGCCACCGTGGTGAATGTTGTCTTTCGGCATGGTCGTCTCGGGTCCGTTAAAGACGGATGGTTCGTTCATGTCGTTCCAGAGCCACATATTGGGCCTGCTATGGGGAAAGCTGGCGTACTGGAATAGGCTTGTCCACCACTTGCGAGCTTTCTCATTGAATGCATCGATCCAGTAAGATGATCCAGGCCAGCACCAGCCTTCGTAGATGTTGCCATCTTTGTTGTTAGTTGCAAGACCCTGGTTCTTCAAAGCTTCCACGACAGGGTAGTTGCCTTCGTTCTTGATGTGAGGATCAATAATGACAACGAGTTTTCTCTCGTTCTCGTCAAGCTGATCCTGCATACTGTTTGGGTCGGGAAAGTTATCCGGGTCCCAGGTGAAGTACTTCTTGCCATCGGTATATTCAATGTCCAACCAGATAATGTCATAAGGGATGTTCGCTCGGTCAAACTTCTTGTCCACATCCTTGACATCTGTGTCGGTGACATAGTTCCAGCGACACTGATGATAGGCTATAGCAAATGATTGCGGCAGCTGAGTATAACCAGTCAAGTCGGTGTATGCTCCGATAACGTCCTGTGGCTTGGGTCCCAGGAAGACGAAAACGTCGAGTAGTCCTGACTCAGAGAACCAGTGGGTATGCGTGGTGGTCTGAGCAGGCACGCCGAGACTGAGAGGATTGGCTGCGGTGGTAGTTTTGGTAATGTCAACCCAAGTCTCTGCGGCGTTCAGCCAGAAGACACCCACGGTTGAGTCTTTCTTCTGGGCCTGCATGAAAGGTATGGATCCGTAGAGCGTCATTGGGCTATCCATCTCGTATTCGAACACGTCTGCATTGTATAAGCGGTAGGGTTCGTCGTAATTGCCGTCACCACCACGCGTCTGCTTGAGGGAAAGTGGTCCAGTGTGCTCTGCAATACCATAGACGTGGGAGTAGCCAGGGAAGGTGATGTCCAGACCGATACTCTCCGGTCCGCGCGGTTTACTGTCAGTGTTGCCTCCAAAGCTCTCCTCCCACCATGTGCTCTCGTGCTCCTCGTCTTTGCTTGGCGCAGCCGCTGGGGTCTCCTCACCCTCCTTCTGCTCCTCGGCGGGCTTGTCTACCTTTGGCCGCCAGTGTTCGTAATTGAGCAAGCCACGATCGTTGAATTTGATCTGTGTCGTGCCATCTCGCTTAAATTCCATAGAGAAAGGGGAGTGAGTGATGATGGCTTCGAATCTGCTGCCAGGACCATAGACGATGCGAGTCTCGCCCGAAGATGACTCTTTGTTGATCGCTGCGCCTTCGCTGACCTTAGGATCTCCTACCAATGCCCATGACCCTGCTTCATTGTATCTTTCCTTCCTAGCTTTTGAATCATGACGCAGAGTGATGTCCCCTTTTTGACGCTTGTCCTCGTCCACCGTCACTCGAGCTGTGCCAGATTCCAAGAAGGAAATTGTGATAGGCAGCTTGACCTTTTCCGAGGTCTGCAGCGTCTTGAGAATCACGCCGGTCAGCTTGCCTTTGCTGAAGCTGAGCGATGAAACATCCAGAGCGTAGGGCGCTGACCACGATGAGGATCCCAAAGCTGTGTCTGCGTATGCTCGATTACGTTTACAGAAGCCAGATTGGTCGCAAGTTTTGAAGTTCTCTTTCTTGACAGCATCTTCAAACATCAGTAAACGAGTTTGAAGCATTGTCCAACGATATCCTTTGCTGGTAATTGAACCCCGTTGCGTTCGGTAGACTTACAGACTGGCAATGAAACGTAGCTCAGAACGTAGAAAAGAGCTAATGTCAACGCCCAAGGACGTATCAAGTCATACTGTCGTGCCATGCTGGCTTTCCTGCGTAGACTCCGAGTGTGAGACCAGCCAAGGATCCCCCACTAATCCCAATGCCTGAAAGACTGGTCGAGACGGCTGATTGACCTCCTGGCAGCGAGGTTGTCCACGGCTCACCGGCGCGAGATGCCGACTGGTCCCTGATTTTCCTCTTGTCTTGCCCACCGCCATTTGATGGCATTTGGTGGGGTCCTCGGGTGGAGTTTGCCCAGAAAAAAGAAGAGCAAACTCGCCCATTGCTCTGCTCTTCTTTCAAATGTCTTCATCCCAACAAGAAGAATTCAATCCCCCCATCTTCAAGCATCTCGGAGCTAAAGACCGGGCTCATCTCACAGTCGTCAACCAAGCATTACAAGAAGAACGAGAAGCCACAATGACTTCCGAGCAGACGTGAGGAAACACCCCACCATCGATGAGGGGCATACGTTGACCATCTTTAGCTTCATTGCTATCAAGCCTGATGGCGTTCAGGTAAGTTTCCGTACCAATTGATGCTTTCAAGTTTAGCTCATCGACTGCGAGACAGCCATCCAGCATTCTTCCGCTAACACTCTCTTCAGCGTGGCCTCGTTGGCCCCATCATCACCCGCTTCGAGCAGCGCGGCTACAAGCTCGTCGCTATCAAGCTCGTGACTGCCAGCAAAGAGCACCTCGAGAAGCACTACTCCGACCTCTCCGACAAGCCCTTCTTCCCCGGTCTCGTCAGCTACATGGGCTCCGGTCCAATCTGCGCCATGGTCTGGGAAGGCAAGGAGGTCGTCAAGGTCGGCCGCCAGCTCCTCGGTGCCACCAACCCCCTCGCCTCTGCCCCTGGCACCATCCGGGGTGACTTTGCCATCGACGTCGGCCGCAACGTCTGCCACGGCTCCGATGCTGTCGAGTCGGCCAAGAAAGAGATTGCTCTCTGGTTCAAGCCTGAGGAGCTTAACAGCTGGAAGAAGGCTGAGTTCGACTGGGTCTACGAGAAGGCATAAATCACTCAAGACACCGAGCCTGCTGGCAGTGTCGGAATGGATAAGCGGCAATTACGACTCGCACCGCTCCGCGTGTCGAAAGGATGCATCCAGTTCTCCCTCGCACACAGGGCATCTCTTCGCAAATAGATCACGATCATAAAAAGCCTTCATTGACGAGTCGTGTTAACCAAACCTTTACTACGAGACCATCTTTGTACGACTGAGGTATTGGTACTTGTACCATTGCCCCTCTCCCAGGTCGATACCCATCTCCTCTCTGCCCCATTGCCTCATGAGCGCCTTTGCCATTGTCTTTCGTTCCTTAAGCCATTCTTGCTGTTTTTCTTTCCAGGTCTCTTCCCTCTTCCGCAGGCTCTCCGAAACCCGCTGATCCATCTGCTGATTTGCTTTCCTCAGCCCATCTAGTTCCTTTCGCATCTCATCAACAGTGGCATGCAGATCGAGCCTCTTCTGCTCCGACTCGCGCAACTCACTATCGGAGACACGAAAGCTTGCTGATGTAGCCCGCTCCAACTCCTTGCACAGCTGTTCATGCTGGTCTTTGCTTGCCACCAACTCGGATCGGAACTCATCTATCTGCGCCGCGTAACCCTTAGCCATGCTCTCAAAGCGCTCTGCTTTTTGCAAGGCGCTGTCGAGTTGTGAGCGCAAGTGCCCATCGCCACTTGAAGTTGTTGACTCGGTCCTGCTGTGTTTCTGGGGATGCTCATCTTCGTCTAGTCTCGAAAGGTCTTGAAGAAGGTTTAATTCCTCCCGAAGGTGAGTGATCTCTTGCTTGGCAGAATCGAGCTCGACCTGCCCGGCGGAGGTCGTCGTTGTAGAAAGTTGTTGCTGCAGCTGTTCACGCAGGGACGCCATCTCGTCTTGTGCATGCTGGAGCTGAGTCTTGAGACCTTCGGTCTCTGTCTCGAGTGCTGCATGTTGTGGCAACGAGGTCGGGAGGTACGTGTTAAGACGGGCTTGCATGTGATCCTTCAATTTACGCTCACCATCGAGATCTGTGCGCAGCCTGGCAGTGTCGTCCAGAGCTTTCTTCAGCTTCGTCTTCAGGTCTTCGACTTCCGCACTCAATCTCTTCTCCCCTTCCGCAAGACTCTTCACTCGCCAACGCAGATCATGAAGCTCGGCGTCCTCGCTCTCTCGCATCTCTTCAAGTTGGGTTCTGAGCTCGTCCGCGAGCGATTTTGCCTTTCCAAGCTCTTTTCTGGCCTCTCCTGCTTCATTCCTCGAATCGCGGAGCTGCCGCTCAAGATCAAAAATATCCGTGGGAGTACCAGTGACACCAGTCTGCCCTTCGTTGGCAGACCGGAGCGCATCTGTTGTACGATCCAGCTGACTCTGCAGCTCCCTTCGAGAGTCATTAGCGGCCCGTAATTGGTCCTCGAAATGCTGTCCCCGGAGCTCGCCCTTCTCACGCAGCGTGCGCAGCTCTTCCACTTCCCGGCGCAATCTACTGATCTCCTCCTCATTGCCGCCGTGATGCTTTGGGATCGGTGGACCGTCCAACGCTACTCTATCCATATGCGCCAGCGGGCTTGGTCGGGGAAGTGGGGCCGCCGAGAGAGGTCGGCCAGGTGTGAGATCGGAATTGTAATCCTCGACCGTTGGTTGCAGAAATCGTCGCGTGCGCGCCCATACCTGGTCAGCTAGCATGCTGCTGTCTCCTGTCGCTCTTGGTGTTGCGCTGCCCTCGCGATCCTCTACGAAGAGTGAACTCTCGGGTACTGGTGTGTCTACTTGTCGCTCTCTCGTTGGTATCGCCTCTGTCTCCGACACACGTTTTGATATCGCCTCCTTCTCCGAGGCACGCTTTGGTACCGCCTCCTTCCCCGACGCACTCTCTGGTAGTCCCTCTTCCTCCTCGTCAATCGGCGCATTGGGGGCTGGCGCAAACATGCTTCTGACTGTCCCTTTGTTAACGGTTCCGAATGCATTGCGCTGGGTGCCTCGCCCAAGCGTGCTTTTCGGCTTTGCTTTTCGCGTCCCGCGCATCCATTCCTCCATGTTCAAAGTAAAGTCGCTTGGTCCATCAATGTCTTCACTCCGTATTTCATGTACTTTGCGAGTCATTAGTGGAGATGGCGGAGCTGACAGAGAATCTCTCGTGAGCGCCGCAAGGTCGAGGGAGTAATCTGACTGCGCATCTTGAGCATCCGAATGGACAGGTGAACCAGGATGTGATAGCGAATGATGCGCCGGCAGCGGTGGTGAAGAGTTCATCTCGAGACTCTATACGCTCCACAGTGCTTTTTGTTGCGAGTCCAACGCGACGTGGTTGGGTGTGAAGAATATCCGTGTCGTTGTGGAGTCAGTGTTTACTTAAAATTCCTTTGTTGACATGTTAGCATCGTGACGCGGCGTGTTTCCCCTGCAAAAACACGAGTCATGATCTGCACTCCCCGCGCTCGCTTCAACCCGTCATTCCCGTCTTTTGTCCCTACAAGCGTGAGCCTTGCTTGGGAGTTTCCCTCTGACCTCATCATGAGAGTAAGCCTCTTCATTTCCTCGTAGCGGGAAACGATGCATTCAATGTGTCTCTGAACTCTCGAGATCCCGTGGTGCAATACCCGCAAAGGCACAGCCCCCATCTGCTCTATTTTCCGAACCATCCCCGTCACCATTTCTTCTTTACTGTTCAGTGAGACCGCCCACTCGATACCGATCGAAGTAGTCCGTGAGTCAAACTTGAGGGCGAGCTCCCTCGAGGGACTGGTCGGCGTCTTTGGTAAGTAGATCTATGTTTACCGCCCGTCACATGATCGGATAAGGTGGACTTGGTAGCAAGTTTGACTGACAAAGTTCAGTGGGCGGTACCAATGGAATCGGCGCCAGTACTCTGAAGGAATTCTTCGAATGTACGATCAAGCCAAAAGCATATATTGTTGGCAGGTACGCAGCGACTTGAACCCCAAGGTTTGCCACCTCACATCTGCGCAGGAACCAGAAGAATGCCGAAGATCTCATCGAAGAGGTCACCTCTACCAGCATTGACGCGGAATGCCAATTCATAAAAGCCGACGTGACTTTGCTCAAGAATGTCGACCAGGTGTGCGGCGAGATTATGCGGAAGGAAAAGAAGATCAACATTCTATTTCTCTCGGCTGGATTCATGTCAATGCGAGGCCGCACCGGTAGCGTCTTACAAGAGCGATGACTGTGAACTGAACTAATCCTGAGCAGAGACCTCCGAGGGCATCGACCGCAAGATGGCAATCAATTACTACGCTCGTGCCAGATTCATATACAATCTCATGCCGCTGCTCACAGACGCCGCGAAGGCTAACGAATTATCGCGAGTTCTCTCCGTCCTTGCTGCCGGCTCAGAAGGACACATAAGGACCGATGACTTATCATTAAAGCACAACTATACTGTCCACGCATGCATGGCTCACTGCGTAGTCATGAACGATTTCATGATGGAAGAATTATCCAAACGATTCCCATTGACAGCCTTTTCGCACTCGTACCCCGGCACTGTCAAGTCTGGGATCACTAATGAACTGGGAGGTCCGGCACGCCTGGCGGTCAAGATCCTGTATGCAGTGTCGTCACCATGGATCATTCATCTTAGGGAGAGTGGAGAGCGTCACTTCTTCCAGATCACCAGCGCTATGTATCCACCGCGACGTGGCAGCGGTGGTGTTGAGATCCCGGAAGGCTTTGAAGTTTGCACGGGAAGCGACGGCGAGAAGGGAAGCGGGGCGTACCTCTTAGACTGGGACGCCCAATCGACGGGTGACGAAGAGATCCTGAGGCCATATCGTGAGAATGGCCTTGGCAAACAAATCTGGGATCACACCATGGACGTTTTCCGGACAGCATTGAGCAAGAAGCGGCCAGCCGACAGCCCTGCAGAGCCAGACTTCCGCCCTCGTGCCCCTGTTGGGTGGCGAGCAGGTTAGCTTATTGTTCAGTACGTATACCCCTTTCAACGAATGATTTGGAACTCTCGTCTCACGCGCGAGACTAATGCACAAAAACTAAGCTTCTTTAGAGCTTATCCATCTTGCTTCATATCGTTTACAGCTGTCAAATGTGTTTGCTAAAGACACCTCACTGAATTGGAAAACCCTTCGCCCATCTATTCAACACCTAAAGACCCGCATACGCCTGACCGAGCGCCGGGCTGATAGCGCTCCCCGCGTTGAGAATACCATCGCTAGTCATGAAATAAGCGTAGCCTCCAACCTTGTCCATACCATCCATCCAGTCACCGACCTGCTGCACAAACGCCGCCTTCTGATCGGCCGTACCATCGTTCAAACCAAACTCGGTGACGTAGACCTCTCCGATACCGTACTTCTCTCCGAGTGCGATAGTCTTGTTGACCTGCAATTGGAAGTTGTAGACAGCGTTCTGCTGGTTGCCGTACCAGTGCATGTTCAAGAAATCAATGACGCAGTTGCCAGCACAGGTCTTGAGGAAATTCTCCTGGTAGGTCAAGCCCATGCTGCCGCCGCCGTTGGTGACAGCCGGTGAGCCGATGAGAGCCTTACCCTTGAAAGGATTCATGTACTGTTGATGACCCGTGGCGGCGGCTTGGTAGGTGATGTCGCACTGCCCTGTCTGGTCTGGCTCATTGAAGCCAAGTAGGCGCTTAGAACCCTGTGAGATGGCTGTGTCGGCAGCGCTGGTCCAAGCAGGGACAGAAAGCTTTGTTGGACACCACATCATTGGGTAGTACTCCATCTCAGTCGGAACGTCACCACGAGTAGTCCACCAGTTGTAGGTCCAACCGACATTCTTGCCTGTCCAAGGCGTCAGCTGAGAAGGATTGGTGAAGGAGAGACCCTTCTTCTTAGTAGAGCCAGCGGATGGGACGGTAGCAACGGTGCTCGAGCTAGGTACTGGAGCATAAGTTGAGGAAGGGGTTACAGGCGCGGCGGTAGTATTTGGGCGAGGCCGAGTGGTGGAGATGATCGTGGTCGGAGCTACACTGGTCGGTGCAACGGTACTTGGCTCTGGCGCCGGCTCTTCAGCGGTAGTCGGCTGCACAGAGGGCGCAGTCGTAGGGCCATCACCAGTGACAGTTACATCAGTTGTGGCGGTCACGTCAGTCGTCACATACGTAGTGACCACGACGGTCGAGCCACCAGGGGAGTCGGTTACCGGATCAAATGGAGAAGCAGCAGCAGTCGGGAACAATCCATCACTTCCAGTGGGAAAACCTCCAGTCGGGACGAATCCGCCAGAGGGCCTAATAGTCCGCGTGCGGTGTCGATACCTGCTTCGCCATTGCGCGCGGTTGCGACCACGATGCGAAGTGGTGGACTGAGCAAGAGCGGTTGCCAGCAACGCGCTGAGTAGAAAAAGGCGGAAAGACATGATCAACATGCTGCGTTATGAAATGAATGTAACCAAGAGAAAGGAGTGACTCTTGGGAATGAACGACTGGTGGAAGACAAGCTTTGAAAGAGGCGCAAGTGAACAATGATATACTACCCCAGGGTGTACTTACAAGAGGACTGCGCATGTAGCATGCAGGTACCACGTCGGCGGCCGCGTCCTCACCCTCATGCATGTTGCGAATGGACCTGCGTGTGATGAGGGAAAGGAGTCAGCCTCCAATTTCCACTCAGCATGACAGATTCATAGTGAATGCAAAGGTATCCAACGGTAGAGAGCCGATTGATCCGCCACAGGGATGTGAATTGACCAGAACAGCTGAGTTCCCACAACAAATGATTCTAGGACGGCGGCAACGGCGCACAGAGAGGGTCATTTTGTGTCTAGTCGCCTCATCCGCTGTCTAAGCTGTTTCAACAAATGCAGGCGAACGGACATGGTTGTTTCAAGTCATGCTAGCGCGGGAAGTGGAAAGGGGAAAATCCAAAGAGCTTCGACTGGATACCGGGAAACACAAACCCCTGCATCTGCTACGGCTTAGTCACCTGGTCTGGACGAGCCGCATGTCCGTAGACCGCAGCGACTACGCAACAAACGGAAGTGGAAGCTTTCGTAACACCAAGTGCCCTTGAGCGAGAGTGAATTACAGTGTGCATGCGCTGAGATCGGGATAGGTCGTACACATGCATTATTCGACCACCGCCGCTCGCGCAAGTCGGACCAATGGAGCTCCTGCTTTCTCGTCTCCTTTCACCAAGCGGTGATGAAAATTCTGACATATCAATCAATTTTTGTTGATAGAGAATACTGATTGAATCATAAGTCCTTGCACTGAACCGGTCTTGCGTGTCTAAACAATAGCTAGAAGCGTCGTTAAACTGCGCTTTCCTCCACACATTGATCGACCAGAGCAGCATCCTTCTCAACTATGCTTTTCACTATCGCAGTATACCTCCTTAAAATCCTTTCCGCATCCTCTGATGAGAAGGCGCCTTCGTCGAACTGCAGCTTCAATCTATTTCCACTGACATCCTTGAACACTTCAAACATCAAAGCATAGTTGACGAACATCGTGACTTTACTCATAGCCATGACCAGCCATCGCATCGGGTCTTGGGGGCCAACTGCCGGCTCGAAAGGTTGGTACAGAAATAATGTCTTCGCACCCACCTTGTTACGATCCGCGTCAATCGCTTCGTATATCTCTCCCAGACTAACCAGACCGTTCTCCGTGAGGCTCCAGAAGGCTGACTGCGTCCTGCGGAGAAGTTCAGCCACCGTCATTGTCTTATCTATGGCCGTCCTGAAGGGCAGGAAGTTGGCGCATGTGCCATTGATCATCTGCGGATTGTCCATGTCTACATTGCGGCCGGTGAGGAGATAGTCGTAGAGCACATCTGAACGTTGACTAAGTTCGGAGAGCAGTATAGTATATGCTGCTTGGAAGACCGTTCCTGCAGTCGTCCGCGCTGCACGGGAATACTCGTGCACTGGAAGATTGATTTTCAACGAGATCGTCCCGGTAGCACAAGGTTTGGTAAGCTGCGAGGGGTAGTCGAATACACTGTTCCGCAAATTGTCCTTCCAGAATGCGAGCATAGCTTGACGGTCAGCTAGTCGACAATGGCGAAGGAAGTCCAGGAACTCGACGACCTGAGGTAATGATCGCCCGTCAAGGAGGGCACAGAATTGCTCGTCAAAGATACGGAGCAGCGTGCCGTCGTACATGGCGTGGTCGAGCTTGATACAAAGATCTCTTGATCCGTCTTGATTCTCCAGTACCAAATACCGCACGAACGGTCGCCCAAGTTCGAAGTGCTGGTTCCAAGCTGCCTCAATCAAGTCGTCATTGATGGTCTTCTCTTCACAATGCATAATATTGATGTCCAACATGGGTTCTCGCAGCACGACTTGCAGCCATCCATCCGTCCTAGACTTAATATACATTGAACGAAGAATCTGATTTGTCCTTGATAAGTCCTTGGTGAGTTGCATCCAACGATCAAGATCAAATCCTGCAGGTAGATGACGAACCGTCATTAACTGCCAGAACTGTTCCTTGGTACGACCCTGAGTAAGAAATTCGACCTGACCTGGCGCGCATGGGTAGATGTCCTCAATCATCGGTAAAGCAATCCCGGCATCGGCAAGACGCTGGACGTCGAGGTTGTCCGGTGAGAATTGCGTTTCACCAGACATAGTCATTGCGCCCCTTTCAATTGGTTCGATATGATGAGATTGATTTCGCAGGACTGGATGCGCTAGAATATCATCAACGGAAATGGTCAGAGCCATCTTCCTCAACGTTGCTGCCAGCTGGATCGCTGCAATCGAGTCACCCCCGAGTTGGTAGAAATTTGTCGCCTGGTCGATATTGTCCACCTCGATGTCTAAGAGATCTGCCCAGAGATGACGCAGGCTATCTTCGTACTTCGAAGGTTGTGATGTAAATTCTTCATCCACGGCGTCAGCTGATGACACATACTCTGCGAGATAATTGTCTTTAGCTTCGCCCAGCAGCGCAGTAATCCGTTGCCGGTCGATCTTGCCTGATGCGAGGAGAGGCATCGAGGCCAGAGGCACGAATGTCTTGGGGACCACATAATGTGGCAACGTTTTCAGTCGCTCGGCCAATTTTTTGGGCTGAACGGCATCTTGTGGATCGAGAAAGGTGACGTTGCTGCCTCGATGGATACCCCGAGGAACATAGACCACGACCAGTTGCTTGTTTTGATTGAATCCGGTCCGGACCAACGCAACACAATTCTCCAACAGATCAGAAGCCTCTCTGTACAAGGTATTCTCAATCTCGCCAAGTTCAATTCGGTAGCCATTCAGCTTGATCTGATTGTCCCGACGACCCAGGCATTCGATGTCGCCGTCGGCTAGGAGTCGGGCAAGATCACCAGTCCGATAGACCACTGTTCCGTCCGCCAACTTCTGGAAAGCTTTGGCCGTGATCTCTGGCCGCTTGTGGTACCCCATGGCGACTTGCTTGCCAGTCACGCATAGCTCCCCAATCTCACCTGCAGGCACTGGCTCTGGTCCGTCCGTCGAGAGTATCAAGACCGTCACATGTCTCAGTGGACGTCCAATGCTCTTCAAGTTACTGCCTGGCAGAACTCTGGCGACGGTCATAAGAATAGTGGCCTCCGTGGGACCTGGTTGGATGTCAGTGCTCAAGAACGGCGGCCAAGTATGACATCTAGACTTACCATAGCCATTGTAAACCTTAGTCTTCGCACCCCACACCTCTGTCACGTGAGGTGTAATGGGTTCGCCGCAAACCAGCAGAGTGCGCAGAGTCGGGGCAACTGCTGGGTCAATGAGCTTCGCAACGGTTGGCGTAATCATTAACTCAGTGATTTCGAATTTATTGATCTGTCCAGCCAGATCATTGATCAGGATCTCCTGCTCCGCAACGCAAAGTGTGCCGCCAGTGCTGAGGATCGTGAAGACATCGAAGTATGAAGCGTCGAAGATGTAGTTCAGGAACCAAAGCGCCCTCCATTGCTCGTTGACAGCGCATGCTTCGATCATCCCCTCTGCTGAAGCGGCAACTGCTGAGTGCGCCACTTGTACACCTTTAGGAGTACCGGTTGATCCGCTGGTATAGATGATATAGGCCATATCGTCCGGTGTGGGCCCTTCGACATCTGGAAGCTCCGCGTCAGTCGTCGATAGATCGTGTTGAAAAATCAGGCTTTCGATGTCGATGACCTCGACATCCATGTCAGATAACAGCCTCCAACTGTCCTGATCGGAAACAACCAACGTAGCGTCCACATCCCGAATCACAAATTTGTTACGTTCAATGGAATTCTTCGGATCAAGCGGGGTGAATGCGGCCCCTATTTTCAGGATGCCAAAGATTGCAACCAGAGTACGAACGCTTTTCTTGAGTAGAAGCGGTATGATATTTCCCCTCTTAATACCACGACCGATCAGATATCGTCCGAAATGCGATGATGCAGAGTTGAATTCTGCTTAGGTCATACTGCTTGTTGCGTCCTGAACTGCAACGTTGTCTCCAAAGCGTCCGACTGTGCGAAGAAAGAGAGTGTGAGCGAGTTGGAGAGATGCATAGCCTCCATGGGGTTGCAGATGAAGTGCTTTCAGATTCATGGCCGCTTCTCTCAGAGAACCAAGAACACGATTAGGGCCCGCAAGCATTGACCTTAGTACGAAGTCGAGTTCAGCCAGAACAGATGCGCCGGTACTGCGAGGCAGGCGGGAGAGCAATCGAAGTTAAAGACCAGCATCAGATATACCACCCTCAAGCATGGTCTGCTCTACATAGTTTGGCTCGTGCGGTGGAACGGGCTTGAGGATCTTATCCTGCTCTTCGGCGCTGCTCTCGGGCTTGATGAAGACATTTACAACGGTGTCAAAATCTGCTGATGAGATTCCGGTATATCGCAGGATCCGACGTAGGCCGACCTGTCCTTGTTGCGAAGTCTCCCAAATTCTATCCTGAATACTCTTGGCGAAATCGACGACCGTCAACCCGTCACGCAGTTTGACCCAGAAAGGGATCATCGCGACAGTCGGCTCCACCATCTCTACCACATCGGCGACGGGTGCGTCACGTCCCGATAGCATAGCACCAAACATGACGTCAGCCTGTGCAGTGCGTAAGGAGAGAATTGTAGACCAAGCAGCGAAGACAAGTGATCCAGCAGAGATCCGGTTGGCTCTAGCGAATTCAATGATGCCAGGGATTGGCTGCGCAAAGACCGTCACAAATCCCGAGCCCTGCTTCCCAAGTAGAGTCTTTGGAGCTTGGCTGAGACTACGCTGCCAGTACGTTTTGGACGCTACAGGGTCCTGTGCTGCAACATGTCGGACAAAAGTTTGGAATGATGGCCGGAGCTCCGGGGTTTCCCCCCGAAGCACCTTCTCCAAATCTTCCACAAGGAATCGGTTGGACCAATGGTCAAACAGAGCATGGTGCGTTGTGACGGCTAAGATGTTGCCCTGCAAAACGACAAAATGAATATGTGGCTTCCCGAACTTGAACTCGCGCTTCGCTCGCTGGGCATATTCAATTGCGGAAATTGATGTATCCTCTTGCCAGGATAATACTGGGCTCTTTAGTGTGACTTGGAGGAACGTTGTTCTGCTGGAGACAAACGTCGAATTTAGCACCGGGTGTTTGTGCAGAAGATTTTGAAGCGCCTGCTGAACTTCTTTCGTGGTTCTACCTTGCATTTTGTAGTATCGCCGATAAATGTAATACGTGTTCCCCTTCAGTGTATCCGCGAGGAAAGCCTCCTGCATCGGAGATACATTGAATACTCCTAGCACCTCGTCGGGAGCCAGCCGGGCACCCTTTGGCAAAGCTACGTCCACGTGACCGATAGGAGCAATGCTCATCTGATCAATGCGTGCAACCTTTTCCGCAAGCCTGCCCAGTGGCATACTAAGCAGATCTGACGTTGCGATCTGTAGACGGGACTGCACACTTCTTGAAATCGCCCGTACGGCATCGAGTGAAGAACCACCAAGCGACTGGAAGAGGTCATCAGCTGAGATGTTTGAAGCTGGTAGCGAGAGCACCTCTGCCCAGATTTGTCGAAGTCTCATCTCCGTTTCCGATACTTCTGAATTGTTACCCACTGGAACGGAACGATTGGCGGTAAGATCATCGCCGGCCTTGTTTTCCCGGTTTACCGTCGATCGAGTGGACTCAATCAACTCGTCTCTGCCTATAGCCTCTACAGTTCTGACCAGCTGTGGGACGTCAACTTTGCCATTCACATTGAGCGGAAGCGCTGTGTCTGAAAGCCAGTAGGTGGGTACCATGTAGCTGGGCAGCTTTTGTCGCAGCAAGTCTCGAAGCTCATCCCGCAAAATCGACCAAGAGGTATCATCCTTTGGGACGATCACGGCAACCAGCACGTTTCGACTGCCAATATTGGCTGATACAACGGCCGATGTGTAGACTCTAGGGTGAGCTTGTAAGATGGAGTTGGACTCGCCCGGCTCGACTCGCTGACCATCTATCTTGGCTTGGAAATCGATTCTCCCGATCATCTCGATGGATCCGTCAGCTTGGACCAGTACTAAGTCTCCGGTCCGGTAGAGACGTCCACTACCAAATGGATTTTCAATGAAGGCTTCGGCAGTCTTTTCTGGTCGGTTCAAATACTTGACAGCCAATTGATCTCCTCCGAGGCACAGCTCGCCGGGGACCAGCAGCGGCGCGAGTCTGGTGGTTCCCGGGAGAAGCACATATGACGTCGTCGTGTCTGTTGGTCTACCGATATTCTGTGGATTCTTCCCGCGCTCCATTCGTTGTCTCCAATTGACCTGTGTGTTCTCCGTCAGACCATATGCGTTGAGAAGTTCCAACTCATCCACCCAGATTGGAATCAGTGCCGGGTTGATCAATTCTCCGGCGACCGTCATCCTTCGTAAAGTTGGTACGGAGCCAGGGGTGATCAACAAAGCGGTGGATGGAGTGACATCGATGACATTGATACGCATCAGATTTATGGTATGGTCGATATGCACAGTCAGATTCTCCTTACTCGCTATGCACAAGCAGCCACCCTGCTTCAGGGTCGACCAGATTGATCTCTGAGCGGCCGAGAAAATGGGGTTATGGAACAGGAGCTGACGAAGTTTGGGGAGCGTAGGGAAGGCTGATAATCCTGATGATGCGGATGCATGAATATGAAGGACTCCCTTAGGCATCCCAGTTGAACCAGAGGTGTAGATGACATATACTGCATCTCCCGGGCTGGTCCGAAGTGGAAGAGGGGAATCGATCTCATGACTAGATCGCTCAATCATATCTTCGACTACGAGCTCGTTGGAAAAGCGACCGGAATTTGCTCGGTCGACGATGACAAATGGCGATCCCACGTCCTTGATTATGAATTGATTCCTTTCAATGTCAACGGTAGGATCCAGGACCACATACGCTGCTCCTGCTTTCAAAATGGCGTACATCAGTAGAATCATATTGACCGATCGATCCATACAGAGTGGCACGTAAGGACTCGGCTCGTTAAGAAGCCGCCGTGCTAATCTGTTCGCTGCAAGATCCAATTGTAGATATGTGAGAACCTCATTGTCTTCGAACTGCACGGCATCGTCATGTGGAGTCCTTCGGACTTGATCTTCTACCAACTGATGTACCAAAATTGGAACAGAGCGGCTTCGGGGCTGACTAGCTTGGAAGAGGAGATTTCCCTGTTGTTTCGAGATGATGTTCATGTCGCATGCCGGGTCATCGGGAGTTGCCATCAAGCTTGACAACAAAGTAAGGACATGATCGAGGATGACCCGAACAGATTCACTCGGTATACCACTGTCATGACGAGCCTTCAAAGAGATATGATCGGCTAGAACAACCTGGACGGTGATAGCATGGTCGTCGATTGGAAGGATCGACCAATCTGGAAACCGACCATCGTTGACGCTGATTTTGATGATAGAATACCCGCCACCCGCCGCACGTCGAATGGCTCGAGATCCAATCCACGCCATGCTCGAGATCCAATCCACGCCATGCTCGATGCTTCGTTGTCAGCAGCACGAATTGCTTGACAGATGTCTCTTAAGCCATCGGATGGGTCTATGGGGATTGCAAGTGGATATTCCTGGTCGGCAAAAGCGACCAGACTATCGGAGTCTGTGAGACTGCTGTCTCGACCTTCCACGGTGAAGATGACTTGCCCGTCTTCGTGGCTGTTGCCATGATACTTCAAAACAAGAGCAACAGCTGCGTAGACAAGAAATTTTGCCGGGCATGCCATCTTCTCCGTCAGCGCAAGGAGCTCTGATCGCCGTATTGGACATGTGGAAGCTGAAGTGTGCCGGTATTGATTTTTGCGGTCTGTTGGAATGCCATGCAAGAGTGGAGCACTTCATCCGCCCAGTACCTGCTGCCAGTACCTTTTAGCGGCTTCCGAATCCTTTGTGTGCATACTCTCCAGGTGACTGGAGAGGCTCGAAATCTGCCCCAGAATTCGACCATGTAGAAGTCGTGACAGATCGCGTTCGACGATACCAGCGGAAGTCACGTCCATAAGAGCTGGGTTGATAGAGAGCACTAGAGAGATCGACGAGTCACATCTTTCCATGGCCAGGCAAGCTGGCTCCTCGATGGAAGGCACTTCAAGATGCCGACCCAGCAGAACGGCTCTCCCACGAGATAGTATCCTGTTCGTGTAGACAACCTTCCCGTCCACTACAGTAGGGACGATAGCTGTCCGCAACGCCTCATGGTGGCTTGCCAAGAGGCTCCAAGCAAGATTCAAAGCCTCATAGCTGGTTTCTATGTCTCGGGCGAGATCCATTCTCATGGAAAGTGGCACGGAATCGGAGCCCCCATGTTCTATGACTTGGAGCTGCAGTGGCGTGCAACGATGTTCGACTGAAACCGGAGCTCGCGTGAATGAACCAGTGAGGACTCTACTCTGTTCGGTAATCGTGTGAAAGATAGCCTCTTCGTGAGGCATATTGTTCATATGTCGAGCAAAGCGAGCTTGAAAAGTTCAAAGTGGCCTGAGTAGACGGAAATGTCTGGACTGTGCAATATCGTTCGAACTCTGACATATCATGCCTCGACGATGTCGCATCGGAGTACGCAGTCGACCGCCATCATAGTTCGACAGACAATTCATACGCTACGTTGTAAGTAGCGCTTTAGCCGAAACATGTCCCATGGGAGTCGTCCGCTCGGAGACTCTGATCGGCTAGACGAAGCGCCATAGCATGTCGGCGTGTCCAGAATGGAGAATGGCAAATCCATGCTGAGATAGGAGTCGGACGCAATTGAGTCGGATGCGACTGGAGCGGATTCGGAGTTCTTCATTAGCGAATCTATGTTTAGAGACTATCGCGGTCAACGAATGTGGTACTGTTCTTGCAGTGCCCTCTTCTCTCTGGAGGTCATTCTGTGTTCGCCCCTGACCTCATCAGGGCCGATACAAGATGCGTGATGGTCAACCACTGATGTCGAGAGGGAGGTGCGCGAGGTTGAGATTCCTAATTTGGACGTCGGTGGGAATCAGGTCGGCGGGAAATGCGATCCGCCGGCCAAGCACAACAGCGACGATCATCGCCACTTTCCTCGGACTTTCGAACGATCCACTTTGTCCCTCATCGACCCAAGCTTCCTTGTGGTTCAATTTGGGTGGCCCCGAGGCCTACAACGGAAATCACATCCAGTGTTGCCATGAATTTCCAAAATGGATGTACGTGAACCACAGTCACGAGGGTCCAGGTCCGCACAGCGACTTCCGACCGCGACCTCGTCAATACAGACGAGATTCAATATAAAGACAAGTATCGAGGGGGCATTTGATTTCGAAACAGTATCAGCAAGTCAATTTCCGTCGCTCTGCTTGCAAGCATCATTCAGAGGTCGTCAACATGCTTAGCAGTGTATTACCGTTCGATGAAGATGTCGCCATTCGCGTCAGCGACTATTGCGAGGAACGATCCACACCTATCCCGAAGATTCTGTTAGACCACTGGGAGTACACTCGCACCCACTTTTCCGATGCGGACAAGATGTCTTCCAAGCTGCAAGGTTCATGGATGATTTTCACAGCAAAGGACCGCAAGCCAAAGAGAGGTCGATCTTTTCAAACATGGATTGTAATGAAGACGTATCGCTAAAATTGTGCAGTGCTGGAGATAGGATGCTACTCCGGATACAGCGCCGTGGCTTGGTATGAAGGGACCAGAGATACACGAGCCGAGATTGTCACTCTCGAGCTCAACAAGAAGATGATTGCTGCTTCAAAGGCTGCTTTCGCCAGGCTTGGGGTAGAGGACAGGATCAGACTGATTGAAGGACCAGCACAAGATTCGTGAGAGCATTGTGCCCAGTGAACACTACGACGCTAATGATCAGAGCAGATTGGAAAAGCTTGAAGGAGACTTTGACTTAATCTTCGTCGATGCGAACAAGGACGGCTATGCCGATTACGTGCGGACTATACTAGATCGCAAGCTGCTTTCTCCAAACGGCGTTATCCTCTGTGACAATGGTAAAGTTCTTGCTAATCCGTGAGAGTGATTTGGGACTCACCAACCGTAGTTTTTGCCCGCGGGCTTTCGGTGGGCAAAGATTGTGCACCTTGGCTCAATGACCATGTTCGAGAGTACTGGCAGGATTGCGGCGATGCACTGAACGGGTTCAATACTCAAATTCCTCAGGACCCGAGGGTGGATGTCTTCATCATGCCTGTCTTTGATGGTGTCACACATATTAGATGGAAAGATCCTCAGGCTAGAGACATGCCAAACTAGATTCCGGGTCAGATATCTAGAGGCTCGTGAGCAAAGGGGTTTTCCAGATATTTCATATTCCAAAAGTGGGTCTTATCGGACGTCTGAATGGAGCAATTTGCGACTTATGTGCACTACAAATAATAAGACAGTGCTCGGAACGTGAGCCACCAGTCTTCGCGATGGCAGCATCGAGTATTACTCGCTCCAGTCCCTCCAGACCTGGCGAGGTTCAGCTCGTAAAACATGATAGACCCCGCCGAACAGACTTGGGGGAGACTGTTCTCGTCGAATTTCTCGCCTCTCCCATCAACAAAGTTGATCTCATGGTTCTGAAAGACGCATACCCCATTCAGCCCACCGTATCGATTGACGGTCAACCCATTCTGGGCTTCGAAGGGTGCGGCAGAGTTCTCCAATCAGACTCTGAGGGATTTCACCCTGGAGACATCGTCATTCCTTCCCGACTTGGTCTCGGGACTTGGAGGACGCATGCGGTCTTCCCAGAAGATGCACTTGTCCCGCTCCCTCGAAACACACCGCCTGTCGCCGCTGCACTATTACGATCCGGTGTGGCTGTTGCGTGGCTACTCCTTCACGAGATCGTGACTTTGAAGCCAGGAGACTGGATCATAATGACGGCCGGAACGAGCTGCGTGGCCAATTTCTAGTACAGATTGCAAGGCTCGAGGGCATCAAAGTCGCACTGGTCATTCGAGATGCTGGGGAGATGGAAAGTAAAAGGAAGAGACTGATCGAACTGGGAGCGGAGCTCGTATTAACTGAATATGAGCTTTCTGAGCTACCCAGATTTCTGGGTCCCGTTGTATTGGCACTGGACTGCGTTTTCGGCTCCGTTGGCGAAGCGCTACTAGAAGTGCTCGCGAACGGTGCAAAATATGTGCTTGTCGGTATACTTAGGGGGATTGATGCGACAGTCACCCTGAAGGCCAACCATCTCTTCACGAAGCAACTAACTCTGACGACGTTCAGGGGCTCGGTCATCTTGTCAAGAATGGGATCTGACGGTGCAGCAAATCTGTTCCGCGATCTTGCTCAAATGTTCACGCAGGGTCTCCTGACGTTGCCAGAGATCGATCTCTGTCACTGGCTTAACGATGAAGAAACGATGAAGAAGGTGCTGAAGAGGTGTGCAGCAAATGTCCCGGGAACCAAGAAGACCGTCTGGATCTTTCAAGATAATGCCGAGCAGTAATGAAAAATCTATCTTCAAACAAAATTTATGATTTCGCCAGCATTCATGTTACCAATGTACCCATTTTTTTTATCCATGTAAGTTGGTACTGTGTGCGACGACCGGAATCTGGGATCTACACTTGGGCATTGAATGGTGCAGAGAGGCTCAGCTCAGTTCGCTGGTTCAAGCCGCTACAGACACGGCGTCTTTGAAAAGCTTTCGTTGCTAAAAGTGACAGTACGTCAGTTTCCATGCGTGTGACTAGTGGGCCGTTTGATTTACCGTAAAACAGACTGAGGCGACAAGACAGACGGATGCCCCGACGTAGACAGGAATGAACACATCTCTGAGCGCTAGCACCACAACGTCGATGGATTGTCTTTGGAGATCTGCCGGAAGTGTGCGGAAGTATGCGCCGCTGGTCCCGGTAATGGCGAGTTGAAGTTCCGTTCGAGATGCGTTAGGAAGTAAGACTGTAAGACCACTGATGGCCTTGTTGACGAAAACAGCGCCGGCGATAGCTAGACCAAAGGCGATTCCCCCAAGCTGAGCTGGTCGCCGTGTCAGAAGATCGGCTTGTAGGTGACTTGTTGGTCAACTTACCCAACATCATGAAACTGATTGCGTAAGACATATCTGCGGGAGGGGTGACAGCTTGTATGACTGCATATCCTGCTTGGATAAAGCACCCTGTTCCCAAGCCAACCAAGATTTCGTAGCCATAGATGTTCCCGACGGACGTAGTCGTTTCAATCCTCGCTAGAAAGCATAAGCCAACTTTACAAACGAAGGCATCATGGGATACTCACACATCAACACCGCTCCAACAAGGGTCAGAATGCTACCGAAGATGTACCAAGGCTGGAAGTAGCCGAATTTGGACATGAGATGTCCATTAGCAAGGATAGCGCCGCTTAGCAGAAAGATGAGAGGCAGCAAACGCACGGCAGCATCAATTGCGTCGTCACCTCGCGTGAATTGGAAGTAGAGAGGAATGTAGTATATCGGAATGAAGCCAGAGGTGTTGATGGCTGATGCGCAGATGTAGAGCAGGATAGCGTTCCAGTTGGTCAAGAATTGACAAGGAAAGATCCGGTTTTTGAGACTCGTGAACAATAACTTTGCTTGCTGAACACCGAAAATGATGAAAAGCACAAATGAGACCACGAACAGCGCGATAATGTGACCGGAGTTCCAGGGATAGAGTGCCCCACCGAAATTGATGGCCATAATGATCGTCATAATGGCACCAATACTCAGAACGGTACCGACAATATCAATCTCTTTGAAGAGAGTTCTGGTGGGTGTCCCTGCACG
Organism: Elsinoe perseae; assembly: GCA_029448695.1. Lineage (NCBI taxonomy): Eukaryota > Fungi > Ascomycota > Dothideomycetes > Myriangiales > Elsinoaceae > Elsinoe > Elsinoe perseae. The sequence goes on along the minus strand of JARDAA010000061.1, from coordinate 547,981 downwards.
AGGCTTGAAATTGGGGATCTTGAACAGGTATACAGGGGCGCACACAGCGGCGATGCAGAGATTGATGTAGAATGCCCACCTCCAAGTCGCGCTCGATTCAACAAAGGCACCTCCAACTACAGGACCGAGGACTGTGCCTATGCCCCAAACCAAGCCGCTGTAGCTCATTAGCGTCGGAATTATCCTTGGCGGTGGAAGCTGCACTCACACAAAGCTGAGGTATCCAGGTCTCTCCCTGTCCGAAGTATTCACCGAGAGGAGCGTCATTACTCCCAGATACATGCCATTGCCGCCCATTCCGGCCAGAACACGGCCAACGATCAAAGCATTCATGCTAGGTGCTGCTCCACAAACGGCGGAACCGACATTGAAGACGACACAAGCAATGATGTAGAGCCATTTCGCATCAAAGGAGCCGTAGAGCTTGCCGAATGGGAGGACCACGGCAGCGCCGCCAAGGAGAAAACTGTGCATTCATGTCAGGAAAGCTCTCACGGTGCTCGAGCCAGTCCACCAAGGTACTTACGCAACGGACAACCATGGGAGCAAAGCTGCTTCGCCGAAACGGTTGGTAATGGCCTGTTGAGGTCAGGCAAACGTAGAGCATACGGACATTATAGCACGTACCGGGGTGACGTCGGCAACGATGGTGTTGTCGAGCGAATAGAGGAAGATGCTTGACAGGATACTGATTACGACAAGGAACCACTGTAGGAATCAGTCATGTTGAGGGACCCCAGCAAGATTACGCTCACCATGAATCCGTGAACATTACGGGGCGAGGCGTTGGCATCTGATGTATTTTGCTTTTCGTCGGTCGGATCTTGCTTTGTACCGTCGCCTGGTGCGGCCGGCTGGCCCATCTGAGCTTCTATCTCACTTGGAGGAGAGGCATTGGTAGACTTGTCGTCCATAGAGTTGTGCGATGTTGTTGTCATGGCGCAGGGTAGTTCTGGTGGATACAGAGTGTATATTAGAAGCTGCCAACGGAATGTGAGTTGTTGTCTAATAAATTTGCGGGCTGGGTTCAAATGATGTTGGTGAAAAGTGTGAAGTTCTCAGTCGACACAAAATAGTTGTTGAGATTTGATGAGGCACATGCTCAATCGTTGGCGATACAATCATTACTAAGAAGCCGTTCACTTGCACCCTCATTGTAGTTGTTGCATCTCTCCTCCGTACCAGGTACAGGCCCGGCCTTCGTGATGTGCCCGGCCCCTTCATTGCTACTTTCTCGAGCTGGTGGAAATTAAGTGCCGTCTGGAAACGGCGAATGCACCGGGAGAACATCCGGGTGCACGAAGACTATGGTCCCATAGTCCGTATTGGCCCCAACCATGTCTCCCTTGCAGACCCTGGAAGCATGGCGGCGATATACGGAGTGCAAAAAGTATTCAAGAAGGTAAGGCTGACTTGGACGGCGAACCTGGACGTATCTGATTTCCGAACCCAGTCCGCGTTCTACCCTCTAGCAGAAGCGACCTATCACGGCAAGTTCTTGCCGACACTCTTCACCACCGAAGATAACGAGTATCACACCAAGCTCAAGAAGGACGCTGCAAGAGCTTTCTCTATGGATACGATGATAGGCTTAGAAGCGTATGTCGATGAATGCATCGAGCTGCTTCTTTCGAGACTACGCGAGATTTCAGCCAGCAAGCAGGATCCCATCGATGCAGTGGCATGGATGCAATACTTCGCCTTTGACGTGCTCGGTCAGTTTAACTTCTCCAAAGATCTGGGTTTCATGAAGACCGGCGGCGATGTCGATAACATCATTGCTGCGATTCATGGCATTCTCGGCTACGTGTCCTTAGTACGTCTTCAAGGCCGTTGTCTACTTAGGAGCTGCTGACACATCTTGCAGATTGGCCAAATACCATTCGTGCACCGATTCTTGCTTGGAAACCCTTTGTTGCCAAAGTTGTTCCCTTCTTTGGAGAAGAGCAATCAAGTGCTTCAATTCTCTCTAGCGCGCATTGAGGAGAGACGTAAAGAGCCGAGCGATCGCAAGGATATACTGGATCAATTATTTGCGACGCATAAGAAAGATCCCATCGTGTTGTCAGATGATGAGATTGTAGCCATCACGACGACTAATGTTATAGCCGGCAGCGACACCACTGCTATCTCGCTGGCTTCGGTGCTCTATCATCTCGGAAAATATCCAAAGGTGCGAGCGCGGTTGAATATGGAGATTGAAGAGGCTGTAAGCTCTGGTAAGGTCTCACAGCCCATCACATATGCTGAAGCCTCGCGGCTACCATATCTGTGAGTGTCCACAATCGTTGATCCTAGGTAGTCCGTCTTCTAACATCCTTGCGTGTAAGATCTGCAATTATTGATGAATCAATGAGGATGCATCCTGCAACAGGATTCATCTTAGAGCGCTCGGTCCCGGAAGGAGGTGTTCATCTCTGCGGAGTCCATCTGCCGCAAGGAACTATAGTGGGAGTGAACACCTGGGTCCTCCATCGCAACAAGGAGGTCTTTGGTGAAGATGCAGATGTCTTCCGGCCCGATCGTTGGATCGATAGCGACAGTCATCGGATCCGGGAAATGAAGCGGAATCTCTTCACAGTAAGTATGCCTTGCCGCTATCCGTGCTTCTCACCGACCGTCATGTAGTTCGGCTACGGACCACGCAGCTGTATCGGCAAGAACATTTCCATGCTAGAGATGTGGAAAGTCATTTTCGAGCTCTACCGAGCTTTCGATATCCAACTAGAAGATCCCCAACAGGACTGGAAGGTGGATGGGCGCTGGTTTACCACACAAAGCAACGCTAACGTTGTCTTGACTGCAAAGAATGCTAGCCGATGGAAGAATTAAGAGTACTAATGAAGTGTCATTCACATTCGTGATTCTCTAGCATACGCTGTAACGAGCTTTCGATGGCCGTGGCCGCCTTGGATAGGCGGTTTTTCAAGATCGTAATCTTCTGGCGTCGTGCTTCGTTCGCTCTTGAATCAAAGATTGTCTTCAATTTGGCCAAATTACCAAGCAGGTTCTTCATCTGCAGTCGCAACAAGACTTTGATCATGTGAACCTGCTCCTCACCAGAGTACATGTTCTGGAATCCCGACGAGAAGAGTGCAGTGTTGTAACGAGCGTCACAAACGCCATCAGCAGATTGTGTAAGCGGATCTAGCGGATCCGCCATCATGTATGCTAGGTCAGCGTCCGAGCCAGGGCCAGAGATAGTGATAGACCGAGTCGCTTGGTTGATGCGCCGATGTATACACTCGAACATCTCTATCAGCCGCTCGCAGATGACGACGGTCACGGTGAGTGCCTTTGCGTCGTGCTTGCACGATTCGCATGTCAGACATGCTCCGGATGACTTGTGTATCCATTTCTGGAGCTGGACGACCTGGTCGAGGGATAGTGTAGCGAGTTTGTAATGGTCATCGTCGAGCTGTTGTATGACACTGAGCGCATCTGTGATGCACGTACATCCCAAGTCATCATGTTGGAGTATATTGTTCTGATCGTGGACTGGTTTGTTGATGTTGAATGCGGAAGATTGCATAGGCCCGGTCGTGCCAACAGAGTGTGATTTGTGATTCAAAGAGACGACGTTGGTTTGATCATTGCTACCGGGAACAGGCTTTCCACCAGGAAAGTTCTCCAGTCCAAACCATGTTGCGGGAGTGCTAGATTCCTCGACAAATGATGTCTGCATCCCGAGACCATCGAGAACTGTCTCCCGTTAAATGGACTGGCAGTGCCATGTGTATAGCTAGGCCTTACAGTCATGGTCATGTTCGAGCTGAAACGTCTGGCTGTAAAGCGCATTCAGATGTTGGTCTGGGAAATCGGCTGTCAAGTGATCAGCATTCCATGTCCGGATCATTAAAGCAATAGTGAGTGATACGATCGGTGAGATGACACTGATCATCTAAGGAGACCGTTCCGGTAGGCACGGACGTAGTAGTGGTTGAATGCAATGTCTTCGCCGACTGTGAAGACTGAGACTCAATTGAATCGGTATTGGTGGACGTTTCATCTACTGTTGCGTATCCTCTTCGTGGGGTTTGGCAAGGTTCGTGGCCGACCTTGAGTCGAGGTGTTTCTGGGAAAATACATGGTATCGAGCGAGACAAACACCTATCACACTGTTGCTCAAGACCCGTGCAGCGCAGCTGAAGTGGTGGTCAGCCAGACAAAGCAGCATTTGATTCAGGACCCTCCCTGAACTTGTCCAAGGGTTTGCGTACTTTGCTCCTCTTACAAGCTTTACAAGCTGGCCGACGCAGATTCTGTCGAGCACGCGTAGATTGGCGAGCAGTATGGGCACCTTTGGTGAGGACTTCCTCCATACTCTCCTCGCCACTTCCGTGTTTGAGGGTGATGAACATGGCCGGCAGTTTGAAGAAACGGCCCACAAGACTCAGTCGACGTCATACAATTTCCGAACCGATGTCAGAATCGACCGCACAAGTCAAGTTCGAGGACGAGAATCCTCTACATATAATGTCATGCTGGCGAGCCGAAGCCACGTTGTTTCACATCAGTGACTCTCTTGGCACTTCCTTCAACCGCACCGTCATTTCTCAGAGCCCAGGGACAACCCCCGCGTGCAGATGTTGAAGGATCGGTCGCAATGGCTACTAAGATGCGCTCCTCTCGTTTCTTGCAATGATATTTTCTCAGAGCCGAAATCATCTAGCATGTCACCGAAACGTGTCCGACTGCTCCGATAAACAAATACGGACGCCTTTACATTGCTCACGTCAATCTTCATTGCAGCACTGTAAGATGTGCGTCTTCTTACGGATGGCCGAAGTACAGGCGATGTACTCGCCCTAGCCTAGGATCTTCAGGTCAATAGCATCTTCCCAAAGGACGCTATAAGTCGGCGTGTGCATAGGCTGCTCGTACGACCTATCACGGCTTCCGCTTGTCGAGGGACCCGCAACCCTATATAGATGAAGCCTCGTCTTCGAAGCTTCACCATGAACTGTTCCAGATTCGCTCAAACAAGCATTCGGGGCACGTTCCCTGTGCAGATCTTGCATGAGCGAACTCCGTTCCATGTCGAGCATTCGAGCCACAAATATCTCACGGATCCACAATATCAGACCGTTCGATGCGGACGGAGAGATGATGCAATCTTTCGTCCAATCGCAAAGATAGCATGCACTTTGTCCGCGGTTACAATTGGACACCTGCCCATCAGACGATGTAACCTCTGCGAAACTTCGGAACTACGATGGTCAAGGGTATCGAAGGCCTTTCCAACAAGGTTCGGTTCGGCAGGCCCCGAGGATCAACATGTTCGCTAGAATTGACGAGACCGAGGTGATGTGGGGACACTAACGATGCGATCAACCTTTACCCTACAGTATGAACGTCGCGACAGGCTGCTACCTTCCACGGCATGGGAATTTGACCGTGTGTATCTGCCTTTCCATGGGAGTGTCACTCGGCAATGGATCCAAGCTTTGGTAGACAATGAGAGTCGTAAATTGGACTGTCGCTCGCAATACGTTAAATTCACAAGATGCAGGATCCTATTGTCTTGCTTGACCTTGCATAAATAGGCCCCCAGCCTCATGAGCAACGCAACCTCCTCATTGGCTACCCTCTGATGTAGACGTTCTCGCCGTCACGTCCTACAACGTGGGGACAATCTGTGAGAGCACTGGCTCCGCTCTCGCTTCCTCTCTGGTTGCCTCTCCTACCTTTTCCCCTGAGGGTGATGCGGATCACTTGGCTGACCTGCATCGAGGAGAGGCTAGCAGGTACAGTATCGTGCTTTTCGTGGTCAGGTTGACTTTTTGTGGGGCAATATCAGCGCTGTAATATGCCGGCGGGGCATACGGCACTGTGAATGCCAGCCGTTGCCAAACCGACGACGACAAGTCATTCCGTAGCGCATCATCCATATCGAGATTTCCATCACCGTGAGAATGCTGTAAGCAAAGAATCAAGCCATACAGACAAGGAAGATGCGAGCGAGCTCTCGGATTGGCGTTGAATGCCAACGATCTGAAGCATGCGAAGTGATGGAGTATGGAGGTAAGGCGGCCCGACCTAGGGTGGCACAGGAACTAGCCAGACCAAAGTCATTGTGCAAGGAAGGATCCGTGACTGACGGTGATCCTGGACTAAATTCGAGGCAGCAGCGCATCTAGGCAAGCGATCCTAGCGGGAGTGTTGATCCAACCTTTGAATGATGTTGGAGATGCGACCCCCCCTGTGCTACTCGCTGTTCGTCTACACGTACAGGTCATTCATACATATGTCAAGATCAAGATCAAAAGGGTCGTAGATTCTGCTGACGCCATCGCTAATGTTACAAATCAGCCATAGTACGGCCCGTCTATTGAACCGGAGCGACGGCAAATGCTACGTCTCACCACCTCCTTCTTTTTGATCGGGCAGTTGCTCTTTCTCAACTGCCGATGTATCATCCACCGTTCGTTCTCTGACCTTGTCCAAAAGAGCTCTTGCGATATCTGCAAATCCTTCGATCTTGCTGAGTCTTGAATCGAACAACTCGGCATCATCCTGGAGTCTGTGTCGAGTGTTAGTATGTGCGCTGCATCAAGGGATAGATTCAGTTGTACCTCTTTTTCCCTCTTACAGTCTCCACCTTGACTTCCTCAAAGCTTTTGACCCAAATCCCTTTGTAACTACCGGCAATCTGACTCATGATGCTGACTACATCAATCTCAGTCAGATGTCGGCTGAGCACTCTATGCAACGTTCCAGTTTCTTTGGTCAACGTTTCCATATACTTGTTCGGCTCCTCGGCGCCATCCTTGTCAAAATCGATTTTCTGCATAGCTACGCTATGCGACCTGGCACGTGCCGTCATGATCTCTACCAACTTGTCATGTATGCCCATTTGATGGTCTTGGAACAGACGCTTGACCTTGTCAAACTCAGCCAGTGACTCGGTACGTCCGCCAACATGTCGGCGGACCGCCTCCCTGATGTATGGGGTGAGTGAGATCACAAAGCTGAGCGCCTGAGACGAAAGTGCGAGATGCTTTGTAGTAATGTTCTTGAGCCCGGACACTCTTGTTGCGCCAGCGCCAAGTACGAGTTGCGATGAGCGAGAGTTGAAGGTACGAAGAACTTCAGACAGAGCAGGCACCACGGTCGGGGCGATGTTGGGGATGGACGCGATAAGAGCCAGAAAATCGTCTAGTGTCGGGAGGAGGCCTGTGGCGGACTTTACAAGTATGAATCGTGTCTCGTCGATATAAGCTGGTTTTGCTGCTGCTTTCTTGCCATCATTGGGTGAACCGGTCTTGCTTCCATTCGTTACAGGTTGACCGTTCAGCTCATGATCAGAAGAGCTCTCCCAGATCCTCGTGCCTCTCGTCCAGATCCGAGGATCAGAATTTACGCCATCAAGAATGCGAGAGAGAATGACCTTGTCATTGTCTGAGAAATCTTGGGCCTCCCACTGATCCGATTCCAATAGCGCTGCAATCCTCTGACTCTCCCTTTCCGCCATATTGGAGACAAATGCTGTGATCTGCGTATTCAATATGTTCTTCAGCGTTTGCCCAGATCGTCCAGAAATGGCTTCGCACTCATCAGCGAAGAAACGCAAGAGTGTGTAATATCGGACAAAGCGCTCGATCGGTAACTTGTGAGTCTGCTCTGCCCGTACTTTGAGTACTCTGGTGATCTGCGTTTGAGCGACATCGACGGCTTGGCCGAGCAGAGATGAGAGATCGAGTGCTTGTATGAGACTGACCGGCAGTCCGGGAGAGCTGAGTGGCGAGATAACACCATTCGGTGCTTTCAGATGGCCATCGATCGACTGTGTCCCTGGCAGCATTGGTGACGAAGGCAAGTCCGGTGAAGCTGCGCGTGATGGTCGCTCAGAACTACTCGTCACGTCCAGTAAGACCTTGACTTGGGAGGACAATCGTCGCAGTGCTTCGCTGACATTGGTGCATACTGCGACAAGGAGGGTTTCAGCATCAACTTCATCGAGCGCTCGAAGGTTTCGTGCGAGAATTGCCGACTTTTCCTGCTGGCTAGAGCTGCGTCCACCTCTCGTGGCGACCGATGTCACCGACTCAGCATCCTCATCGCTCGAACTCGGCAGGTGCTTCCTGATAAGCGCCTTCATTTCTTTCATCACAGCTTCTCGGAAAGCATCAGCTGCTGAGTTGACATAGTCGGCCCTCTCAAGCCCCGCGAGATCTGCTGACACAGACTTTCGCAAATCTTGACCAGTATCCAAGTAAAGCGGCGGCCCGACTGATAATCTCTGATCACCTCGATGTCGTTGTGAAGCATTCGCCCAACGTTTGATCGTGTCGTTGGCAGGCACTTTCTCCGCATGCGCTCGCAAGTCCTCCATGAGCGTCTCCAAGAACCGTGATTCAATACCTTTCCCGATTCTTGCTTGCAATTCTCGCACGCCAGATGACAGGCTTTGCAGTACTTGTAGTTCTCGAAGATCGATCAAATCATCCTCAACGCCCTTATCAATATTTGTTTTCGTCGGCGATGGCAGGTCTTCTGGTTGGCCACATATTAGCCTCTCTGTGGTATCAATGCCGTGGGCAGCAGCTTCGAAATCTCCCTCGTTGACAAGCTCCTCGCACCGGACAACCTGGTGCACAACTTTCTGCACCTGTTGTGTCGCCTTGTACAGCTTGCCGATGTTCCTCCGCCTTCGCCGCATTTTTGAGATCTCAAGGCCTCCGAGTGCCATACCACGATCGAGCTCAGCCAAATCAGCGCGCAGTCGTTGAATCTGAGCTGCTGATTCTTCCGCTTCGCGCTGCAAATCTCGCAGCGACCCGAGCGCTGCGAAAAAGGATGAAGATGCGGCCGAAATTGAATTGATCAGATGCACCTCGACAGTGTCCATGTACCACGAAAGTTTTTCTTGCAATATGGCATTTGTAGCGAGGGCCTTTCTCGGAGGCAGCGGTGCACCATTCGCAGCTCTTTCCTCCGCTATCGTTCCAGGAGCGGGTCTCACGATTTCTGCCCTTTCACTGACAACATCGAAGGTCCTTGGATTCTCCAGATGGAAGTCCTCCTCAAAGTATACGTTTGGGACTGTAGACAACGGGGTAGACTCGTACGGCTTGCGTCTGCCATAGCCGCTTGATCGTCGTCTTCCACTCGGAGTCTCAACAACCGGCGATAAAGTCGCTGTCGACCCCTGGCGTGAAATGCCTTGTCGGCTTGCCCGGTCGATCGCCGGTATCCCAGGTGCACTAATATCTTCGCTTGCTTCGGTCTGCTTGGCCAACGTCTCTTTGTCCTCCCGTCGCCGCTGGATGCTGTCAAACAACGGTCCAACCATCGAGAGATAGTCTTTGAAGGCCGATGTCTCGACATGAGGGATGTTCGTAAGCGTTACCGGTGGAATGTCTCGTGTGGTTGGGGCCTTGTAGCCTGGAGTAACGTTTGCGTTATGAGGGAGAAGTCCAGTCCGCACAATGGGCGGCTGAAGTAGATTGGATATAGCTGAACATGATCAGGTATGACTTCTACACGCTGTGTGGGGAGTTTCTGACCATTCTGACCAGTCTCCCGTACTGCGAGATCAGTCCGAAGAGGACGAATGTCTAAAGAGCCACCAATTGAGTGCGCAGCTGAGCTAACCGATGCTATGCTGGCATTCGAGCCTCTTCTGATACTCGGAGTGCGCGAGCTAGTCGGGTGCCCCTGCGTGGTATCGACTCGAGGGAAGGGGTATGAGGTATGCGCCGATAAGGGTGAGAGGGCGGAGTCGAGGCTGTCAATTGACCTCCGATTTGAGAAGGACATGATGCGAAGGTCGGCGCCAGAACGACCGGGGAAGACATGTGGAGGGGCGGCATCAGCTTAGAAATGGTGGCAGCGACATTTGTGTTGGAAGATATAACGGAGTTTCCCTTGCAATAAATCTTTGGATGGAACCTTGGAGATCGTCTACGTTCCTCATCTGATCCCGACAGCTTGGAGAGCAGCGGGACCTCGGGGCGGCTGCACCAAACTACCTCGAAATTCTGTTGTTCTCGCTAGTGGGACCTTCCAAATTCGATCAAATTGAAACGCGATCGCGCGAGAGCTTGGCACAACTTGACGCGTCCCTCTCAAGGGGCAGGAAGCGCTCGATGAATATCTTACCAGGAGAAATAGACGATCGTCCTCTTGTTCACGCCGTACACTCTCTCACTGTACACTATGGATCGTCAATCGGTATACACGGCAAGCGTCTTCCCTGAACAGCCGGACAAGAATGAAGATGTGTCTCGACGCAAGATCATTCAGAAGCTCACCTCCTTCATTCTTGAATTCCACGTTGACAATACGTTCAAGTATCGGTAAGAGAGCCAGTGTAGGATCGCGCTACAACCAAGCTGATCATCTCGCAGTGATCAAATTCGCGAGAACATTCTTTCCAAACAGTACTACTGCGACGTCGACATTGCGGATCTAGTCGCTTTTGACGAGACGGTAGCACACCAGCTGAACAACGAGCCGGGAGAGATCATCCCTCTATTCGAGTCAGCAATCAAGCACTGCGCACAAAAGATTGTCTACCCATCACAGCGGGATATTGAGCTACCTGAACACCAGCTGCTCCTACACTCTTCCGTCAACCAGACACTCATACGAGGCTTGACCGCAACACACATCTCTCATCTTGTCCGTATTCCCGGCATCGTCATTGGTGCTTCTACACTATCCTCTAAATCGACGGTCCTTCATATCCAGTGCCGCAATTGTCAGCACACTCAGAACATCCCAGTCAATGGCGGCTTTACTGGTGTTTCGCTCCCCCGGACTTGCGCGAGGGTTCAGCTACCTGGAGAGAATGCTTCAAAATGTCCGCTCGATCCATACTTCGTAGTGCACGAGAAGTGTCAATTCATCGATCAGCAAGTTATCAAACTTCAAGAGGCGCCAGACGATGTTCCTGTTGGAGAGCTTCCGAGACACATCCTCATTTCAAGTGACCGATACCTCACAAATCGGGTAGTCCCAGGATCACGGTGCACTGTCATGGGTGTCTTTTCTATCTACCAATCTTCAAACAAGAAAAACGCTGCGGCGGTGGCCATCCGAAATCCATATCTCCGAGCAGTTGGCATCCAGACAGATGTCGATCACACAGCGAAAGGCGGCGCGATATTCACGGAAGAGGAAGAGCAAGAATTCTTGGAGATGAGCAGGCGAACGGACTTGTATGAATGCTTTGCCGAGTGCATTGCGCCTTCCATATACGGAAACAAGGACATCAAGAAGGCAATAACTTGTCTGCTCATGGGCGGCAGCAAGAAGATTCTCCCGGACGGCATGAAGCTCAGAGGTGACATCAACGTGCTCCTGCTTGGTGATCCTGGTACAGCCAAGTCTCAATTGCTCAAATTCGTGGAGAAAGCTGCGCCTATTGCGATCTACACATCTGGAAAGGGGTCTTCTGCTGCCGGTCTGACGGCATCTGTGCAGCGTGATGCATCGTCTCGAGAGTTCTACCTCGAAGGAGGAGCTATGGTTCTGGCTGATGGAGGTGTCGTGTGCATCGACGAGTTCGACAAGATGCGAGACGAGGATCGGGTAGCCATTCACGAAGCCATGGAGCAGCAAACGATTTCCATCGCGAAAGCCGGTATCACGACAATTCTCAACGCCCGTACGTCTGTCCTTGCCGCTGCCAACCCCATCTTCGGTCGCTACGACGAGATGAAATCGCCTGGCGAGAACATCGATTTTCAGACCACCATTCTTTCTCGTTTCGATCTCATCTTCATCGTCCGTGATGAGCATGATCGAGCACGCGATGAGCGTATCGCAAAGCACGTCATGGGCATCCACATGGGTGGACCAGGTCTACAGGATGACGCAAGTGCTCCAGCGGGCAGTATCCCTGTCGAGAAGATGAAGCGCTATATCTCGTACTGCAAGACTCGATGTGCTCCGCGGCTCAGCGCAGAAGCTGCCGAGAAGTTGTCAAGCCATTTCGTTAGCATCCGGCGGCAAGTGGCTCAGGCAGAGGCCAATGCCAACCAGAGATCGAGCATTCCCATCACTGTCCGTCAATTGGAATCGCTCGTGCGTATCACCGAATCGCTGGCAAAATTGACACTTAGTCCCATTGCCACCGAGGCTCACGTCGATGAAGCAATAAGATTGTTCTTGGGCAGCACAATGGATGCCGTGCTGAGTCAAGGCGGCGAGGCAGCAGGGCGGAATCCGGGCGCCGGTCTAAACGGCAACAGGGAGCTCATGGACGAGATTGGAAAGGTCGAAGAGGATCTGAGGAGGCGTCTACCAATTGGCTGGAGCACGAGTCTCGCGAGCCTGCAAAGGGAGTTTGTAGAGAGGAAGGGATACTCGGAACAGAGCTTACATCGAGCTTTGTGGGCACTCCAACGGCGAGAAAGTGTGCAATTCCGGAGAGGAGGGGCGCAAGTATATCGCAGCGGAGTGTAGGACCACTAATGATACCAGCATGATTTGGAGTTGGAGTCGGGATATACCTCCTACGATATGTACAATGAATATAGCTGGAATCAATCGTGTAAAGTTTGCAATGATCTTCGTGGACATTGACAAAAAGCATCAGAATCAATCGTAATGCATTAATCAAAGCAATGTCTCGAAGTGACCATAGATATGAGTGACAGGCACTGGGAGCGAGTGACGCGGGGTGCATCTGGATGGTTTCGGTCAATGGCCGTCACACTGGTTCTTCATCGCGATCACTGGCATCCTGTCCAGGATTGACCTCCTCGTAATGCAACCATTTGTTGAAGGCGTAGTATGCTGCAGCAACAGCAGATCCCATAAGTGGTCCTACCCAATAGATCCAGTGGTAGCTTTCAAACGAAGCACTGACGACACACGGACCGAAGCTGCGAGCAGGGTTAAGACTCGCACCTGTGTACGAAACACCTGCCAGATCAGATATGGACATCAGACGTGGATGGGTGATGTTCTTACCTGCGATCTCACTAACAAATAACGATAGCCCAATCCCAATGGGAGCAATGTAGGTACCCTTGCTCTTTTCCGCAGCTAGCATGAGCACCGTAAAGGTCAGTAAAGCCGTGAGGAACATCTCGAAGAAAACGCCGCGGGGCGCTGTCATGCCAGACCCAAGCGTGGTCTTGACCGTAGAGATGCCGCCAGGGGTCATCGCCTCAATCAGCGCGGCAGCGCAGATGCCGGCACTAATTTGGGTCGGAAGAAAGAGAAGACCGCGGATCCAAGGAACATTCTTGGTCATGCAGAGAGCCAAAGTGACTCTGCAGGATGATTAGCTACGATCGAGCGGTTCCGTCAACGCGTGCAGATAGAATACTTACGCTGGATTGAACAGTCCCCCACTGACTCGATACAACGACCATGCGGTTACAAGAAGCGAGAAGCCATAGCTGAGAGAAATGAAGATAACTGTCTGCGAACTGTTCGATCCTCCCGGGCCTGTCTCTGCTGCTTGACCTACGGCCATCTGATGGCCAGCGAATGCGAGGTAAAGGAACAAGAATGTACCGACAAACTCTGAGCTGGTAGCAACGAGGTGTTTCTTCCATGAAGCACGGTCAAACAGGAGCTTCTTCAGAGGAGTAGGTCGATTAACAGGCCCGTCTGCATGGCGTGCCATCCTGAATCGCTGGACAGAACTTGCTGTGAGAAAATGACGCTTTGGTGCTGAAACAATGTATTCTGGGCCTTAAATACAGGAGATGAATTCGAGGAAGGAAAACAGTAAACGACAAGGGCAGGGAACGCCCCTTCTCACCATTGACCGCATTCCGCGATATGCACGCTGAGACTATCCAGGCTTGTACGCGTCCACACCAAGGTCCAATAATGCCTCGCTCCTGCATGGAAAGCGAATGGACCGGCATGATGAAATCTTCGATCATCCGAAGGTGACACAGGAGGCTGCTTCCTTGATCAGTGTTCAGTTGCGAAGCACCACGAGAGGCATCCGCAGTCTTCCGAGTGAGGCGCCAGTCTATGTGGTATGATCTCAAGGGTAGCACAAAGCCGCTTGGATAGGAGAGACGTGGGGCGCGAAAGGTCGTTGACTGGCTGCGAGCGCTGATGCTGGACGCACAGACAAACTGTCTATGCTGATTTTACTATGAAGGGTTGCTTTCTGCCTTTCATCCTCTTCCTCGTGTTTGAAGATGAGGTTGGGTTGCAGGTATGATCAAGCTCAAGAAAGGAGGCTGCAGCTCTAGACGCATGGTGGTGTGGGACGGCAGCCGTCGTGTACTGAGGAATGCTGCCATGGCGACTTGCCCAGCCTTGGTTGCAGCATCGTTGCCGCATGTGAATGCTCTTGCTTTGGAGATTTCAGCAACAATACAGCAGATGTAGCAAGTCAGAAAGCCCAAGCGATGATGAATGAGGTTGGACAAAATTGAATGAGGTCGAAAATATGCAGTGACGGGGCAAGTCTTCAGGTTGTCAAGACGGGATCGCCGTGGGACATCCAAGGAAGCAAAAATGTCCACCAGGATCCAGGTTGCGGGGATCAGACCAGGATCGTTTGTGGATATCCCTTGAGGCCATCTTTATTCTCTTGTCAGTCTTGGCCTTCTGTCTGGTGTTCCGGTGGCACAGTCTACCTGCTCTGCGAAGCACTAGGAGCATTGCAACGAAGTCAGTCGGCCCACGTCGACATGTTCGTTAGGATAAGTCAGGCATATCGTAGGATCTTGACGGGAGCTTCGTGCATCATGCAAGAGCCCTCAGATGCGATTGGAAGGCTCCTCATCAAGAGTCATTGATACGACCGAGCATGTCTTGACTGCTACCGAAAAGACATAGCCGCAACTGGGCTTATGTTTGTAGCAGAAAATCGCCCCAAATCCCTTCCTCTAGCAGGAGAAGACCCTGAGTGTAGGAGAAGACCATGAGTGTACAACGACGCCCCTGCCGCTGTGACTCTTGCGAGTGTACCGAAGAGCATGAAGGACCTCAGAAAATCGCTTCCTGTGTCCTGGGTCGAAGTTGTTGCGAACGATGGTCACGATTGCTACGAGGAATTTAAAGGTCGGCGAGTCGTAACTGGCACAGAGGAAAATGACCAGTGGCCAAGCCATTGATGGATTGCCAGCCTCATGGGTGGTCGAATGATTGAGAATGTCTTGTGCGTCTGCCACTGGGCCGCTGATCTTAGGACTGGACGACTTGCATTCGTGATCTACGATTTTCGTCAGGAAGATACGTATTGCAAGAATATGTAGCATGTGCTTCCAGTGATAGAGCGAAGCTTTACCATCGTGAACGAAATCATAATAGAAGTGAAAGCTAACGGTGAAAGGCGCCAATTCTTTAGACCACTCGGCAGTTTGCGCACATCTCCTCTGCTGGCTGATACTGCGTCGTCTGATGTAGCAAATCACATACAGCATAAGCCGGTACATAGCATGACTGCCGCGGACGAAGGGTGATGCGGACAACGTGGATCGGTAGGAAGACAGATCACCAGATGTGAATCTCTAGACGACCAAAATCGACCGGGAGTGTACTGATCATGTCACCATCACCATCACAACCAAGAAAATAGCATGTATCCTCGCGATTCCAGGCTAGCATTTCGCTGACTGTTAAATCGCCCTTCAGGTGCCTGAGACCTACGGAATCGTTCGTCTCCTCTAGTTCTGTGGAATGTACACCACTTCATTCCCTCTCTACTTCCTCTTCACCTGTATTTCAACAAGGATCAGGTGCTTTCTGCTAGGCCTGTGCCCTCTATATCTTTGACATCAGCGAGCGGATTCGACTCTGCTGTCTCTGCAATCTTCTCTGCTGCATCGTCCATTGCTTTGAAAGGAGCTTCATTGCGCTTGACTTCGCCGGGGCCCTCTGACTTGAACTGGTAGCCCCGAACACTGGAGAGATTTAGTGCTTGTACTGATGAAACCATACATCAGTCACTTACCGGGGACCTTGACCAGTCTTTGCTGGCAAAGCAGCTTCGTACCGCCGTTCGAATGCCATCTTGTCCTTCTCAAAAGTTCCTGCCTCAATGCCGCTCCTGATTCCCTCGAAGAATGTGTGCATGGTATGGTGATTGTGGATCTGTAATAATACCCAGCCCAGCATTTCCTTGGCGTTCAGCAGGTGCTTCAAGAAAGCCCTATGGTGGGTAGTGCAGGCGTAACACTGGCAGCCTTCACTGAGAGGTGACACATCGGTTGTGTGATCGTCTGACCACATGTCGATCCCCAGAGGTCTTATGACATGGCCATCAATGTCGCCGTTGCCCTCATGAAAGGTAGGCGGGAACGAGAAGTCCAGGGCAATGCCGGCGTCAGTGGCAAAGTCGATGAAGGGAATCGTGAAGAGGTCGATCCCTTGTGACACCTCCCATAGTATTCTCTGTGGTGTAGCTGGCTGTGTGAAGGATAAGCGAACAAGATTTGCGAATTGCTGTGGTGCTCCCTGTAATGAGCTAAGGTCGTAAATAGCGAGACCATGGACCTGGTCGAGGATGCTGTCGATGATCTCTTCAAAATACCATCTTTGTGCCTCGCTCGACAAAGGGAGTATCGGAACGAAAAAAGCAGGTGGTGGGTCATTTCCTGCAGACTCTAGTGCCTTTACCTGCTCAAGCATCCAACGAGATGTGCGATCTGTCATTGTCTCCTGTCGTTTCTGGGAGTGTCTCTTTGCACCGAACGGCATATCTGCTAGTCCTACAACCACATCCGGCTTCAAGTGCCGCACTGCATCGGTGTAGTATGATACGGAGAGCTTGGTAAATCCAGTAGAAGTATATACCGGGACATCATTGCTCGTATGAGACAGAGGGGAGGTGACCGGCTGCATTCGCCTTGCCCCCAGAATTAGGATCGTGTCTGCAGGGAGAGCGCAGAAGCCTCGTAAGGGTGCTGTGCCATCCGAAGGCTTGTATTCCAATACGGGTGGCTTCACTGCCGGGGCTCGTTCGATGACTACATAGCATCTTGTAAGCAGCCGGTCAGCATGGCAGCGCAATATGAGGTCGAATTGAACGTACAATCTTCAAGAGCCAGATAGGTAGCACCAATTTTCGTACTGTCGATGAGTACGTCTTGTGTAACGTGAGGTATTGCACCACGGGACGTATTCGCGATATAATTGGGTGTTGGCATTGATGATCGTCTCGGTAGTGCGAGACGGCTCAATCTCGCCGCGCACGTCTTGGATATAAAATGTATTATGAAAACACCCTTCGCCGGATCGGCTAACTTCTCTTCCATCTCTCTGATCTTACTCTTTAGTATCTGGTGGCGTTGGGGCGAGATTGGATATATAGAGGGTGGATACCAACAAATTTTGAGCTTCATCTCCCCACTCGCCAAGCGGCCAAACCACTAGCCAAAATGCATTCTCTATCCCGACTTCCATCTTCTCAACAAATCAGGTCCATCATTTTTTTTTACGATATTCTCAACCTCCATTAGAATATGACTCGAGGCAAACTGATTGTTCTAGAAGGGCTAGACCGCGCTGGCAAGTCTTCGCAGTGCAATCGGCTGGTCGAGCGGCTTTCTGGCATTGGGGAAAAGGTGAAGCATGTCAAATTTCCAGGTAGGCATGGATCTACATTTCCTGAGCATGAATTGACAGTTCCAAGACAGAACCACACCTATAGGTAATATGATAGACAACTACCTCCGAGGGGAAGCTCAGCAGGAAGATCATGTGATACATCTGTTATTCTCTGCCAATCGCTGGGAAGCAGCGTACGTATTCACTCTGAGACCTTATGTCATGTCGACTTATCGAGTGTAGCGCTTCCATCGAAGAGGCAATTACATTGGGTACCTCTGTTGTCATAGACCGCTACATCTACTCTGGCTGCGTTTATTCGGCTGCAAAGCAGAACCCATCGTTAAGCCTTCGGTGGGCGCGATGCCCAGAGGAAGGACTGCCGCGGCCAGATATTTGCCTCTTCCTAGAATTGACGCCCGATGAAGCTGCTGAGCGAGGCGGATGGGGTGAAGAGCGATACGAGAAGAAGGAACTCCAGGACCGAGTGCGTCAACTTTTCAGCGAAATGAGAGCAAGTCCGGACGGTGATGACTTCGTCACAATTGACGCTGGCAGGTCTCTTGATGAGGTCGAAGCATCTATATGGACAGCCGTCCAGGAAGCTTGCAAGCGAGTCGATGGTCAAGGGTTACCACTGCGGAAAATCCAAGCCGCATAATCTTCAGTCAACCTCGTCTGCCTTGTTCCAATCGCTTTCATCCACAACAAGACCCTCCTGCTTGGCGCTTCTCCGCTTCTTCGGTTGTTGCACGGCTCTGGTGTTTTGCTTGACATTTACAGCCTCAGTTTCAGGCTCTGTCAGCTCATGCCATTCTTCTCCAGAAGTGCCGGCCTCTTGGTCGATCGCCTCGCCCTCACTCAGATCGGATAGCGCCTGTAAAAGATCCGCTGCAGCATCCTTAGCCGGCTTGTTCGCCTTCTTGCGACCCTTCTGCTTGAACAAAGCAGCCTGTTCCTTCCACCCTCTGCTTCGGAGACTCAGCTCCTTGACGAGATCAGACCACGCCAGAGGCTTTGTGCAGCTCGGACATTGTTGAGCCTTGGGCAGTACGCTTTCGATATCCTGGTCGATGAAGTCATTGCCTAGACAGGCAAGATGGAAGCTTCCAGAGCAATCGGCATGTGGGCAGACAACTATCAAATCAGATTTTGGCGAGAGATCCTTTTTGCAGCAATAACAATGCAGAGCGTCTTGATCGAGGATGGAGAGACTATGCTCCAGTTGCTGCTTCATAGGCGCATATGTGTAGTCGAGAGCGTAGACACCAGATCTAGGGCATGCTTGTGCCTGGTCAATTTCGTCGTTAGGACCAATGGATTGTCCGTCGAGCTTTGAGGGAACGTCAAGTACAATGTCGGAGGATTGGAGGGGAAGAGGATCCCTTGGGAGCACTACCTTCTGCCAGGCTTTGTAGACATCTTCGGCGAAGAAACGCACGTTCAACGGCCATCTTCGAAAGCTCTGAGCACTCAGTAAGATGTGAAGGTTGATCAATCTGTCGTTCAATGACATCCTCGGTCTAGTGATCTTGGTGTGCTTACGGCCTGTGCGAGGTGAGTACTTTGTCTTTGTGCCCATACGAGTAATCCTTTCATCTGGTGCTATGTGACGTGTCAGATGGGTGTTTTGCCACGCCCACCTATTGCAAGTAAGCGTTTGTACGACTTGAGGCCGTGTGGGCACTCAGACTCACTCGAACTGAAGGGCAGCAATCTTGGACGGGAATCCGACCACGATGCAAGACATCTCCCACGGACGTAAGCTCAGTCGAGATGTCCGCACCGCACCGCCTTTCGTCTTCCCGTTATGCTGTCCGAGTCGCCTGACCGGATTCGGTGTAGAACCAACATAAAGGCTCGAGTGTCGGACGGTTGATCTGAGCAGATAGCAGCAGTAGAACGCCGGTATGGGTCTATCCATTCTTGTTATGCTATCTGATGCGTTGTTGGAGGTTCATTCCGCTGCCACTCGATATCATGAACGTTACCCATCCACGGAGCCGTCAAGTCGTGTTGACGCGAGCGAGTTGCGAGGTTTGATAATGCTTGCTGATCAGCCAATGGGAGGTCTTGCCGTCTGACCTAAAGGCGGATCGACGCGGCATCTCTGGCCAAATTGGACTAGATGCTGTCACGTGCTGAGAAGTGATGGGAGACGTTCAGGGTAGAAAACCGTGTACAAAGATGTCAAGAGACAATCATCAACATCTTGAGTCTCGTCATGTCGAATTACTTGTCATGATCCAGCAAGCGTTATCGTAATAATATGCTTGTGTCATCCGCCACACACCAGAATTCAAGATCGTGGTCCAAATTAGGAATAGCTGGCGTCTCGCTTCAGCCCGCGAGCCCCAAATTCGTGTAAAGTCGAAGCGGTTTGCCCTTCCCTCTGACAGCGAAAAAGTGTCTGTTCTGGGTTGGTTTGGCGTATGGAGAGATCCGCACTTTTGGTAGGCTTCCCCTCGGTATCGCCAACTCCGCCTATGATATCCAGCTCAGCCGCCTCATTCTCCCTCTCAGTCAACCTCCAACATCGCCAACCACCATCGACATCATCGACATCATCGACATCATCGAGACGAGTGCACAAGCACGATACTGGCGCTCACGGGCTCTACGTCCACCATTCAGACGGAAGTTTTACTCTTCGGGCTGCCGCATGGGCCGAATTCACTTCCAACGCCGTATGAAAGGGATTCTTATATTCCTCGAGCCCATGTCTAGCGCTTTCTAGACACAGCACACACACTGCCTACAGGGTTCAGAAGTCCCGACTTTTCATACACAGCAGCCATGGTGCAGCCTCCAAGCGTTGGAGGTGCTACCTTCGCTGCTGTAAACCGACCATCGACGGAGCCTGCCACAAATGGATCACCTGCAAGCTTCAGCAAGCAACCAGGTACTATACTGCCACCACGGACAGCGCCCGTGCAAGCAGCATCGGTACCCTTGAGCGCTAGGAGGGCGGATGCCTTGGATCTCAGCACAGTCGAGCGAAGAGGTACGGCTACCCAAGTACGATATCCATACAAACGCAATAGGCTGCACGACATACCCGATGCGCCCGTCTTCACACCGACCGAGGAAGAATTTCGCGATCCTATGGAGTACCTGCACAAAATTGCGCCGGAGGGGAGGAAGTATGGTATCATTAAGATTATTCCGCCAGACTCCTGGAATCCAGATTTCTCAGTGGACACAACCGTGCGTTTCAACACCAGATGACTTACGTTTACAACTGACATCTATCCAGCGGTTTCACTTCCGAGTCCGACGGCAGGAGCTCAATTCGGTCGAAGGAGGTTAGTACTTTGCTCAAGATGTATGATACAAGCAAGCTGACAGCGGCAGGCACAAGAGCAAACCTCAACTACCTCGATCAGCTCGCCAAATTCCATCGCCAGCATGGCACCAGCCTCACAAGATTCCCAAGCGTCGATAAACGGCCACTGGATCTGTACAAGCTCAAGAAGGCGGTCGAGTCAAGAGGTGGATTTGAAAGTGTCTGCAAATTGAAGAAGTGGGCCGAAATTGGGCGAGATCTGGGCTACAGCGGAAAGATCATGTCCTCATTGTCCACGTCACTCAAGAATTCATACCAGAAATGGCTGCAACCATATGAGGATTACCTTCGAGTTGCCAAACCTGGCGTTCAGCAGCAACTGGAGCTGGAAAATGGAGGTCCCTTCACACCTTCTCCGAATCCTTCGCCAGTGCGCAAGGCGATCCCGCAACAAGGGACGCCCAGCAACGATCATCCGGTATTGCACGCTTCTGCGGCTTTACATGCCTCTATGAATGGCGAGCCGTCTTCTCACGCACACCCACGCGTCGACGACAGCGCGCAGCATGCTGGTACCGTACAGCCAAAACTAGAAGAGCATCCGCCACAACCAGCGAGCGCTGGCTTCACGCCTGTCAATCCTGGTGGATTCACTGCCGTAAACCATTCCCCTGGTTTCAATGCTGTCAATGGGCCTTCCTCGAACGGCGGATTCAGGAGCTACCCAACTCCGAGCGCGCAGTCCACTCCCGCACCACAATTCAGTCCGCCTCAGCAGACCCCCGCTTCCACTGCGCCGACGCCACCAACTCATTCAGCTCAAACGGATGGACAGAATGCGCTGAAACGTCAACTGAGCCAGCCGGACGGGCTAGCCAATGGTGATCATGGTCGTAGGAGCAAGAGAGTGAAGAAGGATGATGCTCCAACAGTCGTTGGATCAAACATGCATCAGCCTAGAAATCCGCATGCGAAGCATCCATCCCCACGCGATCGTTCTAACGAGAAGCCGGGCGAGGTGTGCGAGACCTGCGGTGGGCAAGACCGCGGTGACATGCTGCGTTGTGAAAGTTGCGATTATGGCTATCATCTGGGCTGTTTACAACCACCTTTGACATCCAAACCGGAGTACGATTGGAATTGTCCGAGATGTCTAGTGGGCACCGGGGAGTTCGGTTTCGAGGAAGGAGACGTGTATTCACTAAAGACATTTCAGGATCGTGCACGACGATTCAAGGATATGCATTTCGCCGACAAGACAAAGTATTATCCAGGCAGCAACAAGGTACGACCCATTGGTGAAGACGATGTGGAAGAAGAGTTCTGGCGGCTTGTCGCGAGCATCACAGAGACGGTCGAGGTCGAATATGGCGCTGATATTCATTCGACTACGCATGGCAGCGCATTTCCTACCATCGAGAGAAAGCCGAGAGATCCTTACTCTACCGATCCATGGAATCTCAACGTCCTGCCACTGTACGGCGAATCTCTGTTCAAACACATCAAGTCCGATATCTCTGGTATGACGGTTCCCTGGCTGTACGTCGGAATGGTTTTCTCCACTTTCTGCTGGCACAACGAGGACCACTACGCTTACTCCGCCAACTACCAGCATTTTGGAGATACGAAGACTTGGTACGGCATTCCTGCCGAAGATGCCGAAAAGTTTGAGCATGCTATGCGTGAAGCTGTCCCAGAACTGTTCGAGACGCAGCCTGACCTTCTTTTCCAGCTAGTCACGTTACTGCCGCCAAAGAAACTCAAGAAAGCAGGTGTCAACGTCTATGCGATAGATCAGCGTGCTGGCGAATTTGTCATTACGTATCCGCAAGCTTACCATGCTGGCTTCAACCATGGATTCAACTTCAATGAAGCAGTCAACTTTGCACCGACAGATTGGGAGCCATACGGTGATGCTGGCGTACAAAGACTGCGCGATTACAGGCGGCAGCCTTGCTTCTCGCACGACGAATTGCTGCTGACGGCTGCTATGAGAGACAACAGTATCAAAACTGCCAACTGGCTAGCACCAGCCTTGGAACGGATGATGGAAAGGGAGAAATATGCACGAGAACTCTTCCTCAATGACCCTGGCCCAGCGCCGGAAGGGGCTGTTGATGACACCTACCGTGGACCAAGATATACGGATGCGCCCGAGATCAACCCAGAGGAGTTGGAAGAGGAAGACTATATCTGCGCTTTTTGCAAGTGTTTCAGCTACCTCTCCCGCTACGTCTGCAAGAGATCTGGCAAGGTCCTATGCCTGCTCCATGCGGGGAGCTACGAATGCTGTGACGACAAAGAGACTGAGCGGTATTCCGGCAATCTGCACGACCACACTCTGTATTACAAACTTCCCGAGGATGTATTGGATGAAACTGTCGCCAAGATAACAGACAAAGCTCGTGTGCCAGAAGTTTGGGCCAAGAAGGTCGAGGAGCTGCTCGAGGGCGAGCCTCGCCCTCAACTCAAAGCACTTCGGAGCTTGCTTCACGAAGGCGACCGCATCCCGTATGAGCTACCCAAGCTGACTGATCTTCGACGGTTTGTTGATCGATGCAACGAGTGGACGGAGGAGGCAACCAACTTCATCACCCGGAAGCAGTCCCGTCGCAAGAGCGACAAGCCTGGCCGCAAAAGTTTTGCTCGGCAAGCAGAGATCGACGAGCAGAACAAGGAGTATCGAAAGCTTGAGAATATCCGCAAGCTCCTGATCGAGGCTGATCAGATATCCTTCGAGTGTCCCGAAATTGAAACTCTCCGCGAAAAAGCCGAACAGATTGAGGAGTTTCAGAACACCGCAAGAGCAGCTTTGAATGACTCGAAGAAACGTACTGCTCAAGAGTACGAGGAAATTCACGAAGTCGGGCGGGCTTTCAACGTCGACATGCCTGAGCTTGATGCCCTGGAAAAAATTATCGAGCGCCTGCGATGGCGAGAAGAAGCAAAGGAGCGCCGGTCTAATACACAGACGAAAGCTGACGTGATCGCGTTGATTGAGCGAGGTGTGGAGCTTGGCTTGCCTCGCCACGATCAAGATATGCAATACTATGAGTACCAGAAAGAGCAAGGCGACATGTGGGACACTCGTGCTCGCGAGCTTATGAAGGTCGACAACATCAGCACTGCTCAGCTGGAGAGTCTCGCCAATCACGGTGCCAGTCTTCCGGTCGATGCCGAGACCCTGGGCGAAGTACAGTCCATCATCAAGAAGCAACGCGAAGCTCAAGACAAGATCTTTTCCATTTGCGAGCGTGCGCAGGACCCGGATTTCCGGAAGCGACCAAAGTACATGGAAGCCAAGGACGTCATGGAAGCTCTGCAGGACATCAACAACAAGCCAGGCGGCATGGTGGATCTTGAACGGCATTTGCGACGCCACGAAGATTGGATGCGTAAGGGGAAGAAGCTATTTGGCAAGACAAATGCGCCACTGCACATCCTGCTACAGCACATGGACGTGGTCAGATTGAGGAACGAGGCGTGCTTTGATATCAGAGACAAGCCAAGGATGCCAGTCGAGCCGTCTAGTCGCGAGGTGACACCGACTCGTCAGCCGACGGGTATCTCGGGCGAAAAGCCCTTCGCGGATGTTTTTTGTATTTGTCGCAAGTCCGAGGCAGGCATGATGATCGAGTGCGAAATCTGTCACGAGTGGTATGTCTAATCACGGCGCGAGAGGAAGATCGACTAACATGTTATAGGTACCATGGCAAGTGTCTCAAAGTTGCCCGCGGCAAGGTCAAAGAAGACGACAAGTACAAGTGCCCGATCTGCGACTGGCGCCAGAAGATCCCACGCGATGCAGCTCGTCCCAAGCTGGAGGAGTTGATGAATTGGCAAGACGAGTTGGAGAAACTCCCCTTTCAGCCCGACGAGGAGGAGTGCCTTTCTCAAGTCATCAATACCGCCCAGACGTTCCGCGACTTCATCCAGCCGATCGTCAATCCTGTCACCGTCACACCAGAGGAGGTATCGACTATGCGCTTCTACCTCCGCAAAGTCGAGGGCGCAGATCTCTTGCTCGCTTATGAAACCAATTTCCTGCGACAAGAGCTCCACAAGTGGGCACCCGTGACGGACGATGCTCCACCAACTATCGAACATTCCGGATCCACTCGAAAACCCCGACCGACCAAAATTCAGAAACTTATGGCGCAGTACGGCGTGTCCAACCCTGATGAGCTGCCTGAGGAACATCGGCAGAAGCCTGGCACCAAACGCCGCATCACCGAAGCACTCGAAGCGCTCAATAAGCGTCACCAAGCACTTCCCATCAAACCCGCGGGAGGTGCAGGATATGCGGCTCATCAAGCGGCTTATGGTATAACGCCTGGTGTGCCCTCGGCCCCGGCTTCTGCTGGCCAATCTGGCTCGCCCTCCGCTCTTGGCTCGGCCGCTGATGGGTCCGTCGGCGCAGGATCCCCTCCCGCACCTGCTGCGCCATCAATGACGACACCTAGCGCGGGAGGAGGTCCGGCGTTCACGTACGAATCGTCCCCTGCTCCACGCGCTGCTGGTGGCATCAATATGAACGCATCCGGCTTCGGGGACCGTACGCTGTGTGGTTCTAGTTCGTCATTCGGTCGCGGAGCAGGTGAAAGCACCCCACAACCAGCGTCGGGGTCCACAAATCTCGATCCAGCATTGTTCGGACCAGGACCATCGCCAGGTCCTTCACCCGGTGCAGGCGTGGGTTTATCTGCTGGAGGAGTACCGACTGAGCAGCTTAGTAGTCCCGGTAGGGACGAAGAGCAGGAGCGAAAGATGTTTGCCGATATGGTACAAGACCAGGAGGATGGACAGGAGGGTGCCAAGGAGGCGGTAGAGGAGCTGGCCAGGAGAGCTGCCGAAGTGGTTGGTGAGAAGAAGGAAGCAGTGGCCGAGCAGGAGGTCAAAGGAGAAGAAGAATAGATTTCTCTTCTCTTGGAGTATCCGGACTGGGATGCTCCGAAGACGGAGTGATCTTTGCTTGGAGGAGTGCAAAGGCGTTGCTGTATCGGGTCGGCCATGATATATACCACGGGTATTGTTATCTGAGGCGTTGAGATAAGGTCATGGTAGATGATGTATGAGCGCCATGGGAGTATATACTATCTTGTAACTTTATAGCGTCACCCAATGCGATATTCGTCTAATCTCCCGTGAAGGAACACAGCCTGAAACAAAATCGAGCTTGGTGAAGTTGAAATGATCACAGGGTATCTATGCTTTAAGCAAGTCTTGCTGGCGCTCGCCTGTGCCTGAGCGTCCAGCCTCCTTCTCAATCGCCGCTTCCCGTCTCGTAGCTATTGTCGTCCTGTGTATCGGGAACCCACCATCTTCCGCCTTCCCTACGCTTTTGAGTTCTCAGACTCCCCACCTCAGCACCACACCCTCCAAATTTCTGCCCAGCCTCTCCTGCTCCCTCTCCAGGTCGTCCATGGCATCCCTGACCCTATCGGCCCAGTCTCGCACGGCGCCCAATAGCAGCCATGCCTCCTTGCTTTCCTTGTACCTGCCCTTCTGCTCCAAGACCTGTGCCAACATTTCGACCCAATCGCCCATGCTGTCCAGGACGGCTTGTGGCGCGGGACGATTGGCGGAGATATCCTTCAGGTCCAGCAAGGCTTCTTGTGACAGTGATTGGAAGGGGACATCAAGGACCTGTCCATCGGCGGGACAAGAGTGGTCCCTGTCGTGGGCCTGAGCGGCGCTCTGCTTGGGTGTGTCCATGGTGTCGATAAAGAGGCTGTGAATCTTAGCGGGGAGGGTCATGTCGGTGTCACGAAGTGTCGGTGCGAGCTTATAGGGTATGGACAGAGAAGAAGTGTGAATGTAGTAGTAGAGGTGGGCTTGAATTGTGGCGTGAAGAGAGCGGAGGGTACATTCAATGGTGGTGGTGCCGGAGGAAGAGGACGGCATGGTGGGTGGACTGAGCACTCGATGTCGTTGGCTTTGGTAGGACCTGGTCGTGATGTTATACCCTAGAAGGCAGAACTGTTGGGAGGTGACAATGGTGGGGGAGACGCGAGAAGCTGGTGGAGGTGTGTGAATGCAAAAGAGGACAGGTGAAATGGGCAGGTAAAGGGAGAGGAAGCATCCTTCACTTGGGCCTTGACGTGGAAAGCACGATTTGCATCTTCCAAATTGTGCATGTGACAGCAAACATGACCAGTGTCATCTATATCAACAATGAATGTTTGATTCCTCTGACACCGCCCTCGCAACAGGTCCGAGTAGGACGTACGAGGCCAGCTCTTATGGAATCTTCTTGGTTCCCTCTCCGCACCTCTAAATCGCCGTACAGCAAGAGTCAAGGCTACATCTTCACAGAAAGTGTTGAATAAGCACGATGCTGAATTGCACTGTCTGATGGGTGCGTAGTTGGGAGAGAGAAGGGTGAAGGTTTGCGAGGGAGAATTTGTATGGATGCGCCGGTTAAATCGCGGCCGAAACCGGCTGAGGGACTGTAGATGTTGCCCAAGCTCGTCACTAGCAAGGCATTACTGGTATCGGCATTGCACGTTCCCATCGACCTCAACATTGCAAATCCACGCTCCGGGGTTTACACTTTCAGAAGACACAAGCGATCAGTGAGCTTTTGCAAGGGACGTGAGCTCCACCGCCGAGATGGCGTCGGCCATTTTCTTCCTCGACCTCAAGGGCAAGGTAAGCTACATGGCCTAGGCTTGGAGGCTTCATTGACAAGCTATAGACTCTACTTGCCCGTAACTACCGCGGAGACATCCCAATGTCGGCGGTGGAAAAGTTTCCTATCCTCCTCTCCGAAGCCGAAGAAGAATCATCAGCAGTTCCCCCCTGTTTCTCAGACGAAGGCATCAACTATCTGTACATCCGACACAACAATCTGTACCTTCTCGCAATTACGAAACGGAACTCGAATGCAGCTGAGATCCTGCTCTTCCTTCACAAGATTGTCGAGGTATTTACGGAATACTTCAAGGAGCTGGAGGAGGAGTCGATAA
This sequence comes from Elsinoe perseae, assembly GCA_029448695.1. Lineage (NCBI taxonomy): Eukaryota > Fungi > Ascomycota > Dothideomycetes > Myriangiales > Elsinoaceae > Elsinoe > Elsinoe perseae. Next base: position 520,249 of record JARDAA010000061.1, on the reverse strand, counting down.
GGGACAATTTTGTCATCATCTACGAGCTTCTGGACGAGATGATGGACTTTGGGTATCCGCAGACGACGGAGAGTAAGATTTTACAAGAGTACATTACACAAGAAAGTCATAAACTCGAGGTGCAAGCCCGGCCGCCAATTGCGGTCACCAACGCGGTGTCATGGAGAAGTGAAGGTATTCGATATCGAAAGAACGAAGTCTTCCTGGACGTTGTGGAGAGCCTCAACCTCCTTGTATCGGCTTCCGGGAATGTACTGCGGTCAGAGATTCTGGGTGCGATCAAGATGAAATGCTACCTATCCGGTATGCCGGAGCTTCGGCTTGGATTGAATGACAAGGTTATGTTCGAGACGACTGGACGAGCGACGAGAGGCAAGGCGGTCGAGATGGAGGATGTCAAGTTCCATCAATGCGTGCGACTATCGAGATTCGAGAACGACAGGACCATCAGCTTCATCCCTCCGGACGGCGAGTTCGAGCTTATGAGCTATCGTCTGAATACCCAAGTCAAGCCGCTCATCTGGGTCGAATGCATCGTGGAGAGCCACAGTGGCAGCAGGATCGAGTACATGCTCAAGGCGAAAGCGCAATTCAAGAGGAGGAGCACAGCGAACAATGTCGAAATCATCATTCCGGTGCCGGATGATGCGGATACCCCAAGATTCAGGACAAACATTGGCAGCGTACACTATGCGCCAGAGCAGAGCGCCATCGTCTGGAAGATCAAACAGTTCGGAGGTCAAAAAGAATTCTTGATGAGGGCGGAGCTTGGTCTGCCCAGCGTACGGGGAGACGATGAGAAGGGAGGAGGCATGATGGGTGGCTTTGGAGGAAGTATGGGAGGTGTTGGGGAAAGGGCAAAGGGCAAGCGACCTATCAACGTCAAGTTCGAGATTCCCTACTTTACAACCAGTGGTATTCAGGTGCGGTACCTGAAGATCATTGAGCCAAAGGTTTGCTTTGCGAACGGACGACGATGTGTATCTCACTGACATGCTACAGCTTCAATACCCATCGCTACCATGGGTGCGATATATCACCCAGTCCGGAGACATCGCAGTTCGACTCCCGGATGTGCAAGGATGATGCGGTGACACCTACCAAGCTTTACATTCAAGCTATCACGACCACCCACGATTACGCAGACATAGATGACGGGCAAGCCGCCAGTACCTGGGTTGGAGACACGTCGCGAGTCAGAGAGCAGGAGCAATGACTACAGCAGGATCTGCCGGGGATGAACCAGATGAACGACCGACCGAGAGGATGATCAGAGCGGCCCGAGGTCGGGGAGATACGGTAGCGACGGCGATCGTGGTGCCAGATATAGCCAAGTAGTGTGCGTAACCCGCCCCGTAAGATTTGTGGGTAGGACGCGAGCAGAGAAGCGATCGATTGCAATCTCGGATATCGCGCTTAGGCCATAAGAGGCTGAAAGGAGTACAAGACCTGAAGTTGTTGTGAAACGGTGACTTGGCAATGCTTGAGCCATCGGTTGGCCGAGGTGTGAGTTCAGTGGTCTCTGCAGACAAATGATCCTTCTGTTGGATCGGTCACCCTTGGTGCCTGGCTGAAGGAAGCTCGGACGAACGCAAGTGACAAGGTGATGAGCTAGCGCACAGGGAACACGGGAAGCATTCTCGAAGCTCGTGCCATGTGCTATGTGCCATGCAAAGTACTGTACAAGTACTTGTAGTCGGGAACGGCAGTGCTCTACCACGTTTCCTGGCACTCGAGGCACGAAATGAAACGGAACGACGTGAAGACAAAGGCGGGGCTCTGTCTCCCGTCTCTCTGTAGCTGCGTCCTCACTCGCGTGCCCTGTAAATTTGGCCGGACCTGTTTCAGGTGGGCAGAGGGGCTGAAAAGTGCTCGCTGCCCTGTCAAGGGGCCTGCCACTCTGCCAGATGCCTTCACCCCGTCATCAATCCGGACACATCCGTCTTGGGAGGGGGGGCCTCGTTAGGAACCTCGAGTGGGTTTCGTCCAGGTCATCTGTGCTTGTGCTTGGAATCAGATTGATTGCTGTTCATGGTGTGACCGAAGGTGCAGTAGTATGACGAGCCACGGTTGGTGGATGTCGAGTAGGGGCAGAGATGTCGGATCTGTAGAGTAGCAGCCAGAGAGATGAGAGAGAGAGAGAGAGAGCGAGTCTGTCAGCTGCCATGTGTGTTTCCCGACATGTCAAGCTACGCCTGTTCCCTCCCCGAGCATCTGGAAGACCTCATGAGAGCGAGAGGGGAATAATAGAGTTTGAAGTGCCTTGGGTCCGGCGACGGCATCTCGAAACGTGACAAGCCTGGAAATTCGGAAAGTGGAAGTCGAAAGCTGACACTTGAAAGAAATCGACATCTGTGACATTTGCTCACCACTTTAATATCATTTCCACACAAGATTCTTGTCCGCTTCGACACGTTCGCTGTTGCTCGTTGCTCACTCATCATTGCCTACTTGCTGTACCTGGTCATTTGCTTCCCTGTCGCAAGCTAGTTGACCAGCAAGTAGTTTTTTTCTGCTGCCGGCCGGGAATTAAACCCAGAAAGCTTCCTCCACCAACCCTTACCTATCCTCAATCGCTGCACCTCGATCCCAGAGGGTAGCTACACCAGGCTTCTTCCTTTTTCCTGCTGCCGTCTGAGCCTCTGCGAGCTCGCGATACACTGCAATGGCGTCCAACCAAGGCGCCGGCCTGCAGCGATACGTTGTCATCCATGTCGCAACCACCTGCGACGAGCACGGTGTATATGTCACAAAAGACTCGGCCGAAGTCATTGAGCTTGGATGGATACTGTTGGACTCGAGCAATTGCGAAGAGGTGAGACAGAACTCCGTTCCTGCATGACCCTGCAGCATGTCTGACCCGTCTCCATCAGATCCACAGGGAGAGCGTCCTCGTCAAGCCGGTCAATACGCCGATAACACCTCTTTGCAGTGAGTTTCCTCCGAAGCCGGTGATCCAGCTCCTAAGCACTGTCGCTGACGCACACTACAGCTAGTCTCACCACTCTGACCTGGGAGCATGTCCGAAATGCTGGCTCATTTCGCGATGCCATCAGTCGCTTCGACACTTTTGCGCAGGAGCACATTGTCAGCAAAAATCTCGACTTCGCATTCGTCACCCTGGATTCGTGGGATCTTCGGGTCCAGCTCCCTCGAGAGGCAAGAGACAAGGCAGTAGTATTACCGCCATACCTGCAGCACTCCAAGACATTCGATCTGCGAACGGAATATCAGCGCTGGCAGCAACACCATCCCGAATCTCTGCCATTCGGTTCAAGCGCCCTGGCAAACATTTGCGCAGCACTCGAAGTCGAGCCTGTCCAAGGATCAGCTCCTATCAAGCACAATCTCCCTTTCCATCTTCAGGCCCTTGCCCCGTCCTCCCCGCGGAGAGCAATGGAAGAAGCCGTCACGCTTGCAAGGGTTCTGCGCGGACTGATCACAAAGTCTCAACCACCTCAAGATCACCCTGACGTTCTGACACGACCCCTGGATGCCCGAGCTGATGTGCGCGCCTTCCTGGGCGAACGGAGTAAGGTTCTTCACATGAGCGGTCTCCCTCACGACACCACCCAGTCCGAGCTGGAGAGCTGGTTTACACAATTCGGTGGTCGGCCGATAGCATTCTGGACACTGAAAACGCCCGATCAGCACAAGCCCACCGGGACCGGATTTGCCATTTTCTCGTCCCACGAGGAGGTAAGCAAACGTGTTCTTTAGCCACAAATTCTCTGTACTTACACAAATAGGCCGCCGAGTCCCTTTGCATGAATGGTCGCGCCCTCAACGAAAAGGCCATCGAAGTCTCTCCTTCATCCGATCGCGTCCTCTCCCGGGCCGCCGACATCCTCACACCCTTCCCACCGAGCAAGAACCGACCTCGACCCGGCGATTGGACGTGCCCAAGCTGTGGCTTCTCCAATTTCCAACGACGCACTGCCTGCTTCCGGTGCTCGTATCCAGCCATGGGCGAGCAGCCTCACGCTGCAATGTATGGCGGTTACGGCTATGGTCACCCTGGCATGATGCCTCATCCCGGTCATCACATGGGTCACGGCCCTGGCATGCACGGTGGAGGCATGGGACGTGGCAGCGGAGAATCTCGTGTGCCATTCAGAGCAGGTGATTGGAGATGCGGCAATGAAGGCTGCAACTACCACAACTTTGCCAAGAATGTCAGTTGTCTGCGATGTGGCGCTTCTCGCGCTACCTCTGCCATGAGCGCAGTTGAAGTGCCAGGTATGGAAGGTCCAGGGTCGTATGGTATGCCCCCTTCGATGGGTGGAGGCCCAGCTCCGGGTCCTTTCGGGGGCGCACCATCCGGTTACGGCTCTGCCGGAGGCTTTCCTGGCCAAGGCTTTGGTGGTCCAGCACCATCAACATTCGCACTCCCGTCTGGCATTGGTGCAGGTCCGTCTCCTTATCCGCCAATGGGGGCTCCTTATGGTGGTTCTTCTGGTCTTCCCTCTGGTGGCTTCGACAGCCGCGCTGAAGCCGCTTTCTCTTCTGCAGGTCAGAACCAAGGAGGCAGCTTTGCCAACGGAGGTGGCTACGGCGCCCCTGGGGGCGATTCTCAGCATGATCCGTTCAACTTCCTCAACGCCAGTTTGGGCAACCTATCCATGGGCGGCAACGACGACGGCCGACGCAATGGCGCCAACGCCAACAAATCGCCGGCATAAGTCAGTGCAGGCGTTGACACTTTGATCATTCCTTTCGAAACAAACGCAACACTTTCACCAAGTATCTTGCTGTCAGAGATGTTGTTACTCTCCCTTCCCATCAACAACACCATCACCAAGCTTCTTCCATTACCCAACATCTTCATTTCATTACTGTCTGTATGCGAACTCCAACAACAGAATCAGCGCGGCGCCGGGAACAAAAGGATCGGGCGGGCAGGGGATCTGGGCATCGTCGGACTGGGCAGCCGACGAGTGTGAAGGATTCATACGGCATGTATGTTCAGAGAGCATTCTTGTTGCATTTTGTCGCAAAGAGGAGGTGCGTGGGCATCGAAGGCATAGCGGATCGGGCAGGGGCGGGTACAGGAAGGGGGATACCCTGCATTGCGCGGTACGTGTACGGTTGGGATCTATGGTTATCGTTACCAGATTTTTCGATGTCTGTAGCTGTAGATGTTCGTTTCTTGAGACGGTGAGGAGCTGTGTGCGGGAGGTGTCAATCACCTCAATCTTCTTGCTGGGAGAGCAGGCCGCATCTTGTATTTCGATTTTGATAGCTTTTGATGCAAAATCATCTTTACATTCTATGGTCCAGCCCAAAGATGAGAGTAAGTCATCAGCAGGCTTAGTACTACTGTACAAATTCATTCCGACCATGGCGATCGATCATTATCATACACGTCTATGTCTCTCTACTCTACTCCTCGACCAGTCCACCAAGTATCAGACTCTGGATGACAAACTCGTCACCGACCACCCGCACGCCATTATCCAACAGCACTGACATTCTCTCGGCTTCACTCTCATCGTCAGCCCCGACAGTACTCGCTCGCTTCCTCTTCTTACTCTTGCCCTTGACTTCTTCAACCCGGCCTTTATCGCCTTTCAGGAGTGCGGCGACACTCTCGACCCGCTCGGGCGATGTGTGCAGCCACCTCCATCCACTTCCTGCCTTTGGAGGTGCAGCGTCCTGGAGCAGCTCTTTGGCCTCCTGCACGTTATCAACAAGTTGTACTCGGTCCGCGCCAAGTGCCAGCGACAGGAAAGCATACACCTCTCTCCGATCCGCTTTCTTCTTCTTGCCCTCGTCTGCCAAGAGAAGTACACCGCCGCCATGCAATAGCTTCTCTCGCTTCTCGATCCGCGTGGCCAAAGACGCCGAAGCAGGTGCGTACGGCACGAGGGTCCGGCTTCTCACAGCGCCCAGGAAGCTACTTTCCCCGCTTGGGAGGAAATACTTGCGCCATTCCAAGGGACGGCCGGCACGAAGCGAGTCGCTTACCCATTTGTGGTGCAGAGTGGGTAAGGACAGAGCGAGAGACTGGATGTACTTCTGCGTGCGCGAATGGGTGTCGGCGATCAAGGCCACGAATTTCAACTGAGAGTGACAAGGTTTTAGCCGGATAGCAGGCTGCTCGATACTTTCTGAAGACGAAGAAGTGAGTGTGATGTCAAAGAGTTCGTGAAGGCCAGCATGCAGGATGAGTCCAGCCGAAGACGCGATTTGAGAGACAGTATGGTCTCTTGCTGCATCTGAAGCGGCCGAAGAGGTGTAGGAGACGGCGAACGCCATGTTAGCAAACACGGAATCGTTGCTTGCATGGGGAATGATTGTTGGATTGCTCAGTGGAATGTGACCAGGATTGAAAGTCTGTCGGCGGGATCGTGATGAAGGTGTTGCTGGAGTGGAAATCGTGGGGACCGGGGTCGTTGTTCGAGCCTGTGCTGCCGCGATTGGTGGATGGTAGGTGCGCACCTGATATTTAGGCCACATCATCGGCGTGATCTTGATGGTCCTGGTCGGGACGGTCACGATGTCCTCTGCCGATGCTGACGGTGTGGGTAGAGATTTACGGCTTGGGCCAGTTCGTTTGATCTTGAGCTGCACGTACGTGTGACCATTTATGTCCGGGAGAGGATTCTCCTGGCTTTGCTCATGAGGAGATTCAAATCCGCAGACGAAATACATGTGCTGACGCATATTGGGTATGTCAACCTTGACAATATCATCCTGCTGCAGGTCGAAAGCAGCCACATGATTTCGTTCCAGTGTCGTTTCAGTGCCATCATCGAAGCAAACGCGATACTTGGTCTTATCACTGGAGCCAGTTGCGGAGATGCATGTCGCTGGATAATAGGCGTTGAGATTTCCACTGAAGAGGGCCAAGACGCGATTATGACCCGTTCCTGGAGATGACGGACTTGGTGCCACTGGCAGAGCGCCGTGGTCTACGTATGTTGCCCTGCATATTTTGTTTAGGTCTGGCCTGTTCGCATTTGCCGCTGCACCGCGCTCGATATTGCCCCTGGCCTCTACCGCAGCAGTTGGAACCATCTGATCGGCTCCCGTTGACCCTTGTGGCGAGGCTTCCACACCTGGCGCCTCAACACCTGGCGCCGTTTCACTGGCTTCCAAAATCTTGGGCTTCACTCGCACAGTATCACTGGCTGTGCGAACTCTTCTCTTCTTGCGAAGAGGCATGACTGGTGAGCTTGACTCGAGCTCGGGTGGGACGACATCCTCGGGTTCATGCTCAATAGCACCGTTAGTGGCTGCTGCACAGTGTTCGTTGCCGACAATTCTCTCAACACTCTCGATTGCGGGTATTGTTGCTGCTGTCACGGCGGCTTCTTCAGGTAAAGACACTCTGGGTTGCTGTTTCACTAAGCGACGCATTGCATCCTTCTTGGCGTATACCTTCTTGTTTCTGGACTTGTTTGGAGACCTAGTCATGCGGAGAAAGTCGTCGTCGTCTTCATTCATGAGATCCATGCCAATGCTGATGTCGACTTCATCAAGCGAATCGGGTGGCGATGGATCATTGGCAATATCTGCGAGCTTGCGTACGCTGCCAATCTTGCGAGGACTCTCCGACACCATTCGGTGGGAGTGAGAAGCTTGCGCAGATGATCTGGGCTGAGATGCTGAAATGTGTGTCGCTGCTGTATCGAACATGCTCGTCTTATTGGAATCGCTTTTGGTTGGTCCTTTCGTCGAGGTAGATCTTTGGAACTTGTGCGGCGATTCTGGTCCTGAAACGTCTTCGTCCTGAGGAACAACTTGAACGTGCATGTCGTCCGCAGGCTCTGATGGGTTCGGAAGGTTCGATACACCTGAAGGTCTAGCGACCTGGGACGAATCATGACCCTCGCTGGCGGGTTTCGACACAGCAATTGGAACTGGGATGGGTGGACTGCTTGGAAGGTTTGCACTCATTTCGAGATGTGTCACGTCTGAGCCACTTGACGGTGGAGGTCGCGGCAGCGTCGAGAATTTCGTGCTTTCGACAGGCGCTTCTAGTATGGGACGCCATTGGCTTGAGCCCAGCGGGAGCTGTGAGCCGGGGACATACGACGAAATGGAGGATGGGTCTACCAGTCTAGGCGGGTGACTGCTGGTTTTGATGTCGACAGGTTGAGAGTTGGCCACTATAGCGAAAGCAGGATTAGCGGAGCTGGCGCCTTGACTAGAATCAATCCTTTGAGGGCCTGGTTGCTTAGACGCAGCGGATGTACGCGATGGTAAGTTCTGTGCCTCTAGAGCTGGTGAGCCGGCGACCTCCATATCCTCTTCGCGGTCAGACACCAGGACTTCATCTTCTTCGTGGTCGACTTGCTGAGATTGACTAAGCCGTTGGCTCTGTACTATGTCGCCGCCGAACTCGTCGTACTCGTACACAGAATCCTCGTCACTGGAGCTTGTGTCGTCTTCGGGGATGACTACAGGGTTTTGCGAGTTTCGTTCCAAATGCCGTGCGCTCGACGATGTTTTGGTGGTCGGGGCCTTAGACAGGATGTCCAAGGATGATCGCTTAGACTTAGAGCGCGGTTTCCCACTATCTACGTTGCTCTTCTTGCTCATCGAGCGGATGCTCGGGGAAAGGATCTGTGAATCATCATCGAAAGCGACCTTGGAGGACGACGCCGGCGCCGTGCGATTCCGTTGGAGTCGAGATAGTGCATCTCGGCGTTCTTGTGAGCGTTGGACGGACTTATAAGTCTCACGCGGTCCAGCAGCAAGAACCGACGTCCCTGATTTTGTCGGCGAAGATAGAGCGTGTATAGAGGGAGATGTTGCATTTACCTGCAAAAAGTTGGGACTCGGTCGAGTCTCCACTGGATCGGATCTCGCCAAATCGCCCGCTGGCGAAGTCATGGCTTGTGTGTTTTCGAACATCTGCGTCGCTGTCATGAGCGGCTGTGCGCTCCTGTGGCCAAAGATGTTGAACAGAGCCGACCCGGGAGTCTTGGATGCTGTCGTGGGCGAGATTGTCTGACCTTTTCGGTCGCGCTTTTGACCGGCAATCCCTGGAGTCTTCAACCGAGCTTCACGCTGCAGAGAAGAAGGTATGCCCGGAGACACATCATCCTCGATAGACTCATGCACGCTGTGCACGTCTACTGCAGGTATGCTGTTGAGCTGTGTTTGCGACCACGCTCCTCCAAAGTCCACAACGCCATTCTTCGCCGGAGTTGCATCATCATATGTGCTTTGCTCTTGATTCAACTGCCCTCCACGCCTCATCAGCCGGCGTCCATCCTGTTGAGATGGTTCGGACTGCCTGAAGGACGAACGGTAGTCTCGATAGACCTGCGAGGGCATGGGCTGAGTATCGCCGCTCTCAGGGATGAAGCCATGGAATGTGTTTGCCCGCGTGAGCTCAACATGATGCCTGGGAGAGGAGTCGGCCATCATACCGCCCATGTCGGGCGCCGATCTTATTTTTAATCGAGAGAAGTGAGGCTCATGAGGGGCAAGTATTGAGCGAGGCTCGGGTCGAAGTACAATTTGTTGGCTGTGCAAGGTTGTCCAGGATGTCTCATTGCGCGACGTAGAGGTGGGAGAGCCGTCCTGGAAATTGAAATGTCAGCTTTCTATGCTTCGACTCTTCGGTGTTGAGTGAAGTTGGCCATGAATCGTGCATGCAGCCGTGAACCCTGCCATGACACGAAAATCGCGCGCACGTACCAGGAGTACTTTCTGAAGTTGCCGCAATTCTTGACTTTCGACGCTATTATCCACGATAGAAAAAGCTGTGACTGAGTCCTGCATTGATACTCACGAATGGAAGTCCTTGTCCACGGTCACGTATACTACTGGAGCAACTGGAGACATATACTGAAGTTGTACCACTGAACGCCACTACGCGTCGAGCAATTATGACCGCATTCGGACGTCTCGGAAGACTAGCCGATATGCCGATGAGATCACCGAAAGGCGTGATTGAAGATACGCATCAACAATGTGTATACCATTCTTCGGGCCACGGATCGCATCAGTCAAGCAGTGTCTGACAGCAGCGTGGGAAGGGATCTCGAGACACGAGAATCTTGATCGTATCATTGCGCACTGCAATCCGTCTGTTTTAGCGGAAGACATGCTCATCCGCTGAATTCGATGCAATATTGATTCGCACCCGCTGACGAAACTCCAGTCCCAGTGTCAATATTTCCAATGTATCGACATTCTTTGTAGTAAGTAATGGTCGTCTATGGAACTGTACGTCCATTCCTCAGACGCAAAGACATTCTCGCCAAAAATCTTCCTATCTGCAATTTGAACACTTGCGCTTCGCCTTTTTGCAACAGCTTAGGTCGTCAATTCCTCAATTCTTCGCATATTCAGTGTTCAGACGCAGCAGTCGACTAACTATCGTCTCTACTCAGAATGCTTGGAAGCTTTGTCTGGAATTTTGCAGCAATATCTTGCTACTAAAAAGCACAGAGTTTGGGATTGAGACTGAATCCTAAGGTGATACTCGTGTCTCACAAGCTTGACGAAATCATCCATAAGGTCGCTGTCGTCTGCAGTAGTGAGGGCACGAATTGTGACCCTGCGGCAGATGGATTTCGGACATGGGTGGCGGCTATGCGGTGGCCGATGATCCTCAGGCGGGTATCAGTGTTAGGTTGAGGGTCGACGGAACTTACCCGACATCGATGCACGACTGAGAGATCTAGAACATACATGGTGTTCCGCCTTACAGAACACCATGCACAAAGACTGTCGATGCGCCTCGTCCTTCTCGAAGCGCGTACGAGCTGTCTTGATCGCAGTTCTTGTCTCCTGCTAGAGTGCCTCGTGCCCGGGTGCACTGTTTATCTTCTTCTCCCCTCCACTCGCTCGACTCTGCGGCTGAATAAGCCCGGAGACCTCAAACTCTGCCATACAAAAGTGATTGATCAGGAATGAGTAGACGTCCCAGATTTGAGTCCAGATTTAGGTACCAAATCGCTTGCATGGACTGCAGTATCTGAGGTCGGAAATCCAACTTACATCATATATGTTTCCACTGACGATAGCTTAGAGCAGGGTTTGAAGATCTGACGGATAGCACAGATGAAGATGGAGTCTTGTTCAACACAATTCGCTCGTCGCTTTTGGTTCTTGAGAATGTAGAAAGAATCAGGAGCTGTGGCAGGATATTGAGTCCCGATAGCATTACGGATGTTAGTCAATGTATTTTCGGGGATGACTGCGTCGATGAAGTTGTTGACGTCGGCGACTGTCGATACAGTAGGAGCGAAGATATAGGCCTTTTTGGTAGTGTGCGATACAATCAAAGAGTCAAGAGTCATCCTGAGATGTCCTGTAGTGACATTATCAGCTCAAGCTCGCTCAAAATAGCGAAGACTACACGAGAGAGCTACACCAGGCAAATCCAAGATCGATGAATTGTCTATCGCAGGACCGACCGGGAAAAAGGCAGAATTCCTGGTTTGGTCGGGCAAGGAAGTCTTCGTGGATCACGAGTAGGCACGTCAGATCATCGTAGTCTGATGTACAACCTACTTTGTTGGAGAAGCTGTGATGTACCTGATCCGGCATACCAGTAGCAGATCTGTCCCATTGCCATTCGAACGCTGGGCTCTGTATCAGAGCTCAATGGAACAAAGAATCTTGCTGTCCGTTCTTAGAGATCAAGTGGTGCAGTATCGAGCTCCACCCAGCACTTTCTCCCCGCGCTGCTACGTTGTTCTTGTCACCGCCAAAGAAATTGATGTAGTCCTGTACCCATTGAAGGAACGGTTACTAGTCACTCAGGCCTGCATTGGCGGTAGTAATGTTCCCGAATGATGGGACGGCAAGCCAGCCAAATCCTCAGGACGCATTGACCCTTCATTTCTTCTCGTTCCATACAGTCGTTGAAGCGTTGATAACGACGACGAGGGAGAGCGAACATTTACGCTATTTATCCCGCAGAATCTACCGTGGCGTTCAGCACCTGCATTCGTTGTCACTGGGCCCATCAGCAATGCAAAGCGTCCAAGGTGACGCACTCATCTTCTGCAGCAGCTTTAGACGGCGGCTCACAACGATCCTTCCGAGGCACGTGAGCATCCTTTTCGGCCTAAGCTGAATTCAGTTTAAGAGCGACCACATCCCCACTGTTTGGCACGTGTCAGTTGTGCATCGTGGGCACATAGATTGCGGGGTGTGATTCTAGCCAACATGTCCGGCGCTTCAATAGTCTTCCGGATGAATTCGCCGACCAATGAAACTAGAGCCCTGATCGTACACGTTCCGTTTCAGGCTGCATCTCTAGAATTTGTGATTGCGACTCCCACAAGCCGTGTGACATTGAGTATGCTGCACTGTTTCTTAAAGCGTCTTTTGCTGGCTGTGGTGCACTTGTTGCAAGGCCTCACAGATTCACCTGCCGCACGACCGCGACTCTGCATCAGTTGAGGTCGTCCTGACACTCGCCAAGCCGGAACATTTTGTTGCAGAGCGAATCCCGGGTGGGGTCTCATTGACGGGAACTCAACGACAATTGCACGATAACCCTCGCGCATTGTCAGTTTGCGCTTGAGGGCAGCATGTTCAGCTCATTCCAGGCATCGAATTCTTTCGATCAAGGCACCAAGGCCTCTGGGGGAAAAGGTCGAGAGGGGCGAGGGTCAAGACGGATTTCTACAAGCAACGCCTGCGTGGAATGTCGTCGGCGCAAGATGTATATGATCGCTTCAGTCCACAAAGACAAGCCTGGTGCCACTACTGACCGTCCTCCAGTCGATGCGACGGCGCACAGCCTTGCAGTCAGTGTCAATGGTATCATCAGCCTACATCATGCAGATATGCCGTGCCTACACAACGAGTGGTACCATCCCGAGCGTGAGAGTCAAGCTCCTCAAGTTTGGACTGTTACTGAATTTACATAGATTGATTGAAAGGCTGATGGCAAGAAATGCTCAGGTCGAATCAGTCCTGCAGCGCGTCTTTCCCGGCCGTGAGATTGAATCACTCATCTCTCTCGATCATGACGCGTTGTTGAACATTGCCACGGCTCCGAAGAGCCGCCATCTTGGGCGCTCACCATCACGTCATGCTGCTGCATCTGAATCGGAGCGTGATAGCGTCGTGGCTGGGTCCGACACTGAAAACACATTAGATGATCTTGAACAAGCTCCCGACCAAGACCCTGAAGTTGACGAAACCCAAAGACATTTTGACACTAATGTTCAAAGGGTGTCTGACGATGTCAATGGTCTGTCATTGAATGTAGATAAACAGTCGTCTTATGTTGGGGCATCGTCCATCCCGGCTGCTCTCAAAGTCATCTTCAGATTGGCTCCTGGTGCCAGGGTATTCCTCGCTCGAAGTCGGCCTATCGAGACTGCTCTTCCAAGTCGAGCTGGAAGTCCACGTCTCGATGAGACAGACGCATATGCGCTACCGACTCGCGAGGAAGGCCGTGTGATTCTGGAGGCTTTCTTTACACACGTGCATACCCTGATGCCTGCTGTGAACGAGCAACAGGTTTGGCAGCTGTGGCACCAAAGAACAAGATGGGATGCTCCTTGGTTGGCTCTTCTCAATACCGTTTTTGTCCTCGGCTCGATGGCGGCTTATAGTGCAGAGAATGACGACCACACGATGTATTTCGCCAGGGCTATGCACCATATCAACATTGAGCTTCTAGGTAGTGGTGATTTGATGGTCGTTCAGGCACTCGGCCTTCTTGCAGGGTACTACTTCCACTACCTCAGCAGGCCGAATCTTGCGAACAACCTCATGGGAGCATGCTTGAGGATGGAGCTCGCACTAGGCATGCACCGCGAATTCTCCCAGAACACAGGTCATGCCAAGCTCTCAGATGACGAGCACACGAAAACGGCTGAGCAGAGGCGCCAGACATGGTGGACAATCTACAATCTGGATACTTGGGCGGGCTTCACAACAGGTCGGCCAACGATGGGTCGTTCAGGTCCGGGTGTCACTGTTAAACCTCCCACTTTTTCCATGGAAAGGGTGTGTCGTTTTGGCTTTTATTCACCGAGCCTTGCTGATATCGTGATCAGATGAGTGCGGCAATGTACGAGCAAGCGCTGAAGATGCTTCCACTCATTCTCAATACTTCGTTCTCAAAAATAGCAACGCGTATCCAGGATAAAATGGCTGTCAATCATGCCTTAACGCATGAAGAAGCTCAAGAATTCGACGCCGAGATTGTGGCATGGCACACTGACCTACCTTCGATACTCAAACTACCAATACAACGACAAGGATCGGCTGAAGTGAAACGCAGGACGACATCTACGGAGACCACTCGCAAACGATTATCAGTGAGCCCCTTAGAGCCAGTGCTTTCTCCAATCGTGAAAGGAGACATAGTCTTCGATTCACGCGAAGACTCGGATTCACCCGCCCGCTCTGCTGATAGGTGTCCGTCCTTTCTTCAGACGTCTCGGACCGTCATGCATTATCGTTATCAGAATTTGAGGATCCTAATCGCTCGACCAGCAGTTCTGTCAGCAGCACTTCGCAGAATTCCCTTCTCCAGTATTAGCCCAAATGAGAAGGTTACCATTAGCAGATGCCGGGCAATTGCGGCTCAAACCATCCAAGACATCAGTAACATGACGAAGGAAGAGCACATCGTCGGCTGGACAGGGACATGGTTCATGTACAACGCGGTCATGGTGCCACTCGTATCGCTGTTTTCCTCGCTATCACTTACTGCCGCAACCACTAGGCAGGACCAGATGAATGCTGGAAATTCACAGCACGATGCTCCTCTTCGAACACCGCCGATGGACGATCCAGAGGCGGACGAATGGCGAGCCCAGATCGAAACGGCGATCAAGTTCTTGAAGCGAATGATTCCATGGTGCTCCACAGCAGAAAAGAGCCATGATGTCGTACGTCGGCTATATGAGGCGAGTGAGCACTTCTCAGAGTACAACAGAATCCAGGGCGAACAGCTCGCAGCACATGTACCGTCGGGTCAACACTCGCCTTCGACTAAAGCTTACGATCCACGAGACCACCAATCCTACACTCCGCAGGTACAACAACAACGAACGGGTAGGGATACATTTAGCGTTAACCAATCAACGAGTCAAGATCAAGGACCTCAGGGCGGTTTCGTGACCTCTCTGCCACTGCCCGACGCCAATCTCCCACAGAGCGGCCCAGATTACCATGGCCAGCTCGGTCCAAACATGGGCCAGCCCACCCATATGCCATTCGACAACGCGACATTCCAGTCACAGTTTGTCAACGACCACAACTTCTGGACCATGGAGCCCCTAGCCGAAGACGTCTCGTTCGACATTGAACAGTTTTGGCAGGAGATGCAGTGGGAGTCGATCCCCACAAGTGGTGGTATGGAATTGGGCAATTACAATGACATCAGCTTTCTATGAAAGTCTATGGGCTATCTCTGGCTTACAGCTTCTCCGTCAAATACGAATGCGGTTGACATGTTCGCTGACCGAGCACTATCAAAGAAAGATTGTAAAGCTTACGGTCTTCTCAAGCATGGTCGTAAAGGTATTCCTAATCTCATCTATCGTCGTGAACATCCAATTTGGAGCCACAGGCACATCTCGAGCTTTGAGCTCAAGAAGAAATACCTCGTTCGTGGTACATTGGACTTTAGAGCATTTACCAGCTATGTAGCTATCAACAGGAATAGCTCTCTTGATGAGTACACAAAAGGCCTTGCCATCCTTTCAGAGCGCGTCACAGCCTAAAGCAACTTTGGAAAATCTAATTTCTAGCCAGGAAATGTTTGATTTATGAACACTTCTTGCCAAAAGCTTCAAGCTACTTGCCCGAAGCTTTCGTTTCTGAGCACCAGGAAGGATTATTGGCGTTCAACCCTTACTCTCACCAAGAACCTCAGCAGGTATCCTCCGATTTCCCTTCGATCAGCTGTTCAGTCAATAGCGTCCATGCCTCCGTGGCTTCCTCGGATATACCCCTTCGACTGCCTTCCAGTCATCCCCACAGATAGAGATTGACAACCACCACCTGGATTGCAGCTGTGTATAGATAGCGCTAATATGTAAAGTCATTGTTGGCCATATCCCGTTGTTCTTGCTGCGTCCTGTTCTCGCTGGCTGATTTTCGAAGTGCAGGGCTCGACGGTCTCTGGTAGGAATCACCTACCGCTTCAGTATTATGTTGAAGGTTTCCTCAGCGACGGTACTGCTAGATGAGTGTCTAATGTTCAGGTAGATGGAATGAACGGGTCATAGAGGTACAGAGCAATACTGCAAGATTTGTATTCATTACAAGACAGATCAACTATTCTGATAAAAAGGATTCTCATGCAGGCTTCCCGAGGTGATATTGTTTGCTACCATGTGCTGGATACAGCCCAGAGAACATGGCCGGTACTTAGTCGTAGCTTGCAATATGCACTCGCATCTGTTGAAGATTGGAGGCTGTGCTCACACTAGTATGATTGGTGGGAGTCTGCATCGACAGTGCCTCGCTTGTAAGACTGGTGGGAGTCTGGGTCGACGGTGCCACGCTTATAAGACTGGTGGGAGTCTGGGTCGACGGTGCCACGCTCATAAGACTGGTGGGAGTCGGGGTCGACAGTGCCACGCTTGTACGACTGGTGGGAGTCGGGGTCAACCAGATTGTCGCGCTTATACGACTGGTGGGAGTCGGGATCCACATTGCCGCGAACAACAAGTGTCTCACCTTCAGATAGAAGTTAGCTGCTTAAATCTAGACTGGGGGAGTGCTAAATAGCACTCACTCAGTGCTGGGCTCAGAGGGACTGCAGCAACCAGTACTGCTCCCGTCATTGCCATAGAAGCGATAAGCTGGAATACTTTCATGTTGGAGGTCTTCTGTTTGCCCAAAGATTAGGAGATTGAAAACGTTATTGATATATAGCGGAAGACCGCGGGCGCTGATGGTCCTTAAGTACTGTCATCTCAGTTTCTCTTCGCTTGGCGCTCTTCTACGTGCTTTAGATTCATTTGTACACCGCGGATCCATCCAGCCGAGAATGTAACCCTCATGCTCTGTTCCGGTGAGACCCTCTGCTCCTAATGAGTACGATCTGCTTCATGCAGATCAAGTGCTATATCGTAAATGGCAGGTGACTCTGAGTTGCAGTTCAGGCTATATGCTGAGATCTCCACTGACCACATATCCCATCTTCACGTGTTGCGCAGTGTCCGTGGGTACTGATATGTCTGTTGATCTATGGCCATGCAGACGAGACTCAGTGACGTCAATTTTGAATCCCACAGATGTGGTGTAGAATGCATCTGTATCTATCAAAGGCAGATATTTTGTAGAATCTACGAGATCGCTGATCGTTACTTGTCCGCTATACGCAGGTCCCGCAAAGACTTACGCGGAAAATGGTGTCAGCATGTTCATCAATGATGAATGTTCGCTTAGCTACGAGGCAATGGTCTTGACCGGTGCAGAGTGGTGACCACGTCTGCATCTAGCACAGAGTCTGCCTCGGCTTCCAGGGTTCCTGCGCGTACTATGTGATGTGACAACATCACCAACATTCGAATGGAACCAGGGCTCACAGCTGAATTTCCTTTGATGGCTGACGGTGCATGAATGTGGTGACTAGATCTGCCACAATGTAAGGCCTTCATGATCATACAACTAATCACTATGTCTCTACACACTAGAGGTCAGCGTGATCGACGTTCATGGCGTGCCTTGTCTGCTATCAGGGCAGATCCAAATGCTCGCTGATTGGCTCACGGCTGGCCCTGCATGAAAGCTTAGAAGCCACCGGAGTAGGTGGACCACACGTGCCGTCTTGGCAGCACACCGCGAGTCGCAATTGCCAAGAGCTGAGGGTGGCAGCTTGATTTTCTTATCGGAAGGCTTGATCATTTTCATCCGTCACGACGGCCCTCAGCGCATCCACTTTTGACCGGAATGTTGACCATTCTCTAGGGCTCATTAGGAAGCTCAATCAAACCTGCCTGGACGAGATACGCAGAGTGGCTTGATGAATCGATAGATTTCAGGCAAAGGTCAGGCTTCTGCTGCGCTGTGATGTCGGAAAGGGATATACATAATTTTATTGAGCTATGGTGTCTTGCCATGTCTCTCATCTCCGGAAGCTCTGACGAACTTGTCTGTTCTGACCTTCGATCAACCCAAAGACCTTAAGACCTTCGTACTGTCCCGATGAGGGACGCTTAGTCCGTCAGTATCACCAGCAAGAACATGATTGCATACGAGAAAGCGCCAACGAACGACAACTCCAGCAACGGCTCTGATGAGGGCAGATACGCCGATGAACAAAGGCGACCATCTCGACTAACAAGGACAATCCTACTAGCAATTGCTCACGCAGTGCTTGCAATCGGGTACCTCACATTCCTACATCTATATATATCTACGGCAGGATCCCGGATACAAGTGTATTGTAAGGTATTCCTCAAGCTTATAATATTCATCTGATATGGAAATAGGCACCTGCGAATGGTGCATTGATGTTTGGGAATAGAGTGTTCCATGGAGAGTTAGACGACGCAAACCCGTACAAAGGAACACCCTCTCCTGAGCTCGATGCTGCATAGCGTGATCTGCTTGCCCCAACAGCGATTCGAGCGTCTCCAGAGGACATGAGGAAGTTGAATCGCACTTCGATTGAGATACAGGATGGGTCTGGGCATTTCATCACTCTAGGTAAGAAAGCTATCTCCTTGTCAGCATTCAATGTTGCTAATTGTCTCTTGAATAGATGTATACCACCAATTACACTGTCTGGTACGACTACTTTACTCTCTGTAATGTTTACGCCAACTGAGATATACAGAAATATCTGCGGCACTATGTACACAGAGACTACTACCATGAACATGAATCGAATACAACAGAACATGTTGGTCAGCTGATATCGCTCAGTCTTCTGCAAGAATAGGAGCTTACCTGGTCTAGATCACTGTCTGGATACCTTACGACAGTATGTTATGTGCAATGCAGACGTCGCTGTCAACACCTACACGTGGAAGCGTGGTCATGACAAGCCATGGCCAGTCTTCACTACGGAACACACCTGTGTGAATTGGGAGGCGCTTCGTACATGGGCCATGGCACATTCGTTTGATGGTTTCAACCACTCGCTGATTAGGAATCCGCACGATAAGTCTTGAAGACGAAGCAAAGCATCCATCTGTCATAATGGCATACGATCAAGAATAAGATGCAGAATGAGATATGAGCGCAAATCTGTTAGCATCACAATCTTGCAGTCTTTCAATGCTTCCCGTATATCCAAACTTGCTTTCACCGTCAAAACCATCAACACCTTCCTGGGGTGTTGCTCGAAAGCGTAGCCTTCGCTGTGTTGCTTCAGTGCGTCTGGGTGGGTGAGGGGCGGATAATAGGGTGCATGGGAGGGGAGTGCCGAAGATTGCCAAGCGGCCACGAAGATCCAAACGTTATCAGGGTAACGAGAGCATCGCCCATTCCATCTCCGGTGTATTGAGTGAGAGAATATGGTAAAGGGGTCAGCAAACATTTCATTTATCACCGTGTTCAGCCGCTTTGTCGATATTGAATAGCGACTTTTGACACAATGCCACACGCGGTTTCCTGTTTGAGTCCAAGTATCGACATGAAAAGCTTCATTTGAAGTAAATGGCGACATGGCTTGACCGGATACTAACGCAGGCAGAAGTTGAAGCTAAATGATGTATGTTTCTAGGCTACGCCCCAATGCAACACAAGAAAGAATGCTCCACTTTTATGCGCGTTAAGCTTATGCAGATGCTCTCCCGTCAGCGATCGGCGGATGCCAAGCGAGCTTGGTCCGGATTCCCACGTTCCGCCGGTCAGAGAAGGGTCCTTGTGTCGCTCCACCTCGCTTCTGTATCTCTCATGCTCGCCTGATGAATCAACGACAGCATCCGAGTGGCAGCTGACAGCGCGATGGCGGGCCTGATTGTCTGCTACTTTTATCAGTGCAGCCTGCGGCTTCAGCACGTTGCACGAAAATCACAGCAAACATCTGTGTTTCAGATCAATCATGTCTTGGCTCGAGAGGAAAGCAATCGAGGATGGCGAAGAGGATATTACATCAGATGGGAGCGACAGTCTCCTACCCCATCATGATCCTTTCAGAAAGAGAGTATCGAGATTGTCGATGACCTTATGGACGAGGATCGTGTTATTCTCGTTTGCCTTCATCTCTGGGGTCCTGTTCGATCGATTTACAACAGCTGGTCTGTCTCGCTTCAGACTCTCGGTCAAGAATACAACAATTTCGAACAAGGGTGACAATTCCAGCAGCCCAGTCGGTTCAGGTGAGCTTGTGTCTCGCTGTGTTGAGACAGTCACCATCATTGACTCTGCGATGCAGTCCCAAACGTCGTACAAGTTTTTGAAGCCCGAGACGATTACATGAAACCATATTCAGGCTCTAAAGACGCGTGGGATAGGCTCCTTCCGGTAAGTCATCGCATCGATGTGTTTAAGCAGACCACTAAGGCCGAGACCTTGAAATAGCCCGGACGCGGATTTGTATACGTGTCTGAGCCGGACCACCATGGTCTGAAGGAAGGACAGCAGACGCAATGGGGTGAAATCTTCAGCGTATCAGTCTTCCACCAGCTTCATTGCCTTGTAAGGACTGTACATTTCGACTCGAGTCCTCCGCTGAGTACTCTCTTGCAGGGCCTGTTACGAAAGCAGTACTGGACATTACTCGACAAAGTCCTCGATCACGAATATGACCTCGCTCTAGAGCTCGGCTTGGCTCAGAAGCAGAGCTCCCACACCAATCATTGCTTCGATTACCTCAGACAAGGTATCATGTGCGCGGGAGACATGTCTATGGAATGGCCTCGAGATGAACCCGATAATAGCCCTAGAGTTCACGTCGATGGTTGGGGTGTTCCGCACGTTTGCAAAGACTGGGTAAGATGGCGTTGCTGATGCCAGAGAATCTTGTGACAAGTAATCTGACAGGTACAGGACCTAATATGGCAGTACATGGCTGCCAATGGTTACAACGCGTCGAAAGTTGACGACATTGCAATATGAGCTGTAGAGAATACCATGAGCATGATGCCTCACTATTTTTTTTGCACCATGAAGGCCGTCAAGGGTCATCTCAGTTGACGACATATATAGAGGTCACATTGTATCAGAAAATTCTGTTCGCAATGAGATATATTGCAATGTATGCGAGACGGCTGCAATTGGTACTCTGATTGATTTATCGCTCCACTATGTAAAGTGAGGTTCAACGACGCCTTCATGGTATCATCTCCCACATAGTTCGGAACCATCTTCGATCTATTTTTTTCAACTCTTCTGGTGAACCCATCTCTACTATTCGTCCTTGATCCAGAACAACGATCAAGTCAAAATCGGTAATAGAGGTCAGTCTGTGGGCCACAGCGATTATCGTGCTTTCTCGAAATTTGGTCATGATGAGACGAAAGATTCGTTCTTCAGTCGTAGTGTCGATAGCGCTTGTCATTTCATCCACCACTAGCAGTCTGCTCGGGGACAGTAGAGCACGGGCTACTGCAAAAAGCTGCATCTCCCCAGGTGAGAGTCCCATCTTGTTCAAATCCGCATCTAATCCGCCTCGAGAGTTTACCAACTCGAGAAGACCAACCTCATGGAGTACGGCAGTGAGATTCGAGCGCAACTCCTTGTTCATGGGGTCCAGGTTAGCTCCCACACTGCCCGGGAAACAGAGTGCTTGTTGCGGTAGAGCTGTAAAGCGAGAGCGGATGACTTCACGAGGAAGAGTAGCAAGATCCAAATTGTCGATCCGGATCTGTCCAGAGACAGAATCCAGCATTCGAAAAAGCATGAGTAGTAGCGATGACTTACCACTTCCGCTGCGTCCACAAATACCTACTTTGGTTCCAGCTGAGATTTCCAACGAGATGTTGTTCAAAATCGATCTACTGTCGGCTGTATATCCGGCAGTGACGTCTGATAGCTTCACATTGCCTGTACTAGGCCATTCAGTCGGAGGAGATGCAATTTCCGTTGCGAGATGCTCTGATTCAGTCTTGTCAGAGAGATTTCGACAACGAGCAATGGCGCCGAGTGATGTCTCTAGATCCGTCCATGCGACAATGAGTTCTGCAAGTTGTGTGTTGAAGGCCAGAACGCTCAGAAGGGATAGTCCAGTGGAACTTGCGCTAGCGTTGTGTCCCAACGTTGTTGCGAAGATGACAACGACGATGGCAATCACCCCCGTCACCGAGTCCAGAAGTAGAGTTAGCCAACGCTGTACGCAGAGCAGGATGTAGTATGGTTGTTGCGAGCGGTCTAGTAAGCCGATACATTTGTCATGCCAAAGGTGTTGCCAGTTGAAGGCACGAATCGTCATCACTCCTAATTCGGTATCCTGGCAATGTGCAAGTAACGGCGCTTGCGCTTCCAGCTCCAAGAACCGCAATTGTCGAGAAGTTCGCAAGTAGAATCTTTGTATTATATACAGAATAGCGATCACAAATGGCATAAGTATGCCAGCATAGTTTGCTCCAACCGCAATGAATATGCCCGCAGTGACACACGTTCCAAGTCCAGTGAGGGTTCTAATCACGCTAGCCGTAAGTTGAAGATCGATCAAGGACATGTCTGTGGCAAAATGGTTGAGCAAGATACCAGCATCAGTATTGACGAAGAATGAGTAAGGAGCGTTCATCACGCTGTCTAAAAGCCTTTTATGTAGTCCGGCGGACGATTTTGGTACAGTCCAGACCAGGAATATCCAAAGATGCCAGAATAGCGAAACGATGGCAAGAGATGCAAGACCAAAGTAGAGGCCAATCCATGTCTCTCTGGGAGACCTCGATTTTTGTGATACTTCATCGTCTGACCACCACCGGACCAAAATATTCGGGAACTTCTCGCTGAAGGTCGCAACAAGCGAAGTCGAGATTATTCCAAGGCCAAGCTTCCAGCCAATTGAAGTCGCGTAATAGCGATAGATGGCCATATCTCCGGTACGACGTGCTAATTCTTGTGCTTTTTCGTGATCAGCCTTCGGACGCAATCTTGTATCCTTCGTATACTGGACCACGTTGTCTTTTCGTTGCACGGTCTTTTGAACATGAGTCTCTGAAGCATTGATTGATTCGATACTCCTTGAGCGTAGTGTTGTGTAGGGACCTTGCTCCACGATACCATTGTTACGTAAAATTACGACGTAGTCCGCATGGGGAAGAAGATGATTGCTGTGAGATGCAAGAATCAAGGTCGTTCCATTGTTATTGCAGATAGCTCTTATTTTCGCGAAGATGTCTTTCGCCATTCCTGCATCGATTGCAGAGAACACATCGTCAAGTACCAGCACGTTCTTGCGAGAGTAGAGTGCTCGAGCCAGAGCTAGGCGTTGTTGCTGCCCACCGCTAAGCAGAAGTCCTCGACTTCCAATCATGGTCTCCGCTCCACTTGGGAAGCTTGCGATATCCTCGTTCAAGGCGCAAACGTCAACTACGGACTCGTACCAAGCTTCGTCGTATTCCGAGGCTCCTGTTATGGTATTCTTGATCGAGTCATTGGTCAACCATGTGCTCTGTGCACAGAAACCAAACTCGATTGCGCCCATTGGCATGATCCTTTTGCCCACCTTACACGGCACGTCTCCTATGATAGCTCGGAGAAAGGTTGTTTTGCCACTCCCGACCGGTCCGGTGACAATCGTGAGAGCCTGAGAGGGTATAGTCGAGGAGACGCTCCGCAATACGACCAGCTCGTCCTTACCAAGAGCTACTGTCACATTTTCTAATATGACGGCTGGTCTGACGCTATTGAGGTTGCTGGGGAGGTTCCTAAGCTTGACGGTCGACCCCGAATTGCATGACTGATTGAGACCGGCAGATCTATCTCGTGGCTCCAAAATACCCCAGCTAGCACTTTGCTGAAGGAGATATTCCTGTATACGATCTATGCTTATCCCTAAGCTCAAGACTTCTGGTATCGCTTGAATACTAGTATGGATCGGTTTGACCAATAGCAGTACAAGTGAAAGTGAGGTAAAAGCTGTCGAAGGAGTAAGGGCGTTTCTCCCATTGACGAGCGCGAACACTGTCAAAGCGACAGGTGCGGCAAATTCATCCGGTATAAACGCCATAACGTTTCGTACAGCCACGAACTTGCGGTATGAAGCATACTCCGAAAGCTCGAATGCGCGCAGGGCCTGAACGTGTTTGCTAAGATAATCTGTGAGACCCAGCATTTTGAATCCTTTAGGACAATTCAAAACAGCAGCGGTGTGAGCAATCCGGGTTTTCAGAGCATTCATCCATCGGACCTGATATGGCATTGCCCGACCAGCGGTCCAAAAGCCCATGAGGCTAATCGTGACGGAAAGTGAGGCTGGAGCAATGCAAGCAATCCCAATCTGTCGTTGTAGCAAGAATACAGACACCCCAATTTCGAAGGGTGCGGCGAAGAGTTCGACAATGTCTGGTAACGCAGCCGTGATCCGGATTGTGTCGGTGGTGAGCAGACTGAGTAACAACCCGTCATCCATAGAGTCGCTTCTCAAAGTCAAGCATTTGGAGTGCAGGGAAGAAATGACGATCGCTCTAGTCTTGACTAGAAG
This sequence comes from Elsinoe perseae, assembly GCA_029448695.1. Lineage (NCBI taxonomy): Eukaryota > Fungi > Ascomycota > Dothideomycetes > Myriangiales > Elsinoaceae > Elsinoe > Elsinoe perseae. The sequence continues at coordinate 495,753 of JARDAA010000061.1, read as the reverse complement.
CCTATCGAGACCTCTTCTAAATATAACAGTATTTAGCGGAAGACTGAGGTAGAGTAGGGTTGCCGCCGTAACGATACCTCGACCAGCATTCACGCTCCTGTCTTCATCACCGAGCCATGATGTGATCCGGAGGATCAGGAGCGGCTGTGAGAGTCTCAAGGCGCTCAGGGATAATCGAGCCGCAAGAATACCGACGATCGTCTTTTTCAATGTCAAGCAAATCGCATGGATCAACGGAAATTTCTTGGCTCCAAAGGCTGCATACGGTGAGCGTAGACAAATGACCTCCATTAAAGGCTACTGACATCGTCCAAAATATTCTTGAAAATCCTTCTCCAGACGTTGCGAGGTCATGCCGGCATCAATGACGGCCAGTGAGTCGAAAGCAATTCTTGCTCGATATCCTTGGAGGAAAAGAGGACTTAGCCACCATAGGACCGTTCTGTTGAGTATGCTCACACAGGTCTCTAAGGGATACATTTGGTAAGGTGACCGAAGCCATCTCTGCTTACTGCGAGCTTCTAACACTAGCACAAGCAACTTGGAGGATACACCGGCGACGTAGATGGTGAGCAGGAAGGCAGGTGCTTGTCGAAGTCCTAGCGTCCGTGCCTGAGGAATGTCGAGCAGGAGGGAGAGAAGTATGTAGACATTGATCAGCGAGCTCGGACGCACTGATCGGGAGTGCTCCAGACTGGAGAGAAACATGAGAGCTAGAGCAGCGATGAATGAGATCGCAGAAGCAGGAAGCGTTGCTTTGGTACGACGAGCCGGCGTGAAAATCCAGGCAAGCAGCAGGGCCAACTGCGTCGCCGCAAGCGTTGCAATGGCAGCCAGCTTGGCCCCCTGCATTCGATTTCTGTCCAGCTTGACATTCTGCTTACGGAGCTGCCATATCCGCCGAGGAAGAAGCAGCACTAGCAGTGCAGGCGGGGCAATTTGCAGGATTGACTGCTCAAAGAAGAGTGTGAAGTCAAATTGATCGCAATACTGCGGACCGAAGTTGCTGTCACCATCCTGTAGACAATCCATGTTCAACGGCGAGATACATGGACGCTCGCGGAGGTACACCCGGCAACGCCATTTAATGAAAACACGCAACACGCGGTGGTTGATCTCGGATGATCCGTCGAATCGCTAGAAAGACTGCCAGTAACGGTGCTGGCTGCGATGGGATTGTGTAGCGAGAGAGCTGAATTTAGTGCGATATCGTATCACTTAGACGTTCCCAAGTAAGGTAGGTAGTCAGCATCCGGCAATCACGTCATGACGACCAATCCGACGCTGCGTATCCAACTGCCCGTTTTCCAAATTAAGGTAAAGGTATGCCTCGCTTTTCGAGTTACGTGTGTCTAGTCCTCTTAGCAGCACCGCTGAGATACCCATGGAAAAGTCGCTGAACATTCCACCTTGCAATGAACCAAGCAACAAGTCTTTCTTACCTTCAAGTGTGGTGCAATCACCGCACTCACATTCAACTTTATGAACACGAGGAAGTCTGGAGTCATAGGCAATCTCTGTGACTGCCATATAGGTACTCGCCAACAGTCGCAGGGTTTTTCACCCACTATGTCAGTACAAATATTAGGATGGCTCTTTTCGCAATAAGAAAGAACAACCGGGAAACTGGCGTTGTCAATCATTCCGAGCTTGCTGAGATGTATGTACCCATTCGACCCGATCGCAGCAACTTCAGATGTTCCGCCTCCACAGCATCATACTAGGTTCTAGGCGAGTGCTCTGTTTCTCTACCAGCTTTATCCTCGCAAGCGTACCTTTAACTTTGCTGAGAGCGCTTTTGACGGAGCTATTCTCGTAAACTCTCCTTCGAGTAGCCACTTTCCTTCTGTCTTCACTGCGACGTCGTTGCGGACTCCCTGCAATCCAGGAAAGGCATCAAACCCGTCCATTTCTGCTTAGCCTGACACATGGTATGTCTCGCCCCACGCTCTTGACCCATCTTCGACTAGGCGAGCGCAAAGTACTGCTTCTTATTGACGTTGAATATTAGGTATAAGTAGCAATGGTGTCGACTGGAGCGAAAGACGATCTTGTCGCCTTCGACACCAGCGGACTTCATTTCCAAGGCCGGCGTGATCCGGTCACTGCGGTCCTCCAACGCTCCAACCCAGGAGACGTCAAGGACGTACTCATTGGTGGGCAACCCGTGCAGCGAGACTTCAGGCTGGTGTTCCCTAGGTGGAGCGAATTCAAGGGTAAGTTCCAAACAAGCGCGAGATATGTCGAACAGAAGGTATAGGGACTTGTAGTATCCCGGGAACTCGTCTTTGACTTACGGCATCTACAGTCGAGCACTAGAGGTAGACGTAGTCCGGGAAATGCAAGCGGGGACTGAAATCGGCAGCATTGATGTTGTCGGTTGGGATAATATTGCGCAGCCGTTTCCATGGCGCTCGATGATCCTTGGAAATTGACATCAAGTCATGTTAATCCAGCATATGTAGCCCGTCCACAGTATAGACTATCGAGTTGCATTCATCAAGTTCCGGGCCCTGAATGGCAACACCAGATTATGCCAAACGTGGTGCAGGTATGTTGAGGAGGACGCCGGATCGTCGTGCACAATTTGTCATGAAGGACTTCTGCTTCACCAATTTTATCCCCCACCAAGTACCTTGACAAGACAGGTCACCTACACGTCTCGATGACATCCAACACTCAAGAAAGCGCCTTTGCAACAATTTTGCCTCGAACTGCAGTTGGGTGTGAGCGGCCATTATTTAGCATCGTTACAGCAAAGCCGTTTCATTCTTATGAGAACCTGTTGTCACAAAGAGTTCAGTCTTGGTCGTCGAAGGGATCCTTGGATGTGTACTATGGGATAAAACCTGGGGTACGGACGGAGATGCTTCGGGCAATGGAGTACGCTATCCCCGCAGTCAAGCTCCGACACCTCGGCTGTCAACAAGCTTCATCCGCAGCATTCCATGCGAATTGATTGTACCACCATCGTCCTCATGTCTATGCGATAGAATTGAAATCCAGGGGTCATCTCCGTCGCTCCTCTCAGAATCGTCTTCATTATCCTGTGCCATGCAACCACCCCCACTCACCTCACTCCGCGTCCTCGAGCTCGCCGGCCTCGCACCAGGTCCCTACGCCGGCCTCCTCCTCTCCGACTATGGCGCCTCCGTCCTACGCGTCGACCGGCCACATGGCCAAGCACACTCGTCCTCCCCTCCGCCTCCGACCAATGATCAACTCGCCCGACGTAAGTCCTCCATAGCTCTCTCCCTCAAAACACCAGGCGGGAAAGCCCTCTTCCTCTCCCTCGTCCGCAAAGTCGACGTGCTCATCGACCCTTACCGGCCCGGCGTACTCGAGAACCTCGGTCTCGCTCCCGCGCTCCTCCTCGAGCTGAACCCGCGCCTCATCGTAGCGCGCATGACTGGCTTCCGCCGAACAGGCAAGTATGCAAAAATGGCGGGACACGACATCAACTACCTCGCTGTCTCGGGGGCATTGTCGTTACTAGGCCGGAAAGGGGAGAAGCCGTACGCGCCGGGGAATATATTGGGCGACTTTGCAGGAGGAGGACACGTGCTGTTCACGGGGACACTGATGGCGTTGCTGGAAAGGGTGGGGACGGGCAAGGGACAGGTCGTGGAGGCGAACATGGTGGACGGAGCGGCGCATCTAGCAACGTTCCCGAGAGTTGGGATGAGGACGCCAATGTGGAATCGGCCTCGGGGAGAGAATGTGTTGGACGGCGGGTGTCCGTGGTATGACACCTATGAGACCATGGATGGGGAGTACATAGCGGTGGGCGCGCTGGAGCCGCAGTTCTTCAAGGAATTTGTGGAAGGGCTAGGTTTGGATGCGAAAGAGTGGCTGCGGAAAAGAGACGACAGAGGGACGTGGGACGGCCTAAAGAGCATAATTGAGGAGAGGTTCAAGAGCAAGACGAGGAAAGAGTGGGAAGCAGTGTTTGATGGGACGGATGCATGCGTTACACCTGTGTTGGGTATGAAAGAGCTGGAGAAGGCTGGATACGATCAACGGCCATTAGTGACACTGCGGGAAAGCCCCAGCCTTGCAATCGCGGACGGAGATCCAGAGCGAGAAGCAGCAGAAGGTCAGGGCTTGGGCTCAGAAGGCGGAGGCTGGATGGGACAAGCACTGGGTCCAGGCGAGGGTGGAGAGGAGACGCTAGAGCACTGGACCGGATGGAAGCGAGGAGGCCACTACCAGGTCATCAATGGTGGGCTGGAGCTGCGTGAAAAGTCACGTTTATGAATGTAAATATGTACAATGATATATGTCCTGCATCTTGCCTCGGAGTCGGAAAGGTATTGACCTAGCATTATTACGCAACCTATTTTTTCCCCTGCTCATCCCCTTTCCGATCCATACCCTGAAGTTGAGACTGTCACTCATGCAGTAGGCTGAGCCTTGAGTGGAGCGACGTTCGGGAAGTAAGAAGCTGGGTGGGTGGGAATAGGAATGGTCGCAACAGTGCCAAAGTGGGTGGTCAAGTCTTCCTTCATCTTTGGTGCCTGGTATCCGATAGGTGCAGTGGTCAAGGTCTTGGTTGTAGCCGGGTAGCTTCCGCCAGTCCCAGCCTTCAGGCAAGCTCCGTCACCGTACGCACTTCTGCAAATCCAATTGATGACATTACCGGTCTCGGTCCAGATGTTGATATTGTCAGCGACCATACCAGTGCAGGGAGCCCCGTCAGCACACTTGAACTGAACAGGTCCACGCGACTTGCCGTTGGCGGCTGTGCCGGTCCAGTTGGTAAAGCGGAAGTTGCTGAGCTTGACACCATTACCAGCGACCGGGGACATGGAAGACCAGTATTGCTCCACGTTAAGAGAGTAGGCGTTCGAGTGGCCAATGAAGTTCTCAAAAGCGCAGTCGTCAACGGTGCCGCTGCCGCCGTTGGACTTGATCATCATCATCTGGTTCGAGTTGGTGGTATAGACATTGCGATAGACGATCTGAGAGATGGCAACGTCGGCGCCGAGGGAGCCGAAGGCAGACCCGCCAGACCAGTTGCAGTAGATGTTTTCGACCAGAACGTTCTTGCTGGGAGACTTGGTGGTGACGCACTCATCCTTGTTTGTAACCATGACATCGTGGACGTGAATGTTATTGGAGAAGATGTTAATGCCGTCCAGGCCACCAGAGTTGGCACCACGGATAGCCATGTTATAGACTTCGCCATTGGTGTTGGTGTCCAGGACGAAGTGGAAAGCGGGCGAGTCGACTAGAGCGAGGTCGTGGACAGAGAAGCGGTCAACCTTGTACAGACGGAGGATGCGAGGTCCACTGAGGTTGCCATCCTTGTGGAAGACGTATCCGTTGCCTTGCACTGCACCCTTGCCAGTAGAGGAGAAGAACTCGAAGTCGGAAGTCCGTTGTACGAAGATCATATTTCCTCCGGCAGTACCAACACGGTTTAAAACACCGTCAAGCTGCAATGCCCAACTCGCTCCTCCACTGAGGCTCACCCAGGTGTTGAGTGCATAGTTCCCAGCAGGAATGACCACGACACCTCCAGTCTTGCAGGCGTTGAAAGCCTTGGTGATGGCAGGGCCCACATCGGTGGTTCCGTCTGCCTTGCCTCCATAAGCTGCATCGAGGACGTTACACTCCTTCTTTGCCCTCTTTGCAGCAACGGTTGTGGTAGGGCCGACCGCGCCAGACAATTGTGCATCGACCAGCGAGCTGAGAAGGGTCGCAGCCGCAAGAACAGAGTTCAGGTAACGCATGTTGACTTTCCGAATTGAAACCGAATGAAAGACTGGGGTGAGATATGCAAGAATAAAAGCACTGCTTGCAGGCTACAGAAAGACGATCGGAGGAGAGAAGAGGCGATACTCAAGGTCTTCATTTGTTGTATACACTCCGTACGGCAGATTGCTCCTCCGTAGCTAAGCAGCTACGCGTGTATGCCAAACTACACAGCAAATGGCAATCTCAAGTCTAGGTTGGGCCGTAGGCTGAAACGGAGCGCTTGTTCTTTGACGGTCAGTTGCTTCTCCGCTGCTTCGAACACAACAAGCTCAAACTTTAAGCTTCCTGCAACCGACTTGTGGAGCTTAATCTGTATGCTTATCCTATGGCTGCAGGGTGATCACATTCCTATAGTCTGGAAGCTTTGTCACAATTGATGGTCGTGGCGGTGGATCATCATGCGCTCGTGGTCAATGCGAAGACTTCCACTCCGCAAGTTCATGCCGCATGATCCGTGAGAAGATTACACAGTGTGATAGACATGACAAGCGAAATTAATTGGAGGAAGCGGAAGGAGATGAGAAGGTGGATCTTGCATGACAAGCTGAAACAAGTGGATGATTTCGGTGGAACCACAGCTTCAACCACAGTTCCACGACTTCGACGCCTGGACCCCTCGAACTATGAACAGCGACGTGCCGGCATTACTCCTGATTGGTGGACAGAACGAACGTCACTGGACTGTGCATACATTCTGTCTATAGCTGAAGGAAGGCAATCAATGACACAAGTCCATCAATCCCCTTGTCCAGCTCGACGAGCCGTGACACTGAGTTGTCATACGCAGGACATTTTATAGAAAAGTTTCTGGGTTGGACTAGCCACAACTGTCAATACGTCCGATGCTTCGGCGTCAGTCATTGACGGTGTGCTCTCTGGAGGCCGTGGAAGCTTGTCTCAGTCGGTCGGACATGCTCTCCCAAGATGATACTGGTAGGGAGAATAGCTTCTCTGGCGGGAAGCAGCTAAGCCATCGGTCGTGGTCGCCAACGAAGAAACCTCGAAGCTATGATTCGGAACGACGTATGTAAGGCTCGAGTCCTTCCTGAATTGCTGCGGCGAGATCTTGACAAACGTGTTGATCAAGGCCTTCACGGCGCATGCTTTTCTACTTTGACGTTAGGGTCAGTCGTGTCCTTGCTTGCTGATTCAATCTCCAGCTTTGGCTTCACATCGTTCATCTGGTCATCCGTCATGATCTTTGTGAATGGTACGCTGTGACCGTCTCCATGTGGACCGCCTCCTGGAGTGATAGACACCACATTGTCGTTTTCATCCACGCACTCAAAGTTGTACCGTGACAGCAAATGGGGAATAGCAGACAGCTGCGGCCCATATCTCTGCGTGTTATCGTACAGCTCAAACAGGGGCACGGCGAGCAGCTTCATATTCTTGGGGACACTCAAGACCTCTGCAGTACATCAGCGAGTTGATCGAATCGCAGACAGGAACAACGGCTTACTCGTCTTTGGTAGTTGAATTAAGTAGAGCTTCTTGCACTCCTTTGGCCTAGACACGTGTGCAGGTATGAATGGATACATGAACGTCTCAAAGTTCGGTCGCCACCATTGAGCAAGTGTGTCGCCAATTTCCCAATCATGAGCATGCTCCTCCTTTGAGAGTGCTGTGCCAACCGGCGGTGCAAGTCGGTCATTCAGTCTCTCCTTGAATGACTCGATCTCATCGCCCTCTGCCGGCAGGTAGTCACCAGGGAGCTTGAAGAAGGCATTGGCGATTTGCAGCATGAGAACATGTGGATGATTGTGCTCGTGACAGATCAATATGCCTTCGCAGGTCCTCCTCATGCCATGTTGTTCATAGTGCTCCTCCAGTCTCTTCAGCCTGGCAGCAACCGATGGATCTTCTTCTGGCTGCTGTTCCTTGGTCCCAAAAGTGTAATTGCTCAGCGGATACAGTCGCAGTGTCTTTGGCTGGTTCGCATTGAATGCTGGAGGTAAGATCGGTCTGCAAGAGACATGCCTGTCAGCTTCCAGGAGTAGCCGATGGCATTTCCGCAGAGACGTACGGGTGTGCGCTCGTCTGCGCAAGCTTCGTGACCGTCGTCATCCTGATAGTCGAAATATCATTCCATCCTGGTTTGGGGCGGGGGAGAGAACTGTGTCAATCTTGGAGCGTGAGGCTGGTCCTGGAGCTGTCTGATTGGCTACAGCCCAAGATGCATTAAGCATGGACTATCGGGATCAAGAGGCTCTCCTTACTTACTCTTCCTCCTTGATAAGAAGAACCTGATCAATATTCAATTATATAATGTCACGGATCCTGGTAACCATTCGCAACTGAGGACTTCGATATTTGGGAAAGATTCGTCGAATTGTTCCTGCTTCATACTTGTAGACCAGGTAGGCTTTTTGATGAATTCACTCCGAATGATGACATATATCAAGTGATCCACGTCGTTCTTTGCTCTTCATCTCTACTTAGAAATATTCTTTCTCATCCCCGATCCCATGTGTCGCTGGATCGCCTACATATCGCCCTCCGAACCCTGCTTGCTGTCCGATGTCCTCCTCACTCCAGCACATGCTCTGACTAAGCAGGTATCAATGCACTACCTTCCCTACCTCATACCGCACCAGCTGGCACCAATCGAACTCATTGAGAGTTTTCATGGCCCTCTTGATGATTTTGACGCAAAGGCGGCGCACTCGCTCGAACCCGCCTCGGTCACAAGACCGCCATCTCACCTTGCCCCTTGCATTTCATCGCCGCAGGACCCGTTTCATCATGCTCTCAATCTCCGCAACCTAGCACTCAATACGGACGGTCATGGTCTGGTCTAGTATACCAAGACCCGCTCCCTCTTCCACGCCTCTCAGCCCTCCGCTACCACAGATCCTGGCCTTTCACCGATCCTTTACCGTTCACCCCTCCCACTTTCTGCATCCGCCAATTTCCGCTCCCTAGCGCAGAATACAAGCACACTGTGCCTCCTCGCCCACGTTCGAGCAGCATCGGGCGCACCTGTCAGTGAGCTCAATTGCCACCCTTTCGTCTTTGGCCGAATCAGTGTGATGCACAATGGGTCCATCGCCGGCTTTGCAAAGATTAAGAGGGAGCTGGCGGGGACGTTGAGTCAGGATGTGTATGATTGCATTCAGGGAGGGACAGATAGCGAGGTGCTGGCTGCTCTAATCGTGAATTATCTGGAGCTGGATGAAGGGTTCGACACGGGCAAGTTTTGGGAGGACAAGATGAAGGGACAGAGGGGTCAGCTGCTTGCACAGGCTGTGCTCAGCGCATTCGACGAGGTATTCGGTGCTCAGAGGAAGATTTTGCGAAGAACAGAGCCAAGTAGCTTGAATGTCTGCGTGACGGATGGTACTGCGCTGGTCGCGACGCGATTCAGGAATGGACAGGAGGAACCGCCAAGTCCATACTGGTCTGAGACGGCAGGGGTGACTTTAAACTCGAAGTATCCTGGGCACCCTGACGGAGATGATCGCAGACGCGGCGAAGAGAGGAAAGATGTGGAGGAGCATGGTAGGCATGTCGTTGTTGCGAGCGAGCCGAGCACGTTCAAGGAGGAGGAGTGGAAGTCGATGGAGAAGGACACAGTGCTGATTGCTGAAGAGGACGGCAGCGTGCAATTGAGAAAGATCACAGAGGCAGATGGGCAGCTGGTCATGCTGTAAACGATGATGAATATCATTGCTAGCATACGCTCTTCCTATCAAAACGCCATCTTCTCCTGCCGATTAGGTCCGATTCGCTGTCGTGGTATATACTGCTGAGTGACGTCTCCTCTTGTATCTTTCTCTCCTCGTTTCTTTTTATGCAGGTGCGTTCATGGTGCCGTATCCCCGGCCACCAGTCTGAACATTGGCGCTGTACACACCGGGTGCTGGACCCATCTCGCCAGTGTCCCTGCGCTTGTAGTAGACGTACTCGACGTAGAATGCCTGCACTGTGTCAGCAAATATGAAATCGGAACAAATGTCAGGGCAGCTCACATGAATGTGACCAGGGAAATATCCGAGAAGGGTGAGACAGATGTTGATGAGCAAATCAGCACCACATCCTGCAACGCAATAGACGCCAACAGGTGGGACTGGCGCGTGTCAGCAATGGCTCTCTAGCAGACTATACACTACTCACGGAAAATGGTCAAGATGATCAGAAGGATAGTGGCAATCATAGTGTCGGCGTCTTCCTCGAGCTCTTCTTCTGCGGTGCGAGGTCGATGTCTTTTGCACAAGCCTATGGCGACTTCGAGATGTACTCGGGTTGATGCTTTACTCTAGGTGGAGTCGAAAGGGGATGGAGTACTCAAAAATCCCCAGTGTGAAGCGTCAAGTGTGATGCGAGAAGACTTTGGAATAATTGTCAAGGTATTGCACATGAGACGGAGGTGATTGAGGTCTCAAATACCTGGTATGCGGGCGCCTGCCCTTGACGCGTTACGTCATCAGCTGCGCCACATCATCGGATGTACTTCTGAGCGTGTGAAAGTGGCGTTTGTGGCGCAGTGATGTCGATGTACCTGAAGATCAAACTGACCGCGTGCTTCACGGTCTTTCATTCATCTCGTCATCTGCGTTAAATCTTCTTGTAGACAATCACATGACAAGCTCAATCGATAAGTGGCAAAGCTCATGCGATGCAGGCAGAAGCCCTTTGCGCCGTCGCCTACCATCCTGCCCATTACACTCTCGCCAGCGTCTCCCAGAGCTCTTTTGGCTCAACATACGCGTGGTGGATGATGTTCACCAGCCAGTAATCTTCCCTGATAGTCTTCAATAGCTTACTGGTCTCGCTGCCAGGCTTGTATACCACCGCCCATTCCCGCCAAATACCAAACGCCTCTTCTGCCCATGCTTTAAAGCTCATAGCCTCAATGATCGTCGGTGCCACGATCTCTTTGCCTGTGAAGGCACCCCATGTGACTGGGTTCACACTCTCTTCGTTGCTTGCTTCGAAATTTCCAGCGTCGTCTGCTGCGAAGTAAGTGAATTGCTCGTCCTCGTCCAGTACCTTCTTCAGTCGCTTCCAATCAGCAGCGGGAATGAAAAACTCCACGAACGCCTTTTGATACACGAAGCCATTGTTGGGTCCCCAACCAAAGACTTTGTCCGTTGATCGCACACAATTGACGGCGGGCTGAGATGCTACCGTCCACCATCCTTTCTTGATTAATCTTGCCAGTTCATCCCTGATCGTAGCTGTCTCTGCATTCAATGAGTCCTCGCTCCATGGGATCGCCTCCAGTTCTCCGCGGACATGTCGCTCAAATATGCTTGTAATGTCATCTCTCGTTGCTGGTCTGCCCCACAGTCGCAATGCCTGTGGTATCGAGACGTGCAAGGATACGCCATATCCGTCGATCTCACCATACGCGGGTGACCTTGCGTCTCCAAATCGGCCATTGGGATAATCGTCCCATGTTGCCTCACGACCTAGTGACCCTTCGCCTTCCGAGATGGCTAGCGCTGCCGCTCGGGATGGTGGGAGGTCAGAGTGCTTTCCAGCTTCATCTTCCGATGCCTCGTAAAGTGAACTATGTGTCGACGTAGCTCGAGAACGATCGACGATGATGCGGTTGTTCGCTTCACGAGAGACTCTTCGTCGGCGCTCCTGATCGTTATGCTTGACCAGGAGATATCCGTCACTCTCCTCCTCACTTATGGCAGAGTCGAGGCTGGTCATGATCGACGGAGTCGATGGTGGTATAAGGCTGCACCGTTGCAAGATCTGGGCCACAGACTTCTCCAAATTCAAGGTGTAGAAATGGAAACCCTTCGGACGATTCTGAGTCGAAGTCTTCATGGCCTCTACCATCTCGCTTATTACCTCCACGCCCACTCGCTTTACCGCCTCATCATCCCCCTTGACGTCCTCGAATCGCTTCAAGATAGGCTCCGGGAGCTTAGCATGGCTGAGCTTGGTCGTACGACGCAATATCTGGAAGCTCTGTACAGGCATAAGGCCAGGAATGACAGGGATCGTCTTGAACAGACCGCTAGAATGGCTTCGAAGCAATTTCTCGTACGAATCATATGCCTTGATGTCGTAGAAGAGTTGGGTCATTATGAAGTCGGCTCCAGCTTGTACCTTCTCAACCAGAAAGGGTAGATCGACGTTGACACTCTGATGTTCGGGATGGCTTTGATCTGAATGTCCTTCCGGATATCCTGCAACACCAACACAGAACAAATCCCCATACTTTTGCTTGATGTACCTCACAAGATCCACAGCCCAAGTGAAGTCTTTGTTGCTGTCGTCCTCCTCGCACTCGGGCGCATCACCGTTCTCGGCTTTGTATTCCTCGCTCCTCGGGGGATCGCCTCGCAGGGCAAGTATGTTACGAACGCCTAACCCCTTCGCTTGCTCTAGGGTCTCATCTATCAATCTTCGCGACATGTTGGTACATGTTAGGTGCAAACATGTCGTAAGGCCGAGTTGCCGCTGCGTGAGCTCAGCCAGCTGCATAGACTTGGTCGAGGTGCTCCCGCCTGCTCCCCATGTCACATTCACGAAGAGAGGTCGGAGAGCCTGTGACATGCGCTGAAGACGCGATTGAAGGTTGTCGAAGCCCTGAAGCTTGATCAGGACATTGCGCGACTAAACATGCAAGACTTACTTACTTGCTGCGTCTTCGGCGGGAAGAACTCGAGAGAGAAGTAGGTGCCATCGTCCGGCAAGGCGGCGATCTTGTCCGAAATGCGATCCATATCGCTACCTATGTAGATATCTGGACAGAGCTGTCATGTTTGAGCCTGTTTACGACTTGTTACATGCAAGAATGGAATCATCTCTCACTGAACGAAACTTTTGGCTCTATCATCTATGGCGAGCTCGGAGGGGAACCAAGACCCCACTTGATCACAGGTGGGGCACAACGGCAGATGGCACTGACATGGTTACATCTGCATCTGCATTTTGCCATCTCTGTCTTGCCATCTACATCCCACACCTCGTCGACGATTTTGTTCTCTCATTCTCATCGTGACGTGCAGTGGGAATCACATTCCATGACAGCATAATTATCGCCCAGGCTACCACGCGAGCCAAGGCATCTGGCCAACGGCGGTTTGTAACGATTGTACTGAAGTCTAAGTTGAGATGGCATGTTCGTCCTGTGACGACTTCTTCGCGGCTCTATGCATCCGATCATCATCAGCTTACCTTAATTCACTATCAAGCAGGTAGCATAACGAAAGTCACCCTATGGCTGTATTCGACCTAGTTTGATCACTCGTCGTTCCCGAAGGCGCTTCTCCATGTTGCCAGATCGCGCTTCTCATATCCTCATCTCCGGGGTCATTTTGTATGGGACGTCATCATTGGCAACCTCCTTGCGACTCTACGTAAGGCATGTGTCGTCGATCTCACTCATGTCTGTCTAGAATACTGACTGCCTCCAGATGGAAGCGACTTCGAACCGACGACTACCTGATGCTGGCTTGCATGACCTTGTTCACGGCTTATTTCATCATTCAGATGATTTCCGTGCCGCATGGTAACGGCATGCATCTCGAGAATACCACAATTGACCGAGCTGGAACCGCTATGCTCTGCTGGTTTTTAGCGGGTCTTACTTACGAGCCCGCAACCATACTTTTGAAGCTGAGCGTCGGTGCCTCTCTTTTGCGCTATACTTCGACTTAGGGTAGTTTATTGGTTAGGGGCTTCCATTGTCATATTCGGGATCGCTTATTGGTCTTTTCTGCTCTTCCAATGCCGACCGGTCTCATATTGGTGGGACCTGCAACACAACTCCAAGGGATCCTGCATTAGCGCACTATCATACATTGTCATGGGCTATGTTGCTGGAGTGCTAAACAGCTTGGCCGATCTGGCTTACGTCATATTACCTCTGTTCATGGTATGGGACTCCACGTGGCGCTTGAAGGTCAAGGTCACGGTCATCCTCCTCCTTGGAATGGGTTCTTTTGCCGGTGTGGCCACTGCGATTCGTATGGTTTATGGCTTCGCTGCTGCAAATGTCTACGATAAGACAAATTCTGATTTTCTGTATCAGGCGACTCCAATTGCGATATTGAGTACTGCCGAGATGGGTGTTGGAATCACTGCCGCAAGTGCGGCAACCTTGAGGCCTCTGTTCGGTGGCCTCTTGGGTCGGAAGAAGAAAAGCCTACAAGCACATCCGCATCTAGCAAGGAAGAAGAGCAATGCACGCAACATTGGTCCGAGCAGAAGTTGGAGCATATGGTTCATGCGCTCCTCGCGGTCTGAGCGAAGACCCACGCTGCCAATAGCCGCTGATATTATGGACGGAACGGCCGATACCAGAGGAACCTTGGTGACAGTCTCGAAGAAGGATGGCACATGGAACGATATGCCGGACCTGACGTTTGTCAGCGAAGTTCCCCTCAATCGCACCACCGGGCCCCATTGGCTTGACGTAGAACGACCTTCCGACTAGTTACGCGCCCACGATATTGCGAAGCCCGAGCTGTTTCGGCCTCAATCTCCCAAGCCTTGGCCCTCCCGGCCACCCGGTGAATCTCAAGCGCACATGTGATAGCAGGTCCAAATCAAAAATGTTCCGCGACGATATCAATTCATGGTCTCAGTCCACACATGGTTAAAAATGGTCCATTAGGTCACACAACTTGTCTCAGATGTTATTGGTCGCAGCTCTCACTGCAGGGCGCTGTGAAGACCTACTGGCTGCTCATGGTCGGTAGGGTTGGTGGAATCAAGGACTTCCTGACCTAACTACATGAAAGCAAATGACAGGTGGCTGGCAGTCGGAGCAAACCTCGGAGCAAACCTTTCGAGGCGAGTGTAACATGGAAGTACTTGCCTTCCCGGAATAACACGCTTTCCCAAGGGGGAAGTCCGTATTCGTCGAAAACGGCGGCTCAACGGTGCTTTTGCGATTTCGCTTAGAGTATCCTAAATTACTGTCGGGAAACTCTGGGTTTGACACTGCGGGCAGGAGACCGTGCCGTCATGTAAGAGGTTACAGAGCATCTCTCACTTCAAGGTCACACTGTATACTATGCTGCATTATGGACGTCACGCCACGTTCACGCTGTTCCAGCGCAGGGATGGCGGTGAGTCTCTGTATATTCATGACCCCATCGTGCTATGTAGATATCGCCTGGTTGTAGTTCGGCGCTCTCGTCGTTATTCGGCACGATAGAGCACGACGTTATACCGGCGACGCCACTAGCGACTCGTTTACAGCCGTCTGGTTCTTCATTCATTGGAGAGTCTCCTTGCCACATAATCCTCCGGCTGTGATACAACGTGCCTGGCACATAGCATTCGATCTGTATCCAGTCGTACCTGTCCCGCAAGATCCGCCCCACACCCCATGGAAAATGAGCAAAGTCTTCCAGAAATGTTTCACACCAAGTGCCCGTCAACACTATTGGGCTGGGCTATACCTTACAGCTGACGTCAGGGCCTTTTAAGTAGGGTTGCATCTATACAGAGGACACCATCTTGTCCAGTCCAATTCCATCGCGAAACCATGTGGAAATGGTTTTCTCCCCGACATGACCCTTGCTAGAAGAAACAGAGCAGCAGACGGTCATCATTGGACATCCTTGGTATTGACAAGCGACTTCTTGTCGGACTTCACTGTGGAGTTGCTTAACGAGACATGCAATACGAGCTTGCAACGGCTATCTTGGTATCACCATGTTCGGTCTTTCTACCGTGTTGATAAGACACCGTTGACATTCGAAGTTAAAATTATCAGTGACCACAGGCGGAACATGCTCGGATACCAAAGCTTGTGTCATCATGTCTACCTTAACATCTAAGATTTTGGTCCACGGACTGGCACATCTGTAGGAAAGTGGGCATCATATGACAACGGCGAGCCAAGCCAAGGTAGGAGTATCTTAAGACGGCCAAATCTGCACAGGATTGTAGGTATTCTACTACGCTTTCCTCTTTTCCTTGTAAAGCGACATGAAGATGCACGTCCTTAGCCTCGCCGTCCCCATACTGGGACTTCTTGACGCTGCAGCAAGCCGAGCAAGCAAAGCTCCAGTAGCGAAGGACGTCTTCGGCCCTCCTGGCATCAAACCTGGCAAGGGTCCGCCAGGTGGAATTCCCGGCGCCACTCGACCACCTGCAGCGAAGAAGACCAACTCAGCTGCCTTTGCGTCGTCCGTCATCTCGAGTCTCTGGTCAGTGAAAGCCCGTGAAATGGCTGGTCGAACTACGGCACCAAAACCCAAGCCCACAACGGTTCGCACCACAACACGGAAAACGACGACGATGACCACGACCACGGAGAAGAAGCAGGAGCAGGCTCAGAGGACTACCACTCCTGCAAAGAAGCAGAAGGATGTTGCAAAACCGACGAGCGTCAAGCCTGCCATGAAAGTTGCTCAGACGTCGCAAAAGGTCCAAAGACGAGGGGAGGGATCACACGCCGTGTACAACAAGAAACTCGACCTTCATCCCGAATCAGCGAGCAAGAAACTCGAGCCTCGACAGAACGACAAAACCTGTTCACAACCAGAGCCCAATTTGATGAATTACACCCCACCAGTCAACACACCCAATGGCTTCCTTCTCGACCCCTGGATGGGCAATACCGCTGCCGCTAACTACATCGCCCCCGCCGGCTACTACACTAGTTTCTCCAGCCAGATGGCTGCTCTGTTCAGCAAGTCGCAAAGCCTTGGCTACAATCAGCTGGCTTCGTATGACACTGCTGCATGTGCAGCCATCTGTGATGCGAGGGATGATTGCGTCGGCTTCAACATCTATTTCGAAAGGAATCCGCTCTACACACCGAACAATGTCACCTGCAAGAATCCATCGTCCCGAGGGTCTGTAGCATGTGTCCCTTATGGAGGCATGATCAGTGCGGAAGATGCTGTCAACTTTGGGCAATGGCGGAATGACTTCATGGTCGTCATCACCGGATCGAACGGCTATATCAAGTCACCAATGCCATCCTCGATTCAGAACTTTAAAGATCCCAAGCCACTAAAAGGAGCAATCAATGCTTACGCGAGCTCAAAACTCGTCGACTACCGGACCGTGGGATCATATGCGCCACAGGACTGTGCCAACTTCTGCCAAGAGACAACAGCGAGGAACAGGGCTGCTGCCATTGCTGCTGGTCAGACGACATACACGCCATGCAACTACTTCAACACCTTCAACGTAGCAAAGAACGCTTGGAACTACCGCTGGACATACTGTGTCCTGTATAGTGACAGTGACAATACTCAGGCTGGCATAATCAATTCGGCTACTATCAATAACGAACTACTGAACGTCACCTATTCTCATGGCTGGTCGCTCTATCCCCCCGACAAAGGTCTTATTAGCCGGACATGGACGGCAGCACCAACCGGCGGTGATGCCAGCTGCAAGTCAATGGCTGCCTCAGTGGGGTCTAGCTTGACCAGCATTAACGACCGAGCGTACACCTTCGCATGCGGATATGATGTTCAGTATGCTTACGATATTGGAAACACCACTAGTCCCGACTTCTTCTCTTGCTTCGATCTCTGCGACGATTTCAATGGTTGCAGCGGGTTTGCCTATTTGGGCACAACATGCTACTTCAAGAATCTTGATGGATCGAGTCGTACCCCCCAGTCAAACACGATCGGTGCTGATGTGGCCTGGATGCCGTCCAGGTATGAAGGCTTCCAGGCAAGCAAGGTGCCAGGCACTGTCACCTGGGGTCCCACAAGCACGAAGCTATGGACTGGTGCCAGTGTCGCCACCACTACCTCCTTCAGCGACATCACTGGTGTCATCGTTGTCCAGACCCCTTTCACCAAGACCGCCGGCGTGACTCAATATGTGACCGTCACTCGAGACAGCGGTACGGCCCAAACGCCAACGACAACGACCGGCAGAGTCAACGCTGACGGCCTTGCTACCGTGACTGTGACCGTAAGTCCCATAGTGTTCCATCCAGAACCTCATGGCTGACAGCATACAGTATCCTACCCCGGCCCTCACTTGCAGCAACCGCTACCCTCGCTACATGACCTGGCGCAATCAGTTCCTCGGCGGACAATACGAGGTCGGCTACCCCTCCTTCGACCCGGCAGCATACAAAGGCTTGAGACCTGAGACGACCGCATCTGCGACGTACCTAGGTGTGTATAACAACGACGAAAACGCGCGGGTAATGCAGTATTCGACCTCGAACTTCAACACCGGCACCGCTGTTATTACGCACCAGTTCTACGTCTTCGCGTCCAGAGGCACGGGTTATTACCATTTCAATATTCCCTATGGTGACGATATCGTGCTAATCTGGTTCTGGGACGATGCCATCAAGGGATGGTCGAGGGCGAACTCGGACATGATGGTTGCGTGGTCCGTGGGCTTTCCTGCTAGACCGGTGACGCATAGCTTCTTCTTGAACGCTGGGAGCTATGTCCCAGTGAGGATCATGTGGGCGAATGGTGGTGGACCTGGTAGCTTCGGATTCAACGTCTATGGTCCCGATGGAAGTGCCATGGCCAGGACTACAGATGGACAGAATGCGGGTTGGTTGAGCCCAAGTATCCTGTTGAGACCATGCAATACGGCACTTGGAGCGAATTGGCCGACGTGGAACCAGGATGTGTAGGCTCTTGGAGAGATCTAGTAGACGTTCTCCTCTGTGGCGGGTCGAGAATTCCTAGATACTTCGTGGCGAGTCTGCGACACTTCGTCTTTTGCATGTACGCGTAAATTGTGTGTATTACAGGCATCGACTTCACAACTGGTCGCTGCCGTATCGGTGCTGAGTAGAAATTTAGCATTCGTCTTGCTTATCAGACATCTTGACCTACCATGCTCTCCTTATCGCGCAGCGAAGCCATTTGGGTGGCTGATAGTCACTACCGCTCTATTGTGTGATATTTACCGCACTAGTGTGCGCGAGACGGCACCCTGGCCTGACGCACTCGTCTGGCTCTTCCCAAGGACGGTATGCCCTTCGCAATCTTCTCGGTAACATCTGTCGTAGCTCAACCTTGTCATACTGCAATGACAATGACCAGCAGAATTATGAGCATCACGATGAGCAATGCAATGCAGCAGCTTGAGTATGTGTCTGAAGGGTATCAGCAAATGCCAAATCCAAGCTTCTCCTGACCTACCCTCATTCTTCTTGATCACATATCCGATCTTCTTGATACCCGTCTGGAGCTTCCCACCTACTCGGTCCGCAACATTATCCACATCATCCAACAGCTCTGCCTGCTCTTCCAGCTCTCTGCCCATCGTGTCCGCTTGCGCTCTCAGGTTTCCCACCGTCTGGAAGACGCCATCCAATGCCTCGTCCTGCTCCGCCATGATCTCCATCTGCCGTTGCTGCTCGAATTGTCCATGACCATCCTCCCCTTCATCCTCGCTATCAAAGTTGCTCGGATGCGGCAGCCCATCCCCACCCACCGCTTTCCCCTTTGCGCTGCCTTCAACAGTCGCCCGCAGCTCTGTGTGCATGTCTTCTATCTCCCGCCCTACATCCTCCACCAACTGTCTCCGCCTCTGCACCTCCTCAATCTCAAGTCCATAGCGGTAGTGGTCTTTCTCAACGGCCTTGACGCTCTCTACGAGGTCTGCCAAGTCCGCGGAGAGATCTTGCAGGACAGACTCGAGCTCGTGACGGGCTTCACGTAGCTCGGGATTGGAGGCATTGGAGGCGGTGGATCGGATGCGGAGGTAGGATTGGAATAGAGGACGGGCGGAGTCGAGGTTGGAGAGAAGGTCGGATTGGACTTGGAGGAAAGGGTCTTCGGATTGCGCCATCGAGATGATGCAGTGCAAGTTAACCAATAAGTGGTTACTAGTGATTCTGGCAATGCTTACGCCATTGAGACGAGGCAAAAGGCGTCGTTGAAGCCGAGATGATGTTCTGCGTGCTTAGACATAGCATGAAGGATGACGCGCTTGACGCGGCTCATGCCCGATACAGATGATGGACGATGATTGGCTGCGGAGCATTTTTATGTGGATGGTCTTTTTCACATGCTTATTGTATATCTGTGATGAGATACATGGTCAAAATGGAATCATGATCGAATGCTGGAAACAGCACTTGACTAGTTCGAAAACCAGAAGGAGAAGCAATTGGCTTCAAGATCAACATGGGTCCTGAGAAACCACTCCCATACGACGACTCCTTCTCATCGCCAGAGGAGTACGTCTCTTCTTTATTGGACTTCTTGACAGGATCAAGACTGCTACGGACATTATGCGGTGGTGTACATATGCTCGAGTTCTTCACCTTCGAGCTTGGGTTGTACACCTCGATCTTGCCGTCAACATGGAGAGAATTCTTCGGTGGCCATGATATCATGGATATTCTGGACCTCTTGTTCCGAGAAGATCTCCAAAGCTTCGGCAATGACACATGGATAGGAGGTCCTGCACCTCCGGATGATCTGTTGGACTATATCAAGACTGTGAGACGGCATACTCTCAAACATGGGTTCACAGGACCCGACCCACCAGCCCTTGCTCGAGAGGTTGCTCTTGGAATGGGAGTGAAGAAGGTGCACGAAGTCAGCCAATTCACCTCTTATATATCCCGATTGACTGCCGACTTGGCTGCCTCATCGCCGGATAGTGCCATCACACATATCATCGACCTGGGAAGTGGTCAAGGATATCTTCCACGGGCACTGGCCTCCCCGCCACATGATCATACCGTAGTTGGGGTGGAATCACGAGAGCACAATGTTGCGGGATCTCAAAATTGGGACATCATGGCCAAGCTCGCGCCTGCACCACCAAAGATCATGAGGAACAAGAAGGAATGGAAAGTCGAAGTGGCGCAGATGCTTGCCAATGGCACTAAGCCGGTCAAGATTGATCCTAGCGACCGGCGTATGAAAAAAGGCGAGCGGGGCTATTTCTTTCACCCCGGCTTGCCCAATGTTTCAGTGCCAGCGGATGAGGAGGATGTGAATGTCTCGTGTATGCCCAATTCCCGTGGCTCAGTGCAATACGTCTCTCACTACCTACTTGACGGCGACCTCACTCGTATTGCATCTCAGATCCTTGCACCTACTTCACTCGAAACCATCAGACATGACCCTTTTCTATCTGCGGCCGACAAGCGAATGCTCCCTCGAGCGCCCGACAGCTCTGTGCAAGCATTGGTCATCGGTCTTCACGCCTGTGGCAACCTCACTCATCACGGCATCCGATCCCTCCTCCTCACACCTCCAGTGCGAGCGGTCGCTCTCGTCGGCTGCTGCTACAATCTCCTGACGGAACGTCTCGGACCCCCAACGTACAAGCTCGACTCCTTACGTGGCCGAAACATCCGTCTCGAAGCGCAACAGAACTCGCATGACCCACACGGCTTCCCCATGAGTGGGCGATTTTGCAATCATCCCAGTCCCCTCGACGGGCCAGACGAGAAAGGGCTCCGACTCAACATCACGGCACGTATGATGGCCGTCCAGGCACCTCGAAACTGGACCCGCGGTGACAGCGCAGGGTTCTTCAAGCGCCACTTCTACCGCGCATTGCTGCAGCGAGTATTCGTAGACCAAGGGCTGATTCCGGCGCCGAGACCAAATTGGTCAGCCGCTGCGTCGGCGTCTGCAAGTGATGCAAACGGAAATCACTTCGGGGACGCAAAAAGCGAGGACGGCAAGGAAACCCCGTCTACAGACCCAGTCATTCTAGGATCTTTACCACGGAAATCATATCAGACTTTCCTGACTTATGTCCGAGCAGCAGCGAACAAGCTCGGCAAGCACGAGACGCATCCTTCTTTCTCCGTCGAGCGCGCGAGGGGGTTCAGCACTGCTCTGAGCGCCATGAAGGACGAGGCGATCGAGGAATATGAAAGAGAGTATGAGGGCAGGAGAAACGAGTTGAGTGTGGTTTGGTCACTGATGGCCTTCTCCGCTGGTGTGGTGGAGGCAGCGATCGTGACGGATCGGTGGTGTTGGTTGCATGAGCAGGAGAGTGTCGAGAAGTGCTGGGTCGAGAGCGTGTTTGGATATGATATTAGTCCGAGGAATATGGTTGTCGTTGGGGTGAAGAAGCGCATTGACGGTCATGATAATGACAGCAAGAGGGCTAACGCAGAAAAGGTCGTAGAGATATGATCAAGACAGCGTAATACCAGATAATCATGGTGAAATATCCGAGTGTACAATTCCCGACCCTGTACTAAATGGTGGGGTACACCCAAAAGCCTGTCAACGCTCTTGGAATGGCTACGGAAGCGAGGCACTGGTATAATTGGTCACAACGCGCAAGATGCGACGTCAAAGAAACGGTGGCAGCAGAGTTTAAAAGTCTATTCACGAGACTGGATCTCATAATCTGTCGTCCTTACATAAAAAAAAAATCTGGTGTAAGTGCTGGCGACCGCGCAAATAAAATCATGCCCATGCATGATGAAACTCCTTGCTAGACTCGGATAAGCCTCAGATTTATGGCCGGCACCACTGCAATAATGAGGCGCAAAAGTCGAGCAGAAATACGGTGGTTTGTATGGAGTGAACCAACCATAATCAGGAGTTGATGAGATCGCGAAATGAAGAAGAGTCGTCAAAGTCGTACCGTGTCGTAGAAAGTGTTAAGAGGAGGTGGAGGAGATGGAGCCACCGGATGATTCTGTGATGAGATGAGCCATCTCGTGGTCGGCTGGTGAATTCCTTCGTCGAGATGAGGCAGTCGCCATCTGAAACTGTTGCTTGGTGTGTTCGTGCATGATCTTCATGTAAGAGATGCGAGCCTGCTCCGGATCGTCCATGTTATACTGGTTGGAGAAGTGATCTTGCACCTCAGTTGGAACGGCAATATTATCGGTGTGGTAGACAGAGTCGGTGGGTGCGGCGGCCATTGTTGACTGTATATGTGTGTAAAGTAGAGGTAGGTCGCTCAAATTGGGTATTGCTTAGGCAGAACTTGATTGGTAAGGTAAAGACGAATGTCGTAAGGAAAAAGTTCGATCTGAGGGCAAAAGCGTACAGCAGTTACGTGAACTTTCGAGTCGAGTTGTAATAAGACTTGCTAAAGGAGGTGCTTCAAGGCTGAATATATGTAAGTGTACCTGTCTCGGGAGAGGTGCTTGACGAGATACGTCGAAAGACCCTGTACCAGAGTGCAGACGCGCTAAGATCGCCGCCATGATGCAGTTCGGCTGCGTGAAAGCACGCTAAACAAAGCAAGCCAGACAGCCCTCAGTCCGCCACTCACAGGGCGTCATTTGCCATCCCTGCTTTTCGCCGCAGGGTCAACGCTTCTGGTCGCAGTCGAATGAGAACCGTTCGATGCAGACGAAACCGCGCTAATGACGGGAAGCTGCTCCTATCGAAAGCTATAGGCTAACAAAAGGCCCTCACCCTGGGGCCCTGATGACGGACCCTGTAGATCTATTGACGTCGAGTGCTCCAGAAAAAATACAATGATGGTGGTGCGGGTCCGGGGAATGAGCAACTGTCTTTGCCAGATCCCTGCTCAACCTGTGCAATCATGAGGCCATGGTCGCGGACTTCAGCTAGCTCGTCCAGACTCAACAGGGTGCGGCTCTAGCAGAAAAAAAAGTGGACGATGGATTGATAGGCGGTTTTGGTGATTCAGTGCCAGCCGACCACTTCGAGGTTGACTTCAGAACGACGCAACACGGCTGACTGTATGACCCCCATCCCCACCCTTACAGCGTGGTCGACAGGGCTGACCTCATGCACACCCGTCAACAGTAGAGATCCTGCCCACGAATGAGATGGTGGAACCTCCCTATTTCGCTTACTTCTCGTGTAGCCCATGGCTAGCTATCCAGCTGGTCATTGTTCTGGGCCGTGCCTCCCATCACCGCCGGTCATCGAAGCCTCTCATTACACCTTTAGGACCAGTGTCCTCTGTTTCGAACATGTCTGACATCATGTCGTCCGTCGCCAAACTCAAGCCACAAACGAGTGGGCTTGATAACGATGCAGCTCTAACAATGCGGAGGTAGCTTGCTCGACGTGTCTGATTCGTCGTTGACATGTTTCGCGACCGTCCAGGACCGGAGAAACGTCAGCGGGTTGTTATGATAGAGTGACCGAGCACATCAGGGTCCGAGCGATGGCCTCCGTGGCTTGCCAAGTGAGATTTTGCATGCCGCATTCCTGCCAGAATCCTGCAGATCCCTATAACAACATTCGAGTCGTTCCTCGGTTGACTTGACATCTGCCTCCTGAGGAAGGTCAACAATATATTGTCTCGTGATCCAGAAACACAAAGGTGGTGTGGAGACATGTTTCTGTCGGTTGTGCAGGAGGTCCTGAATGCAGAACGGTACAGTGTACAGGTCAGCACAGTATTCTACCGGGCGCCTTGCGTCTTAGCGGGCGTTTCGTGTGCAGCAGCGTGCGCATTCTCCATCCGTTCTTAACCGTCATTAGCATATTAACAGTCCTGTTCGAGCTGAGCTGGCGTCGCACTGTGAGCGATGAAGCTGGCAGACAGTATATCACAACATGGAACGTACCGTAAACTGTCAGAGAGTATACACAACAGCCTGCGGGTGCGAATCTCTGATTGGCTGAACGTATATCTCCGGTGCCAATGATGTGACATGACTCTGGTTGATCGCTCGCCTCCACCTCTATTCCATGGAAGAGGCCGAAAGAGCTTCTTGCTTTGTCTAGAACCCGTCATGGTGATCTGCGCCTGGGACTGACTGTTGAACAGCACAGTCGACGGAGCGAGTGCCGACAGCCAGTGAGCTTTGCCTCTCCCTCCTCTCTGCCGTGTCAACAACTTCCTGCTCGTGCTTGCTTTTGGACACGATGGCTGATCACAGGTTGGGATTGCAGCAGAGTATTCAGACCCAAGTACGCCTTGACTTGCCCTGACCTTCTCTCGACTGATGTTGACCGTTCTGCACCATCCTCCTTTTGTGGCCGTTGAGCGCGGCTGTCGGCGACTGTGCTTCCCTCATTTAAACATGCGCTTTACGACAGATACTAATAAGTCAATCTCCATCATCGAAATTTGGAACAAATGCCATCTACCGATCGCTTGCAGTCGTGATGTTCAATATCGCGTCGACTTTTGAACGGGACAAGGACGTATGTCGGATCGGGGAGAAGGCGTCGACTTCGCCCGACTGATCGCGCGCGTCAATCTCAGGTTTTTTAGGCAGCACGGATTTATCGGCTTCTCCTATACCAGCATGAGCGAGATCTTCATGTTCATCGATGACCAGCATGATACGAAACTTATTTCGGTCGTCGCACTTCCGATGACTTTCAGTATGCATAACACGCAACAGGTAGGCGGATGTTGTGGTTACAGATAAATCTTTCCATGCTTCCATCTCTTCTGATAATCATCGACAAACTCGTCTCAGCATCCAATTTTCCAGCACGATGAAGATCGCCATCATCATCGGAAGCATCCAAATCCCATCCAACACAGCAGGTGTAGCCGCCTGGGTGACGAAATGCATACAACACACAAGCACGGCACGCAAAGACGGAAGAACCATGATCGACATAGACATTGTCACCGTCCATTTGTCGACTTCGGCCGGTCATCCGCTTCCACTGGAACTCGATCCCATCATTCCGCAAGGTCATCCAACGGAGAATGGCCCCGAGGAGTTGGCTTTGTCATACAAGGACGAGAGGGTTCAGGCATGGTCTCGATTCATCTCCGCCACGGATGCAATCATTTTTGTGTCACCGCAGTATAATTGGAGCATTCCAGCGCCTTTGAAGAATGCCATCGATCATCTCTATCATGAATGGAACGAGAAACCCATGGGTCTGATCACGCTTGGCGGACACGGGGGGACAAAGGCTTGTGGTGTCCTTCGTACGATACTCGGAGGTGGACTGCACGCTCGTTTGGTTGAGACCAACATCAACGTCAAGCTGCCTCGTCAATACATCATGGGTAGTACTCGATTGGAAGGAGATGAGGATCTCTTCCGCGAATATGATGGGGCACTCACTCAAATGATGGAGGATCTGGCCACAGCGGTCCCTTCGAGTCGCAAATAATTGGACTTCCGCTGGCTGTCAGCGGGGAGATGGGTACAATATACTTACTCCCAGCACGTCGTGGCATTCGAAATGAAGTGATCACTCTGTGAAAAAGTCGCGTTTCTGCTCTGTGTCGACTGGCGACCTAAAATAACTTCCCGTTGTTGTTCATTGATTCAAGCTCTACTCTCATGTAGTCGTCCCAGGTATTCGCAGCAAATGTTCGTCGGGGATCCGATGATATCTGTCGACGATGTAGAAATTTTCGAATGGAACTCCTTGCTTTCAATAGACTCCCTCCTGCGTCTAGTCAGGTGAGTCAGGCACTGGATGCACGAGATTGACTCTTACTTGCTTCACAAATGCGAAACCCTGACCAAATCTTGCGCCTTGACCGTGGCTGTCAAACAATGTATTAGCCGCAGACGCGAGTAAAGGAGTCAGCACTCGCCTGGACGAATGAAGAAGGTGATTTGCATCAAGGAAGTCCCAGCTCATGAAGCGGGGCTTCATCAACCACGTGGGATTTTCCATTGGCCCTGTCATCTTTCACAGCTTCATCTTCGTCATTCCCGGCCCTTTAAAATTTTGCTACTGAAATGATTGACAGCAATAGTTCATATAGCGATGTATTCGCTCTGAAAGTAGATTCTCACATCTGCTAAGCTAAGTCCTTGTCTCTGCCTTCGCCATGGTCCGTGTTTGCTCTCTGGCTGTTCTGACCGCAGCGACTGCTGTTCAAGCACAGCGCGATATTCCTCTTTCCGCACCTTTGCAAAGAATCTTAGCGAATACCGGTGCACCTCAATATCAGTATCCCACACAATTGACACAGGACATTGTTCCGAAGGCCATTCACTCTCACAACGACTACTGGAGGCAACTCCCGCTGTACACTGCTCTGTCAGTTGGTGCAGTCTCTGTCGAGTCTGACGTTTGGTTGTCTAATGGCACTCTCTACGTGGGTAGAGAATGGAGGTGACAACACGTGTATACTGACATGTTGCTAGGTCGGACACGAGCCATCAGCTTTGACTCCAGAGAGGACCTTCCAGTCATTGTACATTGACCCGATCGTGAGCATCATAGAGGCACAGAACCCGCCATCTCCATTCATCAGTGGTACAAAGAATGGTGTCTTCGACACGGTCAGCACCCAGACTCTCTATCTCTGGATCGATGTCAAAACCAACGGAGCCTCCACATGGCCGGTAGCTGTTCAAGCTCTGCAGCCTTTACGAGAGCGCGGATGGCTCACCACTGTCAGCGCCAACGGCACAGTCACGCCAGGTCCAGTGACAGTCATTGGCACTGGCAATACACCATTGAGCCTAGTCCAAGGCGTCGCTCCTCGGGATTACTTCTCGGATGCTCCCATTCCCACGCTTGGGACCACCTTCAGCAATATCACTGCCAACGTCAGCCCCATTGCCAGCACCAGCTTCCTCCAAAATTTCGGTACGGTCAGGACCAAGGGTCTCAACGACACGCAATTGTCTCTCCTTCGTAGTCAAGTCGCGACGGCAAAGTCGAAGGGTATCAAGACCAGGTACTGGGAGCTACCGGGGTGGCCCGTGGGCACCAGGAACGCCGTCTGGAGGCAGCTGTACGATGAGGGCGTGGACCTTCTCAACGTGGACGACCTCCAGGCTGCAGCCAACTTTTGGGACGGTGACAACTACTAGAGCCAAGCCATGTATCGGAGCTTGGACATGCGCCGGGGGGCCTGAGATGAGTTTGTAGAGCGTCCTTACCTTCTAGATCATAATGTAAAGAGTAATGTTTCACCTCCAACTACCGTTCGTGGAAGTCAGTTGAGGCGTGTTTGACAGATCCGGAAGCCGAGAAAGTGGCGGACGCTGCAGACGCGGCATCGACACGAATCACCTCCTCGGAGAGACACTGAAGCCCTTGTGTCTGCCGGTGTTGGGCCGGCGGGAAGATCTTGACGGGTAGCACGTGTTGTGGTTGAATCGATAGTGATATGGCGAGATTGCAGCGGATGAGTAACGGTGTGGACTGATCTGGTGGGTGGGGCGAATCTCTTTATGCTTTCGTCTGCAACTTCATCTCGTACATTTCGTTCATACAGCGTCGAAAATTGTAATCACGAACTGGGGTTAATATGTGCTGTAAGATATTGACTGTGCTAATCTCATCAAGTAAGTATTTACAGGTATGTATCTCGATGTCCTCACGACCATATCCTTTGCCTTCCTGAGCAATGTAGCCAACGGCGACTAGACCGTTCAAACAACGTCCACCATCTGTTTCATGGCAATTTGCGCGTACAGACCACGCACTTCTCGACCGACGATGGCACATGTTTACACCATTGAAACTTCCTTCGTTCTGCTGCCAGACTATTCACAAGCATGTTCCGCATCATTCTCATCAAGTCCATGTTTATATCTGCGCCTTGTGCTGCCACTGCTGCGTACGCTTTTGACATTCCACTGGATCCGAGAGTAGTCAAGCAAAAGGTTCAAGAACTCCCAAGTCCATCTGAGCTGATCCGTCGCCATGTTGGTCAAGTCGTGGGCAGCCTGTCTGCTCCTAGCTTCGGCTAATCAAATCGAGAGTGTGCTGGGCGCGCCGGCTGATCGGACTACCCAGGATGTGGCGGAGGACACTATCGAAGTGATCCAGGAGGTCGAGGTCGCAAAGCACATTGTCGGCATGTTCAACGATATCAGGGTGGCGGCCGTGAAGACCACAAGCAAGAAGCCCGCCGCACCAAAGAAGACTTCCAAACCCAAGCGCAAGACTACCACCACTACTACGAAGAAGAAGCACAAGAAGACATCCACTACTACAACCACAACAACCACCACCCATCACCGCAAGTCCTCTAGCACGACAACTACCACCACCAAGAAGAAGTCCAAGAAGCCCGCCAGTTCTTCTTCCACCGCCGTCGCAAGCTCTACTCCATCCGTTGCCGCCAGCGCCCCCGTCACCCAGTCTCGCACAGTCGGCAAGCGTGGTTTAGCCTACAACAATCCCCAGTTCACCAACCCCTTCGGCCGCTCTCCTCTGCCCATCAACGCCTCCATCCCTCTCGTCAACAGCTCCACCTCCGCCACCTCGCAAGTATCATGGACATACAACTGGGGTCAATCCTCCTGCGACTCCGGACTGACCGCATCATGCGGCTACAACCCGTCCCTCATGCACATCCCGATGCTCTGGAGCAACGACAAGAGCATGCTCGCCTCGTGGCCAGCCGCCGTCGAATCCGCGCTGTCCCAAAACGTCACGCACCTCTTCAGCTTCAACGAGCCCGACGGATGCTTCACCGGCTCGTCGTGCATGTCCATGGCCGACGCCGTCTCCGCCTACCAAGGATACATGCAGCCGTACGCAGGCCGCGCCCAGCTCGGCGCCCCAGCAGTGACCAACGCCGGCGCCCCCCACGGTCTCGACTGGCTGGGCCGCTTCATGACGGCGTGCAACAACTGCACCTTCGATTTCGTCAACGTGCACTGGTACAGCAACAAGTACGCGGGCGCGACGTACTTTAAGAGCTTCATTAACGCGACGCGAGCCGTGGCCGGGGGTAGGCCGATCTGGGTGACGGAGTTTGCGCTGACGGACGACGATGGGTCGGGAACGCCGACGGATGCTGACAACGCGGCGTTCTTGAAGGAGGTGACGGCTTGGATGGATGCGCAGAGCGATATTGGAGGATATAGTTTCTTCATGACGACGAATGTTCAGGGGATGTTAATGAGTCTTGATGGGACGAAGAAGAGTGCGCTTGGGGAGGTGTATGATTCTTACAGCGTTGGAACGCTGGTTGGCGGGCCTTGGGGGAATAGTACGACTGGTTGGTCGGGAAGTGGGAGCGGGTCGGTCAGTGTGAATGCTACTGCTTCGGCTCAGGCGTCGGCGTAGGGGTTGCGGAAAGGGTAGGCAGGCTTTGGGAAAGGTGTACATATTTCCTATCTGGGTCTTATAGAGGGTAGAGAAAAAGCCGGTCTACGGACCTGGCGTGGCGTTTGGGATTTGCTGAATAGATTTCTCATCACACAGAACTTTGTCCCGAATGATTGTAGGCAGCAGCCCAAAGATACTGAAGCAGTAGGGTGAAATCGCTAACTCAACATGTTTTTCTCTGAGCGGTGCGTTACGACAAGAGCACAAGTACAACAAAGACGGAGTCTGTCGAACGAGACAATCGGTACGAACAGGTAACGGGGTACTTCTCCCACCCGATTTCGGAAGCAGCCTGCCATGCCCAGGTATCACCGTAAGGCGATAGCTACTGTCGCACATGCTCATGGCCGTTACACCGGTTCCCTCCAGCTGGAGTCAGCTCGGTGATGCCGAACAGCCAGCTGGATCCACCGGGGATGTAACGAGTATACGAGGCAGGCGGGGTCTCTCAAACCATGATCACAATGGAAAGGAGGTGATTATTTGGGTACGATGTAACGAGGAATTGCCATTCAAAGCCCTCTTTGGCTGTGGTATCTATCGAAGCAGGCATGCTGATCTAACAACAGTATCGGAGCAAATGTCATGAGTCGTTACGGAACAAATTGCCTCCCAATGAATTCAGTAATACAACAGAAACGCCGCCATACAGGCACTGTAGATGTAGTCATAAGTCGTGAAAAAAGTCAAGCTTGACTGTGTACGAAAGAAGCTGATGATGAGTGAAGAGAAGATATTATCGGCCATACGCATTGTTTCTTGAGCGGATAGAGCGAAGCCTCTTCGCCAGGCTGGCCTGACGGAAGGAAGACTTGATGCGTCGCGGTACAGTCGACATGGTGGTTGTGATAGAGTCCGAAAGGGTTTGGCGTTGATATTTATGGTTGGCAGGACTCGGGGCGGAGGGATGTCGATGTGAAGCACAGGGAGGAGTTTACTCCCTTCGTGACGAAGATTCCGGAGACTGATGTTGCACGACAGGCGATCTAGTCGAAGTAGTTGCGGATGAAGAGGAGAGTGACTGCCGTCGAAGTTTCGGGCAACGATGACAAGGCAGAAGACGAGAGTGTGAAATGAGGGTCTTTCACTTCGACTTTTTGCTCGACTTTTGCGCAGCCGCCTGCTGGTACAGACCCATCTTGGCCTGCATGTATGCCTGAATAGCAGGGTCGTTCATATTGACTTGTTGCCGTGACTGGCCTTGCTGAACGCCTTGGACCCAAGTATGAATGGCGGCGGGGTTGTAATTCGACTGTTGTTGCGCCCGGTGGGCCGCCTGTGAATTCATTTGCTGCGTGCAGGTGGGGTGTGCGTAGCCGTATGATGAAGATGTCAAGCTCGGAGATCCGTGAGATGGTCTGCTGGAAGAACTTGTTCTCTGTGATGGAGCAGACGGCATGGTCTTTGAGTACCGACAAAGTGGAGATGGAATCGGTGATATAGAATGATCGGCAGACCGTTTGGGTGTGACAAAGACAGCAATGTGACCTTCCTGGGGGCAGTCCGACGATATGTAAGACGATATTTGGAAGGATTAGGTTTGTACAGGGCTGCGACGTGTCGGTTGGCTGGTTATCGGAGAGTGTCCTTTATTCCGGCGGGAGAAGGAGCTTGAAGTGTGGTCGTACCAGAAAGCCAATGGTTCGCGTAGTTCTGTGTTGTGCGTTCTCACGGTAGAGGTGCAACGGGAGATAGGGCGAATATATGTCTCAGATGGCCAACAGTAACCAGACGAAGCAAAGGTCCTGGAATAGTAATGGAATAGTAATGACCAAAGGACAGATTAAGGTTGTATGAAAGGACTCGAAACCCGTTGCGACGGTTATGGTTCAGTGGTTCTCTTTCTCAAATATGTGATGAGTCGATGTGGAGTGGATGTGCGAGCGCTGCAGGTGGCCGCATGACAATGCAATGTAGTACAGGAGGAAAGACGCACATTGGGAAAGAATAGACGTGAAATGAAATTGGATGATCCTACCAACGATAACAAACCTGCTCACGGATATGGTGTCGCGATACAAAGGACGTGTACGAGGTAGGTGAAATCTCAAATCTCGAAAAGCGAAAGATGGCGGACGGAGAGCCATGCAGCCGGGAAGGGCACATCTGGGACGGTACCGAGGGCGCAAGAACGGTTCAACGGTCGGAAGTCTGGCACGAGCCCATGGCGACGAATGATCCGACAAATCATCCGACAAATCATCCCTGGCGCCGGTTCTGACGAGATTGAGACGTGAATGGACAGGAAGCTGTAGGCGGGGCAGGATTTGACAAATCGTGTGCATGACGAACCAGTAAAGAGTCGAGAATGAAGGTTGCCATGCGCAGACAATGAGCTGTCAAGCAGACTATCAGACAAGGATCATTGGATAGCCGATTGACAGGTGCATTTCTGAGTCGTAGACATCGTATGCTAGTAATGAACCGCGGCCGGAGCGAACTGCGAGAAAGGCAGCTGAAAGATGTATGCAGTGTATCATGTCTCGTTGACGGTGATGCAATGGTCGGCCGTAGAACGAGGGACTTGATTGATCGTCGTCCGATCTGACTCGTGCTGGATGTCACAGAACATGAAGCAGCAACGTCTCTCTGGCCGTCTCTTGGTGTGACAAATGCCTGCATGACCCGAACCAGAGGATCAGATTGTGATTCGTCCTCGGGGGACAAGGGCTGTAGGCTGACGAGATTGGGTTGCCGATGCCAAACGGCGAAGGGTTGGGTGTGTTGATTTGGAATTTCTTGTTCAGGGCCGGTCTACCGTTGATCATTGGAGAAGCCCGCGGGACCATACAAAAGAATTCCACATGCCCTCTGGAATAGTCAACTGTCGGCTCTGGACCCTTGTGTTCAGCTGTGTTGTCGCCAGATGATAGGCTCCAGCCAAATATCGAAGCAGGTTGAGACGAGATGAAGTGTTCAATGCAGGTTTCTGTTCGGAGATGAGTCCCAAAGAACTGAATTGCGGGTTTGATGCCACTTTCGGCTCGTTTAGCGAATTGGTGCCAAGCCGATCCGAGCACGTGGGGACGCCGAATAAGGTTTCTGATTTTCCAAATCTTTGTCTTGGACGAGCGAATCAACATCAAAGATGGGAGCTGCATCTTGAAATCATCTCTCCTCATGCTGTCCTTGTTTTCCATGTACGACTGGACTTGATGACCACCGCACACACCGAGGACAAGCGAACTTGTTGAGTATGCAAGCCAGCATGATTGCGTGGCTTCTTCCCGCTTCTGTTTACCAGCATGCATATCTGCAGCAGCGGCACATGATCAGACATTTCCTCATCACTCTCGGGCCTGATGCGCCTCATTATCTCGAGCTCGCATGCACTACAGTTTATCCATCCCTACCACGTTTCAATACGGACCAGGAGTTGACTCCGCACTTGGAAAAGATCCGCTCCCTAAGGTTCACGGATGAGAACGGCCGTTGAGCCCCTGCACGACAATTTCGTTGCATTTTCATGGCGTAAGCTGAGCTCCACCGTGTCTTGCTGCTGCATACTGTATGTGTCATGTACGATGCAACGGGCGTTGATTCCGCGTCCTTGGTCCTGGAATAGCATCTCTCGGCGGACTCGAGGGTATGCTTGATATCTGGTGGGCATACTGTATCAGAGGGCAACGGCTTCATCGCGATCGTCTATACGAGGGGTATAAACGTTGTCGCGTTTCATGACTTTGTGTTGCAATGCTTGCAGGATGATCAAGCTGTGAGTCGTGCTTGTGTGTAGATTATCGCTTGCGTGATGTCTTACTCTATACTTTGGTCCAGATAATGATACAGTAATGCCTTTTAGCCGTGTCGCCTTTTAAACTCCCTGCTCATAATTCAAGCCACCCGCTTTCGAAAATTGTAAGTCCCCGATAGATCTTCGGGGCATCTCAAGTCTTTGGCAGCCCGTGTGTACAGAGGCAAGCCACATTGCACAACCAGCACTCGTTCTGTCCGCCAATTCCTGCCACCCGCAAGCCTGATCCGATATGGATAAAAGACTCATGGTTCAAGGCAGCAGCTTTGACCTGCCTTGAATCCTTCCGGGACTACCCCCACAGTGTATGCCAAATACTGTACATCATCCACTGTGTATCATCTCGCTTGTATCCGTCATGTATAGACGAACGAGTCAACCTTCGACATGCTCTTACTGAGACCATTGCTCACCGCATGTTGTTGGTGGTCCAAGACAAGGTCCCACCTCTTCGCGTCCTGCTGTGCTGGACATGGATCCCTCATGAATCGAAGATGGGTCCGTACGCCGGTACACCTCGCGTTTCCAATCCGTAAACGACCTTGCGTGTGAGGCTTGGGTTGGAGATAACAACTGCAGCCTCGCATTCGCCCGTGACGAACATGCTGTATGCCAATGCGGTGAGGTCGGGCCGACCGGTCTTTCGCGTATCGACGATGATTGCGTTGGGGTCGGAACGGTATACGGCCTTGATGATACCTTGGCCGTACGTCGATTCGGGATCTTGAGCCGACCACAGGACGCGAACGGGGTACTCGGGGCAGGATTGCAGCAACGACAAACACGGGCCTATGCCCGAACCCGTGGCCACAATAAGCACCTTCTTGAACATTAAAGCTACCCTCATCACACCGATCGTTGGCGCCCCCTTGATCCACACCTTCTTGGGGGGATTATTGATGACCTTGTTCGTCCAGTCACCCGCGTTGGATACAAGTATAGAGAATCCTTTCTTATCCCCCTTGTAATTTGGAATCGTTGCAAATGCATGCGTCTCCATGAGAGGTGCGTCGGTCAGGCGTACCGCCATGCACGTCTCTAGGTCTTGATATTTGAAATGTAAGCGAGTAGCGTGCTTGGAAAGTTTCTCAACTTGGACTTGTCGCGATCGGAGTCGAGTCCAGGGGTAGATGAGGAGGACGGTGATGACGACTAGAAGCCAGAATGGCGGGGCCTTGATCAGGGCAATGCCAAAGTTGACCTGACTCTTTTCTGCGTTGCTGATAACAAGTAGCATTGTTTGCACCCACAGTACCGATATAGCACACCATCCCCCATATCTGTGTGTGGCTTCGAAGTGGTTGTGGAGCTTTATTCGCAAGCTCGGATGAGCAAAGATGAGGATGATGACAAGCAGCATGAGTGTAATACTAGTGGTCACCGCTAATGCTGTCTCGATAGGGCCGCCCGATGGGTACTGGGTCATAGCCAACACAGCGAAGACGGTGTACCAGACTGTTCCGGACAATCCGCAACCGGAGTGGATGCCACCATATGAATAAACCTTGGCCGCTCGGCGTCGGATTGGAAGAGGGGTCCATACAGGCAGCGAACAAGCGCACGAGAACAAAAGGTTGATGACATGCTCGTTTCGGATGAGGACGGCGAGGAGGAAGTTGGCTGAAGCTGCCGTGGCTGCATTCTGGTAGGTGGCTATCGACCTGTCATGCTCGAGCTGGACGAGGAATACCGTGATGGCGACGAGGTTTGCGGTGAGTACAAACGTGAAAACTTTTCGATATACACTGAAGAAGTTCCAGCGGAGGAATCTCCATGATTGGGAGGCTGGTTTTTCGGGCAGAGGAGCGGCATCCTTGATTGCCTGGAGCTCTTCCTTGGTGGCAATATTGGGACCAGTCGGTGGCCGGAGGGCCTTTTCGTTGTGCTCAAGATTGACGCTGATGGCGCTGTCGTCCATCGAGGAGCTACGGGTATGTGTGGGTATGGGTGTCGTGACAATGCATTGCCAACCGTCAGTGATCTTAAGTACAGCGTCCATCATGGTCGACGTGACCACAACTGCTTGGGACCGAGTAAGTGCAACAGGTGGTGGCCGTGCAGCTTCAAGGTCTCGATGTTGACCCGGTGAAGTCATGGCGTCGTCGGTGCCGAGCGGGGTCGCACCCGCACAATTTCGGGTGGTGAATGTGGAATGGCAAGTTTATGAGGGGTTGATGGCAGGCCTAAGATGGTGGTGACGATGAGTTATCGACACAAGAGGATGCAACAAGGGGCACCAGACGTGCGTCGCAATGGACGGGCACCAGAAGTGGAGGTGAAGATGGAATGTGAAAATGCCGAATGAGATGCTGATCCGGATATGCGATGCAATGTTAATATGGTCTCAGTCCCGGGTCGGTGGGAAGCTGGCCACGAGGCGTCTTGGTCTGAGCGGGAAAACACGTTGTGAGCGATGGCACGATGCAAGCGATGCGTGCGATATGCAGCGCTACATGCAGTACCGGTATTCCAAGTTGCAGATTCATTGACGCTAAACGGTAGGCGTAATGAATAAGGGTCATCGGATTGCTAGAATTGGGGGCAAAAGGAGGACAAAGCGACACGAACATGATATGGAAAAGGCTTGTAAGCACAGCTTGATGATTGGCATTTGCGGCACAGTAAGGAGATGCTCACATTCTACTCACACTATCAACAGTTTTTGTTGCAGGGATCTTTGTAACGGTCGAGATGCGGAAGTCGCTCCCCGGGAGTGATCCGCAACTGCTTCTGCCACCTGAAGGTATTTTTATCCTATCTCCCATGCATTTTCCATGCAAACTTTGTCTCGCAATGCATGGTATCGTGCATATTGGCTTTTGGGGCGCAGATGTGCGCTGAACAATGAGATGTCCCTCCCACAATCGGGTCTCCTCGCTTTCAGACGGACCCGCCACAAAGCCAATGCGAGCGCCTTTAACACGGTGAGGCCGAGGATCAGACCATCTAACCGATCGCATGGGTCGTGTTGACGTCCGATACAGGATTGCAGATCTATAACGATCTGTCCATGAAGGGAAGTGCTGGTGACAAGCGTTTTTTCAGCTGGGATGTAGAAGAAGGAGAAGTGGAGATGTCCATCATCTTGCCTCCCGTTGACGACAAAATGAGCAGCCCAAGGAATTCGGGAACAGGGAGCTCGAACTCGCTACGGTTGACCCTTCACGCGCTTGGCGAGACACCTCGGCTAAAATACACTCGGAGCTCTAAGCTCGAGCTCCGTCCACCATGAATTTTTTGGTCGCACCAGGTTGAGCTCCAAAACATCATCTTCATCGTCGGCTATCACCAATATTCGACTATTGTCTATAGTCGCGTCTGGCAGTATCGACGAGATGCTTCAGAAGACTGTCGAATGAGCAAGTCTTGCCACCACCAAACACATAGGTCTGTATGCCACTATCCTCTTCCGTCATCTCTTGCCGCATCAGCCAAAAGAGGAAGTCACCTCTTTGTCTCCTTATTGCTTCTTTGACAACCACATAACGCAAGTCACACTCACAGCTGGAACATACCTATCAACGGGAGCACCTGATACGGGCCCTCGATGGTTCCGAGCTACGAGCTGGTGAGTATTGCTATACCCAGCCCTACGAAGTCCCGTACATTCGACTCCACACATCCTTTTGGCCCCGCCAGTCCGAGCCCCTGAACCGATCTCGCGTATCGAATAGCGGCCCTAGACTTATCATGGACGGTGATGGTATCATACGCGCCAATTACTCGATTACGCCTTGCTACGAAGATCTCGTCACTTTCACCATTGGTCACAGCGGGTACAACGAGAACAATCCGGTAAGCCATGTCTGTCGTGGTGGGCGTGTCAGAAGTTGACCACGCAGATCCTTATCGATGCCGAAGATCACAACAATTATGTTACACTCGCCTACGCCCGTCGCTTCGTGCGTGGGCTGGTGGGCAGCATGAGAGCTGCTGGGGTCCAGCCTGGTAGCGTGGTCTGCCTACATATGTTCAACAGTGTGAGTGACGTCCAGGCCTGACTGTCCAATATACTGGTGATCTGACATACCCCCTAGATCCTGTATCCTCTCATCGCCCTGGCCGTCATTGGTACAGGAGCCAGAGTTACTGCTGCCAACCCTGCCTACACTGCAGCAGAACTCCGTCACCACTTTGTGGTGTCAGGCACGACAAACATAGTGACCTGCTCAGAGAAAGCTACGTTGGCTCTCGAGGCCTCTGAAGGTCTGCATACCATCAAAGGTCGGTTGGCAATTCCTGCCCATTTCTTGTGTCCACCCCAACACCCCTTCGAGCGTTGTATTCCAATATCTCTGTCATCAGTTAGGTGCCATCCGCCGTACACATCCTCTCCTTACCCCTGCGCTTACTTGCAAGATCGTCCGTCTGCTACCTCGCGTGCCACTGAGCTGACATACGTGCTCACTTAGGTCCAAACTTCGGTCCTGTCGAACGCATCAAGCGCTTCGCTGCGGAAGGGTCAGCCCAATCCTGGTTGGCCTTTGATGACCGCTCCATGGCAGAAGACACGGTGGCCTTCCTTAACACAACCTCCGGCACAACGGGCATGCCCAAGATGGCAGCCCGTTCCCACTTCTCCCTCGTCATGGAGAGTATAGCGATACACGATATTGCTCCCAAGGACTACCAGGTGAGGCGCCTCCTCTGCACGCCCTTCTTCCATGGCTTCACTCTACCACTCGCCGTCATTGCTGCCCTACGCTTCGGTATTCCGACCTACGTTATGCGCCGCTTCAGACAGGACCTCTTTCTCGCGAGCATACACAACTTCAACATCACAGAAACAGCCATGCCTCCTCCATTGCTCATTCACTTCCTGAATATGCAGAACATCGATCGCCTGGCTCTTCGCAAGCTTCGCAAGGTCTGGTGTGGTGGTGCCCCACTCCGTCAGGAGACTCAGTATAGAGCTCGAGCAATGCTACATTCCGACGCATGCATAGCTCAGGTCTGGGGTATGACCGAAGGCGGTTGGATGACCACCTTTCCACACCCTGAAAACGACAAATCAGGATCTGTCGGCCGCCTGATCGGAACTTACGAAGCCAAGATCAGCGTCGAGGACGAACGTGGATATTGGCTGCCTGCCCGTGAGTATAACAAGCTGGGAGAGATTGCTGTCCGGGGGCCGATCAACATGCTTGGTTATGCCAACGATCCTGAGGCAACGGATGAGATCATGGACAGGTCTGGCTGGCTCTACACAGGTGATATCGGGTACGTTGACGAAGAAGGGCGCATCTTTGTGGTCGAGCGCAGAAAAGATCTCATCAAAGTCAAAGGCTGGCAGGTGTCTCCTGCAGAGCTCGAAGGCCGCCTCATGCTGCATCCTGCCATCATGGACGCCGCTGTTATCGGCGTGCAGAAGCCCGACCTGGGTACGGAAATCCCACGTCTGTTCGTCGTCGTCCGCGAGCTGCTCAACGTCAAGGATCTCAAAGCATACCTCTTCGAGTACGTCGCCAGGTACAAGGTGGAGGATGCGGAAGTCCGCTACGTCAACTCGATCCCGAAGAGCGCCAGTGGGAAGATTCTCAAGAACGAGCTTCGTGCTATGGACTGAAGTAGGGCACACTGGATAAATATGAGGACGTCGAATACCAGAGGGTGGAAGACATGCAGTAGGGCTATATACGGTCTGGTATGATGAGAGTAGGCACTTTGACGACCGAGCCCACTTGGTTACAGGATTGCGGACGATTGATACCAGACTGGCATAGAGCTTGGAAAGCACAAGATGATGTATGATATAGCCTGAGAATTCGCATAGCGGGATGTATTGGGGACAGCATAGCGCAGAGGATGTTCCAAACAGCAACAGCATAGCAGCGTAGCAGATTAGCAACATCACCAGCAAGATATTTGGTGGTGTGACGAAGCAGAATTTTCCATCATGCATGAATTAGGAAACTATGACCATCAAGTATGCGACCATGATTTACTAGGAATCTTTTTTTCGGCCTGGTTCTGATGAATGCGTGAGTGCCATGCTGCTGATATCGAACGTTTCTGCGGCTCCGCAAAATTTCCAACCTCACCTCCACTGAACGCTCAATTCCATGGCATCTGTCCTTCGGGCGTGAAAGTACGTCGCATGCATCCAGAATGCTGCAACCATCAATACGAGCCTGCGCAAGGCTTCTGACGCCATGCACATGCTCGCTCGAGTCGGCGATATCACGGTTACGCATCTCACCTACCTACAAAGCCGTCACAACTCACCAGGTCACCGTTCGATATGCCACCCACAAATCTGAAGGTCGAGCGAACGGCGCAAAGCAAGGAGCAGGAAAGCGACTAGGAGCTAAGAAGACAGGCGGTACGCGATCCTCCCCTCCAGTTCTGCGCGCACTATTTCCCGCGAGCCATCTGTTATTCCATCCCAGCACCAGCGATTCTCCTCTATTATTCCGTCTCCCATTCTCTTCCCACTACTTGTCAACAAGTTCCTGTTCACTAGTTGCATTGCAAGTCGCTGACTCTGCCAGACCAATACGTCATCCCAGGCAACATCCTCTACCGCCAACGCGGCACCCTCTGGTTCCCGGGCGAAAACGTCGGTATAGGCCGCGACCACACGCTGTACGCGAGGGCGCCGGGCTACGTGAAATACTACCGAGATCCGACGTTGCACAAGACGCGGAAGTACATTGGCGTGGTGCTTGAGAGACATCATACTCTGCCGCTACTCAAGGGCGTAGCACGGAAGAGGAGGTTGGGGATGGTGGCGCAGCGTATGCCCGGCGCTGTTGTGGAGGGCGAGGAGGAAGGATGGGAAGAAGTGGGGGAGGAGTT
The DNA here is from genome assembly GCA_029448695.1 of Elsinoe perseae. Taxonomy (NCBI): domain Eukaryota; kingdom Fungi; phylum Ascomycota; class Dothideomycetes; order Myriangiales; family Elsinoaceae; genus Elsinoe; species Elsinoe perseae. The sequence continues at coordinate 455,589 of JARDAA010000061.1, read as the reverse complement.
GGAGCAGGCCGGGAGGGAGCAGGGAGCGCAGACTGGTGGTGAAGGAGGACGTGTGGCAGTGGGGACTAGAGCGAACGGTGAGGAGGCGAAGAAGGGGCCGGTGTTGCAGAGCACGTGGAGTCCGCGCGTGGCCAACTATGAGATTGGAAAGGTAGCGGAGAGGAAGAGCAAGGATGTCAGGCCGTACCAGCCCAATGATAGGTTTTTGGCGTGGCGGAAGAGGAAGGTCAGGATTGCGAAGAATATTGAGCGGAGAGGGTTGAAGGCGAAGAGGAAGGGGAAGAAATGAGCACGAGACCGTTGCGGTAGGCACGCGATCATGGTTTGTTGTATGTTACATGAGAGATGTATACATAATACAGGTCTTGCAACATGGAAAGTCGCTGGTATATCCACGCTATGCACAATATATCCGTCACAACCTTTCCTCCTGCCTACTTTCTCAATCCAAGTGGCGCCAGTATCCTCTCTTTGACAAGCTTGTTCGTCGTCTCCCCTCCTCTCTGTAGGCTCAGCGCACCGACTATCGCGTATAGCGTATGCGCCAGAACAGTATCCACTCCGGAACCCTGCAAGTCTTCCACCTATGTCACGTTAGCATCTAACCACTTCGCATATTACCAAGAGCAACAGTAACTGACCTTCTTCGGCTTCCACCTCACCACCTTCTCCAACCCCTTCTCCCTCGCCAACCCAGCCAACCTCCTCCTCTCCACCACGCGTCCCTTCGCGAAAGGCGTCAAGTTCTCCAAGCCCCCAACGAGCCCGTCCTCCCTCCTCATCTCCTCATCTTCCTCCCCCCAGCTCCTCAATCTCGGCATGCCCACGAGCGCCAAACTCGTCTGCAAATCTACGATGCGCTTCCCAAAGAACGCCAACCGATCATTGTTCCCCTGCCAGCCGTGATCGAAGCTCTTATGAGTGACGGCCAACCATTTGAGTTCTTGCGGCAGTAGTCGAGGTCCAGAGGGCCCGAGCAGCGAGGTGTACATCTCGTCTAGCACCTCGAGGGAGTCGTTGACTTTGAAGGGACGCGAGGAGGGTCGGAGGAGGATGTGCCCGCGAGGGGAGAAGCGGTGGGAGACTTTGCCGACTGGTGGAGGAGGGTGGGATGTGTGCCGGGCGGTGTTGGAGGGGTGTGTGGGAGGGGGAGAGGTGGGTTGGGTGCTGGTTGCCATTGAGCGGGTGGTTTGGAGAGACTGTAGACGGGAGCGAAGAAGGAGGCAGGAGCGCAGGGCGCGATCGGCGGCCCGCAGGAGGTGAGGTTGTTCCATCTCACACTTTGAGACCTAGAGACAGTCGTAGGAGGAGTTCAGTAGCGACGTAGTTGACAGGCAATGTTGGTTGTCAAGTCTACTCGTAGCTTCAACTTTTTCACCGCGTCGGCTCAACTTCGGCTGGTAGAGCTACATCAACTCTCCCCTTACGCGACGGACAACACGATAACATTATTATGGCGACATTGGAATTACCTTCATCGGAGACACTCTACGACAGACTAGCGCAGAAGCTGCCACTTGGATCAAAGTTCAAATTCAACCATATCTCAACTCCGCCGACCAGATGTGATCCGCTCTTTGCGCCTCTTCCGAGTAGGAAGCCAGAGAGGACGTATTGCGAGGCGCACTTCTTGACGGTTTCTGGTTTCACGAAAGACAAAGCATTTCTACTGTTCGCCATCGAAGTCCTGGTGTTTACGACAAAGCGATCGACGACCATTTTTGTATCGAAAGCCGACTCGACCGGATGCTTGGCATCACTTCAGCTGCCGAAAGGGGGCGGTGCGTCGTTGGTCAGATCGATGGCAAGTGAGTTGTTATCGTGGCTGGTGGAGCATAGGCAGCGACCCAGAATACGATGCATGGTCTCTCTCTTCGCTCGAGCGCAAGCACAGTACCTCTTCCCTCGGAGCGTGGAGAATAAGGGAAAGCATGTTCTGGATGACCGTCAACTTGTGAAGTGGTGGTGCAAGACGCTCGATCCAGTGCTCCGCAGTGGGCGGACACAGTCGACCAGTCAAGGATTTGTGATAGTACCTGGATTTGACAAGTGCGAGACGACAGCTTTCTTTCCACCAAGCTGGCGACAAGACCCAGTCGACCAGAGGAAGTGGCAATTCGGACATCCTCTGGAGGTCATCGCTGCAAATCCGAATGTACCACCACGATGTTTGGTACCACGATTCCCGGATGATCCCAAAGCACGGTATCTGGATGAGCTCGATGAGGAGATACCGGATTCTCAAGGCGGCCGATCGACAGCGAGTCCCTCTAAGAAAGGGAATGGTATGTGGAGGACGGTCAAGACCCTGTCTCAATTCTGGGACCATATGGCGTTCCGACAAGAATGCTCTTCTGGACGAATGGTAGGCTTTATCTGGGTTGTGTTCACACCACCAGATGTCGATACGCAATTTGACGACGACAACTCGAGTGTCTTCTCTGGTCCCGCTTCACCGTCTCTTGGCAGCTTCGATATGCCGTCCATTTCAGAGGTTATGTCCCAGGACAGTCAGACCAGCACGAGATCGTCATCCCGAGCTCGAAGTAGAAGACCTTTGACAGGGCCAATCATACCGCGAGCACCGAAGATTAAAAAGGTATCTTCAGAGTTATCGGTCACATCACAGCCAGAAGAATCAGTCTTCTTCAAATGGCCCAAATCGAGTCGTAGTCAAGTAGTGCTCCAGAAGGCGGATTATGACCGCATCCACGATCTGCTCCTCAAGCTTGACTTTTCGAATGACGATGCCGCGGTACAGAGCACTGCCAAATGGTTCGAGGAAGCCGTCATGATTGCTGGTGATGCGATCGGATGGGGTCAAGAAGTCGTAGGCAAGATGCAAGTGTCAGCAGCAGATAATGGTGCCGTGCCCAACGGGTCTGCAGATCAGCCGAATGACCTTTCAGCGTTCATTGTCAGAAAGAAGCGAAAGGCAGATGAGAGTCAGCCTTCCACAAAAGAAGCGGAGCAAAGCAGCACTCCCGCAGTAAATGTGCTGAGCGCAAGCATGATCAGGAAAAAGCCGAAGGTCAAATAATGATTGATACGAGATACCCAAATGACGAATTAGGATAACACCGAGGGTGTGACAGAGGTCTTGAGTGCTCACTCGTGTCCCGCCTGCATGCGCCGACTTCACATGCATGTTCATTACTCATTATAGCTTCCACGCGCAGCTCATGCTTCAACTTCCCTTGGCCAGCGCCTCCTCTCCCCGCTTCCAAAGGTTTTCATTGCTCAAGGCCAGAGCGTTGGCTCCTCCATTGACGGCAACATCAGCCAGCGCAGCAGCGAGCTTCTCCGTCGATAACCAGAGCCCGAAGTAAAGAGGCGTGTAAAACGGCTTGCCAACCGTAACACCAGCGGGTCTGGCGACAGTAGTCTCCCATCCAGCGTGCTTGCTCGGATAGTCTAGGATCTTGTGCTCGACCACACCCTATTGATCTGTCAGGTACATTCATAAAAGTGTTCAACACTGCTCACCCTTAGCTTTCTCGGCGCTTCAAGGAACCATAACTTCCTGTTCTGATCCGGCTCCACGAAATGACCGCTCACGTACACGAAGCGAAAGTTCTTCCCTTCAGTCTTGAGCTGTGGTAGCAAGGATGAGGCAAATGCATCTGCCGCTGCGAAAGTAAGGTTGTCGTGGACGTCGCCGCCGTCCAGAGGTTTACCCAGTGCCCACACACATGCTTCTGCTCCAGCTAGCTGCCGTAGCACAGTGTCGTCGTACTTTCGGAAGTCTTTGAGGATGACCGTTTGCAATTTGGGATGCTTGACGTTGACTTCACGTCGCGAGAGAGCGACGACAGATGTAACTTTCTCCAAAGCGAGGACGCGATTGAGTGTTGCGCCTCCAATGAGACCTGTCGAGCCTGTGACAATGACCTTCATGGCTGTCTATAGAGAGAGGGGCGTGATGGTCTATTGGATTCGTATGTGGCGACTCACCGAGATACCAAAGCAGCTATATACAGTACCTGAGCTATTCACGTTTGGCTGAGACGGCTTGCGGAACATCATCTACCCGGAACGCCTTGTGATATTCGGGACAACCATGCCTGATTTACGCCATAGTTCGAGGTGAGAGACGAATAGAAAATACAGAGTGTTGGACTGCCTTCGGCCGTATCATTTTACGTGCGCGGTAGGTTGTCTATTGACACGGCGGGCGCTTTGTTACCCCGAAGTTTCAACATGAACGGCGATCGTTCTAACCAAAAAGACGATGAGAATCCGCCAATGTTCGGGGCTTCTCTCTAACCGTCATGGGAGAGAGCTTGAATGGTTCGCCCGCCGAACCCGAGTCATGCCCGACGTCAAGCCGCATCAGTAATTTTCGCATCATGTTCCATGGGAGCTGTCTGTGCTAGCAACAACGAGCAGCCAGGCCATTGCGTCTGTAAATGTTATTAGATATTTTCAGTCATCTTCAACTGCAAGTGCTTCGGATTGTCTAATCTTCCGCACAAGTTGCAAGGCAAACACCAGCTTTCGAACACATCAAAGTTGATCTCATTCTGTGAGAGAGCTTCACAAGGGAAAAGTGCAGATATGGCGCTACGACCTACAGTAGCTGCTCTACCTCTAGAGGTCCGCCGCATCATCTCCGCATCCATCCGTCACCACTCGACTTCGAGTTCCGTCTCATCCTCAGAAGTCTCCCACTTCTCGGCCCTCGCCTCCTCCTGGTGGGATCCTCAAGGTCCATCTCGGATTCTCCATCTCATGAATCCGCTCCGACATCAATTCATCTCGCGCTGCCGATCTTCAGTCGAGCCTCTCACATCTTCATCCGACGATCAGCGTTGCTCACCAACGTCTTCCTCACGAACGCTCTCCTACCTAGACGTAGGCTGTGGTGGCGGCATATTCGCCGAGTCCGCCGCTCGCCTCCCCACAACAGCCTCAGTGACAGCCGTCGATCCCACGCCGGACGTGATCCAAGTCGCGAAGACCCACATGCGGCGGGATTCCGACCTGGTGCAATCTGCCCGCTTGACGTACCTCAACACAAGCATAGAGGACCTCTCATCCCACCTCACCCCACCGAAGAAATCCACAACCCCCGACGGTGTCCCAATTCCATTAACCCCTCAAGGTCACGTCACCGATCAAGCAAACGACAGCACGGACAAGCGATTCGACACAGTCACCCTCTTCGAAGTCATCGAGCACGTCAACTCTCCCAACGCCTTTCTGGAACAATGCATGTCCCGCGTCAAGCCCGGCGGGTGGCTGATAGGGAGCACCATCGCACAGACATGGACTAGCTATCTCACGACGAAACTCATGGCTGAGGATGTGCTACGGATCGTCCCAAGGGGGACCCACGATTGGGACAAGTACATCAATGTGGAGGAGCTGAGATCTTGGGTTGCGAAGCAAGAACGATGGGGGGAGTGGAGAGTCATGGGCGTACTGTATGTGCCTGGGGTCGGATGGAGGGAGGTACAGAGGAGTGAGGAGTGGGGGAATTACTTCTTTGGGTTTAGGAGGTTGGGATGACGGTCTGATACGAAGATAGGGTACGGATGGATGCAGTATACATAGAGATGCTACTCGATTCTGTAAATTAGCCCGAAGAAGATGAGCTAGATGAGCTCGACGAGCTGGATGAACTGCTTCCTCCTGAACTTGCCTGTCCACCGCTTGATGAGGACTGCTGTTGCCCTCCTGAAGATGAGGATGTTTGCTGTCCGCCACCCGCGGAGGACGAGCTTTGCTGCTGGCCGCCAGAGGACGAGGAAGATGACTGCTGGCCGCCTGAAGATGAAGATGAAGTCTGAATACCGCCGCCGCTGATGCTGCTGCTACTTGTGATCTGCTGTCCACCGCTACTGTTCGAAGTCTGTTGCGTGCTTGATGTGGATCGTTCTCCGGCTTGTCCGCCAGCCTGCTTCTGCTGATCTCCGCCTTTGCCAGAGTTCGGCTGACTACTATCAGTCTTTACATTTGCAGCAGGGGATTGGTCAATCTGTTTAGTATCTGGTTTATCGTGGTCACCAGCCTGATCATTGGGGATCGGATGTGCGGAATCTTCGCTGCCAGGCGGCTTGCCCGGGTCTTTGCCATCCGGACCTATCGGACCTGCTGGCTGTCCTCTATTCGGCGCGGGACTGATGGGCTGGGTTGCGCTTGGGGCTCCGAAACCAGGTTTGCCATCGCCAGGTTTGCCATCGCCAGGCTTGCCATTACCTGGCTCACCAGTGCTGGGCTGACCGTCGGTAGGGTTCGACTGATCGTCTTTCCGTACACTAGGCTTGCCATCTCTGGGTTCAGTGCCGGATCCGGGCTTCTGATCCTCCGGCTTCGAAAAAAGAGGCGCTGCCTTGGGGTCAACCTTGTGCTGGATCTTGTTGATCACATCGCCGAGCTTGTAGAGAACATCCTTGACCGGATTGTGGGGTTTTGGCTCTTGACCCGGCCCTATGGATTTGCTCTCTTTGTTTGTCGGCTTACGGGTCCTTGGTTGTGCATCTGGAACTGTATAAGACCTCTCTACAGGACCTGGCACCGGACGCGGAGTGGGAGAGCCACTGGGCCAGTACTAGTGAGTCTTTCGCGGTCCCGACGGGTCGCCCTTTGAGGACGGATGAATCTGGAAAGGCTTTAGGGGTGTCCATGAATGCTTCCTCGTTGGTGCAGCTGCACCGTTTGACGCCGGCGCTGAATACCTGCTTGGTGGAGACAGATCGTTGACTAGATGATCATCGTTCGGCTTCTTGGCGAATGGTAATAGACGCGATGGACTGAGCTTACTGGGTTTCCGCTCAGGGTTATGAGCAACGACTTGTATGGGCGGCCCTGTTGCCGGCTGGTGGCTCAGATCCTGCGGCTGTGAGCTTAATGTGGGAACGGTCTCATCTGGCGGGGGTCGGGACGCGGCATCCACTGGCAATCTGCTCCCAGCGCCATCAGGATGTGAAGATCCTGGATTCTGGCTATCTTTGTCCGAGTTACCTGGCGTTGTTGGTGGTTGATGCTGTGGAGACGGGCCTGCTCTCTTGTCCGGATTATTGTCCGGATTATGTTTGACCGGATCGTCGATTGTCCTGGGCAAGCCATCAGGTTCTTGCGGGCTGAGAGATTTCTGAGACACGGGTATCCTTGGACGATCTTGCCTTTGTGCTTCTTTACCGTGTGACGGGGTATGAGACGGCTGCATGGGAATAGCAGGATCTCCCCTGACAGGTTCTGGTGTTTTGTCCATGACCCTGTGACCGGGTGCTGTATCCTTTGTCGACGGAAGGTCTCTGAAAGGCTGTTCCTCCTTGTATGCTCTTGGGGATGCACTTGGTGATGCTGTCTTCGCGAAAGGTCTCTGCCTGGGAGACTTACTCGCACGCGGGAGACGCTCTGGCCCAGCTTTGGCTGCAGGTCCATTCCTCGCAGGCTTGCTGGGTCCGACTCGACCAGAATGTCTCCCATCAGACTTTGTTTTCGGCAATGCGTCTGCCTCTCGAGGTTTCATCGAAGATAGCTCTTGACCGGATGGAGCAACTTTAGTAAGCGATCGTGGGGATCTGGACGTATCGTCTGGTTGTCTTGTCGGCATAGGATTCTTTGGTGGCAGATTCCTTGGGCTTGTTGGCTTGGGTATCGATTTCTTCTCAGGAGATTTCTTGCCAGCAAGCGTACCCGTTGAGGCTTTCTCGCCCGCCCTCCGCTCCGGTACCCCCTTCTTCGACGGCCGTGATATAGTTGTCTTCTTGACAGGAGGCTTCTCATCCGTGGCCATTTTGAGGGGAGGCGTTGCGGTAAGTGGTTTCCTCGCAGGTAAGCTCTTGACGGGCGGCCTTTTCGGAGCAGGCTGCTTGGACTTCGGGCTCTTTGTAGCCGGCTTTCTAGTAGCCGGGTTCCTACCAGAAGGCGTAAGTTTGACCTTTGGCTGCCTATTCGCCTCCTGAGCTTTCTTTCGCGTAGGCCCTTCCACCGGGTCCTTCGCCTTAACTGGCCGCCTCGTTTTGACAGGATGCATCTTCGAAGGTACGGCCGAGGATGGTTTGTTGAGCGGGGGCTTTCTCTTCATGGATGATTTCTGATTGACCGGGGCCTTTTGCTTGACTGGGGCCTTTTGCTTGACCGGGGCCTTTTGCTTGACCGGGCCCTTTGACTTGACCGGGATTGCTTGCTTGCTGGGTTGCTTCTGCCCAACGGGAGGTTTCTGCTTGACAAGCGGCGTCTTCCTGACAGCAGACTTCCTTGGAGGCTTCTTCTTATCGGGCGCTTGCTTCACCAAAGCCTTTCCTGACACAGCCTTCTTCCTGCTCGGAGGCTTCTTGCTAGGCGTTTGAGGTTTCACTTTCGGTCCGGATCTTGCAATCGGTTTTGTTGCCTTCTTCTTGGGCACATCCCTGCGAAGGATCTTGTCGATGATACCCATGCGCTAAGAATGAGGGACGGCTGTAGTCGATCAGGTCGTAGGTGGGATGCTATCGGGTTAGGAAGGCGTCAAGGATGAGAATGATCGGGAGTGTAAGATAAGTGGTAGTGCAGGGTGAGACTGTCCGACGCTGCAAGATAGCCCTCTGGTGATGATGATGCGTCGTCATGGATGGACAAGTTGCCGAAGTCCCTCCTCGACTGTTGGTAGCGACTGCATCGTTCCTTCCTTGTAGATGGACTCACTAGTGCCGAATGCGAATTTGCAAAGCATCATGTGCCGACGTCTGGCGAGTCTGTGGCATCGAGCCTGAAACTACTGCTTCTCATGAACCAGGGAAGCCACCATTTCTCCCTCCGCCAAAGCCCTCCTGTACGTTTTCCATCATCATCTATCTGCAAATACCAGCCACCGAAGGTGCCGAATCCCCAAACGCGATTCATCCAGGTTGTCAACTTGATGAAGCCATAAATGACGACAAGGCCAGCGATAGTACACAAGATGGTTATAAGCACGGCAAGGAATGTAATGGTCGAGCAGCTGCATCCCAGTGTTTTTGTTCGAAGTTCCCACCTCTCCGACCAATGAGGACATATAGCAGAGTTGCTCACTGGATTCCAGATGGATGATGCCGGGACGCACGACTTGGACTGTCGTCACAATCAGCTCTGCTTTTCCGTTGGCAGAGAATGCTCAGAGGTTCAAGAATTATGCGTATCATTCCGAAGTCGACCACTACTCACCGATGCACACCAGCCGCATCCGGCTCTGCTGTGAACACAAGAATTGCAGTCTTGAATCTTCCAGCACTCCTTCAGCCGATCGTCGAAATGGCTGTCTGTCGTGATGGGCATCATGAGGATGTGGCGACGGTCCTCTAGAAGACATGCAAATGAGAAAACAGTTGCTGATGGATGTAGACAGACTGCGCGCGCGTCAGTCTGCTAGGTTAGCAAGTTGCACTATGGATAGGACAATGCTATGTCCATGATGTCAGGTCGAAGCTCACCACTTCGCGGGTCTCCCGCATTTCAAGCCTGAGGTCTTTCCGCCATTGAATTTCTTCCCTACTTAGATTTTTCCATATTCTTTATTCTACGTATAGCATATTTGGCAATGCAACAGTTGCCATCCAGATTGACAAGCAACATGCTAGCCACGAGGTTTGTGCGTAGCTCAGCAGCAGGGCAGCAGATCCGCCACTTCACAAGCACTATGAGCCAGAGGGCAGACAGGCTCAGGATAGGTTACATTCCAGGCACATATTTCGTCTCTATCACTCTCAGCTGTGCTTACGTCTTCTAGAACACTTCTCCACGCCGCTTCATTTTGCTCAAAAGCACTTCAGCCTTGATGCCGAAACCAAACCATTCCCTACTGGCACCGGCGCATTGACTGCAGCGCTGAAGGATGACAGTATCGACGTAGCAATCGGCCTAACAGAAGGCTTCGTGGCAGATCTGGGCAAAACAGCAGCTAACAAAGAATCATCGGCGTACAAGCTGGTTGGTACATATGTGGACAGCCCTCTCTGTTGGGCAATTAGTGTCGATAGCAAAAGCTCCCTCAACGATGCTTCGGAATTGAAGGGCAAGCGAGTAGGAGTTTCGCGGACAGGAAGGTGAGTCCATTGGTCTACTATGCAAATTGTTATACTAACACTACAAAGTGGTTCATATGTCATGTCGTATGTCCTCGCTGACAGACATGGGTGGCTCACGCCTGGCAAACCACCTTTCGAGCCTGTTGCATTGGGCGACTTCAAGTCGCTTCGTGCGGGCGTAAATCATCATGACGAAGCTGACTTCTTCATGTGGGAGCACTTCACGACCAAGAAGTTCTACGATAATGGCGAGTTGAAGCGGATAGGCGAGATCTATACCCCATGGCCGAGCTGGATGATTGCAGCCAGAGATGCCACTGACAAACGGCTTGAGGTCCTGGCGGATAAGCTTAACAGGGGCATTGTATGGTACTCTGAACAGAGCGACGAGTCGATCGACCACATCACCAGCGCTATGGAGTATTCCAAGGAGGATACTGAAGCGTGGATGAAGACGGTGAAGTTCACACCAGATGTGAGAGGCGTTGATCTGCTTGTGATCGAAAGCACGGTGAACATCCTCCAGAAAGCCGGCGTACTGCCTGCCGATCAGGATTCGGCGCATGATATGATTGCGATTAAAAAGGCCAATCGAGCGAGATGAGGTAGCCGCTGTCGAATTCAAAGCGCGCCGTTCATCCTTCTTCAATCGTCTGTGACTTCTTGCCACCTTTCGCAATCAGATCGAGGAAGCTCTTCTTGCTCATCTCGTTGATGCGTTCCTCTCGCTGTGCCATGCCGACTACGCCTTCCTTCCTTGCCTGTTCCCTCGCCACATCAGCTTGCACCTGAGCTGCCCTGACTGCATTGAAGAGCTTGACTACACCGCGCTGAGCAGTTTTCTTCAATCGCCTCTCCCGTTCCTGAACTTCTGCGGCACTGACGCCATCCGTCTCCAAGCCGAGCACGTCCTTCACCCTTCCACGCTCCAGTGCAGCTTTCTTTTCCGCACGAAGCTTCTGCTTGGCTTTGGCTTCCAGCCGTGAGTCTGTTAGCTCCTTGTTGGCCGTCGACGCCGCGACACTTCGAGATAGGACGGGATCCGATCGTTTCGACGTAGACAATTTGGACGAGAGAATCTTTTGCATAGAAGTGGTGAATGCTGAAGGATCGTTGCGCTTCTTGGTCTTCTTGCCAGGTACTTCGGAATCGGCATCCAAGTCAGACTCTACAGAGGCGTCTGAGTCTACCATACTTTCGTCCTCCAGATCCGATTCCAGGTCTTCCTCGGCTTCAACTTCATCGTCATCGGCCTCTGGCTCTGCATCGTCGTCGCCGTCGTCATCAGCTTCATCTTTGGCGCTGACGACAGCCTTCTTGGGGGCCCTTGGGCTAGTTTCACTTGACAGAGGAACTTTACCGGCCAGCTCCTGCTCTTCTTTCTCGTCACTTGAATCTTCCATGTTCACGGGCGCAAAGTCTGGCTCGCCATCGCCTTCGTCCGATTCATCCTCGCTGGAGCTGTGGTAGTTTTTCTGCTTTCTGAACCGTTTCGGCTTCTTGGCTTTGTGCAGATGCTCCACAGTGCGCTTCCGTTTGGGCGCAGCAGAAGGCATCTTGAGTCGATAAATTTGCTAAACCCCAATGCGTTGATTGCTCCGTCAAGTTTGCCCCGAACTTTTTCTGATGCAAGTCAAATTTCTGCCGCTTTCGAACCGCGGTGAAGCGGCTGGGCCCGCAACTCACCCACCTCACTTTCAAGGTGGCATGAATCGACATCACCGCACACTTCACTTAACACCTCTTCAACAACCGCTTGATCGCATCAAGCAGACAACAGCATCAAGATGGTCCTCCAGGACCTAGGACGTCGCATCAATGCTGCTGTCAACGACCTTACGCGGGCCCCCACGCTCGATGAGAAGGTACCTACCCCTCCCCGTGGAAATGCGAACCGCACTGATTCCCCCAGGCCTTCGACTCCATGGTCAAAGAAATCTGCAACGCCCTCGTCGAAGCCGACGTCAACATCAAGCTCGTCGCCAATCTGCGCCAATCGATCAAGAAGACAGTCAACTTCAAAGAGCTCGGCGCTGGCGTGAACAAGAAGCGCCTGATCCAAAAGGCCGTCTTCGATGAGCTCGTCGCCCTCGTGGACCCACACAACCCGCCTTTCCAGCCGAAAAAAGGAAAGTCAAATGTTATCATGTTCGTCGGCCTGCAGGGTGCCGGAAAGACGACTACTTGTACGAAGTTGGCGAGGTGGTACCAAGCGCGCGGGTTCAAGACGTGCTTAGTGTGCGCGGACACGTTTCGAGCTGGTGCATTCGATCAGTTGAAGCAGAATGCGACGAAGGCGAAGATACCGTATTTTGGATCGTTGACGCAGACGGATCCTGTGGTGGTAGCGCGGGAAGGTGTGGATAAGTTCAAGAAGGAGAAGTTTGAGATCATCATCGTGGATACATCGGGTCGGCATAGGCAGGAGCAGGATCTGTTCGATGAGATGGTGCAGATTCAGAAAGCAGTCGCGCCGAACCAGACGATAATGGTGCTGGATGCGAGTATTGGACAGCAGGCGGAGAATCAATCGAGAGCGTTCAAGGAGACAGCGGATTTCGGCGCAATCATTATTACGAAGACCGACGGTGCCGCAGCAGGGGGTGGCGCTATTTCTGCGGTCGCGGCGACTAGGACACCGATTGTGTTCATTGGTACTGGGGAGCATCTACTGGATCTAGAAAGGTTCAACCCACAAAGCTTCGTGAGCAAGCTGTTGGGAATGGGCGATATGATGGGCCTGGTGGAGCACGTGCAAAGCTTGAAGCTGGACCAGAAGGATACAATGAAGCACATTGTGGAGGGAGTGTTCACAATCAGAGATTTGCGGGATCAGCTTGGGAATATCATGAAAATGGGACCTCTTAGCAAGATGGCCGGCATGATTCCTGGGCTGGGTGGCATGATGCAGGGTATGGATGATGAGGAAGGCAGCATGAAGTTGAAGCGCATGTTGTACATCTGCGACAGTATGACTGAAAAGGAACTCGACAGCGATGGCAAGATCTTCGTCGACCAGCCAACAAGGATGACCCGGGTGGCAAGAGGTAGCGGCACAACCGTCCGTGAGGTGGAAGAGCTCTTGACGCAACAGAAGATGATGGCTGGCATGGCGAAGAAGATGAAAGGAGGTATGCAGAACATGGCCAGAGCGCAAGGAGCAATGGGAGGCGGGAACAACAAACAGCAGATGGCAGCTATGCAGAAGAGAATGCAAAGTATGGGCGGTGCGGGTGCAGGCGGTATGGGCGGGATGGACATGGCGTCTATGATGAAGGCGCTTGGTGGAGGAGGTGGAGGTATGCCGAATCTGGGCGGTATGGATATGGGCAACCTTATGAAGATGATGGGTGGTGGAGGTGGTGCGCCCCCAGGAGGAAGAGGAGGACGACGGTAGTCAATACTCTGCATTTGTGACTGCATAGCGTCGGCGTTGATATCCATAGCTGCACTTCTCGTCAGCGTCAGTCTACCATGTTTTCGATCCTGTCGCAATCTTGTTCCAACATGCGAAATCAGACGTGCCTGCTCTCGACACGCTCAACCAGTCTCGCTGAAGGTCACGGCGGCTGAGCAGATCTGATTACCAGAGCTCAAATTCATCAGGTAGCTTCTGAAAAGGACATTTGTGGTCTTACCTCTGATATACCAACCTTGCGCGGGTTCAATGGCTCAAAAGCTCGACTGTGATTGTCCCATCTAGTAGGTCGTCAACGCATCCTGGGAGCTACCAATTAAGGGTCCTCGTGTTGACGGTTTTGATAGTGGGTGATCTTCCTCTCGACGCACACATCGGAATCGTCAACAAGGTAGAGATGTGATAGCTCGACTGACGATGATTTGAGTTGGTGGTCTTGGTAAGGAAAAGAAGAGGTGTGAGGAATTGAGCAAGGGATTTTTCAACTGAGGTCGCAGATTGTCTTGGCATCATCTGGTCCATGCGTAACCTCTCTTTGCGGTCCGCTCTCTTCCTCCGCCGATTTTGTCAATTGCTTTCTTCTGTATCTTCACATCCCATATTTATTGCGAAACCCTCAAAACCACCTGCTCTTACTGCTCGCACGACTATTGGCATTTTCCGACAGCCTTCAGTACTCGTATGCAATTACACGGCAACGTAAAACACACTACTATCGCTCTCGCACAGTCCAACGTCTACAGAGCTTCCAACGACCCTCATTTACATACAGGCACACGACTAATTGAACTGCGCGCTTCTCCGGACAAATTGTTTTACAAAACATAACTTCTCTTTTCGAGGCCCTCTGGCCGCTGTCGCCGCATCATGGACAGGGATCGAGACAACCTATGGACTCGCCGCTCCAAGTAAGACGATTCGAGATCTTGACTCAAGATTCAGCTAATCGATTGATTTAGCGCTGGCAAATTGTCCCTCTCCATGGACAAGTCCGATCGGCATGATGGCAAAGAAGGGCCCAGGCGATTCGGTAGCATGTCGTCTGGCAAGGGCAATCCGTTCAGCAGCAACGCTCCGTTGACAGCTGGATCAGTCGCATCACCCACTTCGGGCGGATCTTCAGCGTTCGGTCTGGGTTCTGGAGCATTTGCTTCTTTTGGCTCGGCGAGCAAGACTCCCAAGACACCTGGCTCAGCTTTCGACTTTAGCAAAGGTGCGACCACGCCCACCGCGCTGAGCAGTTCTGAGAAGAAAGAGACGGACAAGGAGGAAAGACGCGCTGCACCAAGGCGTTCAATATCAATGCTCAAGTCGACCATACTTTCACCCACAGCAGAAGCCCCCTCTGCACCACCTAAAAGTTACACTGAGCCTTGGCCGCTCAAGCACAGCTGGGTCATCTGGTACCGACCACCAACATCGAAGAACACGGACTACGAGAAGTCGATGAAGCCATTGTGTCGCATGAGTACAGCGCAAGAATTCTGGCGGGTGTACGTGCACCTCAACAGACCTTCGACTCTACCCGTAGTCTCGGACTGGCATTTCTTCAAAGATGGCATTCGACCTGTCTGGGAAGACGAAGAGAACAAGAGGGGTGGCAAGTGGATCATGCGGCTCAAGAAAGGAGTGGCAGACCGCTACTGGGAGGATCTCCTGCTTGCACTCATCGGCGACCAATTTGCTGAGGCTGGCGAAGAGGTGTGTGGTGCCGTCGTTAGTGTACGCAGCGGAGAAGATGTCTTCAGCGTGTGGACCAAGAACGACGGCGGCAGGAACGTAAAAATCCGGTAGGTACTCTTGTTGTGTCCTCTGTAAACGTTTCTGACAGCGCCAAGCGAAACCATCAAACGCGTTCTTGCCCTTCCTGCAGACACCATCATCACGTGGAAGTCACACGACGATAGCATTTCACAAAGATCAGCGATCGATCAGGCTCGTCAGGAACGGTCTCAACTACATTCTGAAAAGCGTCGTAACACGCTGGTCGAGGAACCAGCAAAGGAGAGGTCTTCTGGCGTCTAGCGATCGCCACATGTTTATGTTGGGAAGCGAGTCTTTAGCGAGTGCATCTGGCTACGAAGCCCTTGTCGTTTTGAAAGGTTGATGGTCTGGCTAGTCTTCGCTTGGTCCATCCTTAGGATACGGACGGACTGCTCAGATCAATTGTAACAATACTCTATGAAAGCCAAATGGTAAATGAAAGCAATGTAAAAGCTGCCTTACAAGTGTTCTTCTTACATTTCAAATGCCTGCGTACAAGCTCTGCCGCTGATCCACATCATAATGGTTGTCGAAGCAGAATTGCGCGTGAGGCAGCACTGCAATATCCGTGATACGTTACAGAGGTTTTGGAGGTTAGAAGCGGCGAGCGCGATAGCGTTCACGCTTCCCCGACTTTCATCACTCACAATATCTTTCCCCACTACACTACACCATCACATGTCCTTTCTTCTGGGATCTATACTCGACTCCCTCCGCAACTTGACAAATACCAATCATCATGTATGACGTACTCACGCGAATTGAATCACCGAAAAGCTGACCATCTGCGACTACAGCAGCGGCAATCCACATATACCGCCCCACCACTTTGTAACGCGAGCAGCAATTATTTTCCACCACTTCCTGAGCAGTCGTTGCACTCGGCAAGGCTTGAAGGAGCTTCGACAGTGAGTCATGAGTCGAGAGCGACAGGGTGTCCGACAGCTGCCCAGAAGAGGCTACCGGGAGCTGCACCAGACACTGAGGACTGCATCATCGTCGGAGATAAGAGCATATTGGTAAAACAACAGACGATGAGGAAGCCCGGAGTTGGTGGGTTCAAGCCTCAAAACACTCTCGGCGAAAGCAAGACTACACCATATCGATCTCCCATTCCCAGAAATGGAGTTGCATCAAAGTCCAAGGGAACCCACCGTCGTTTCCGAAGTGGGGATGAGCTGCCTCACAGTCTCACAGCACGTCGCTCTACTAGCTCAGCGCAACCAGATGATGCGAATGAGCCGCCCAGAAAGAAGGTCAGAACCACGCAGTCCTCGCCTGTCAGAGAACACTCCAACAACGATGACTACGGACAGAACAAGTCTGATTCCATAGAAGACGACCAGATAGACGCTAAGCGCGCAGGCGCTCGCAACTTGTCTCGTCGAATCCATCAGAGCGGAAGGACTACAAAGAGCTCACCCGTTAGGGCAGGACACAACGGTGGCATCAACATCCCTGTCAAAACTTTCCTGCCTTCTGTCTCAAGCGTGATAGACTTGTCCTCGCCACCAAAACCTCCAAGCTCTGCAGCCAGACGAAGGTCCACGATCGACGAGGCGAGCGATCACAGCAGCCATTTCAGGAAAGGTTCCGTAAGTGAAGACGAATTATCAAGATCGCCCTTGCAGCCAAGGAGGCAAGCAAGACCAACGATTACAAGTGGCAAGGCGACAAATCCGGTACACATATATGACCCGAACTTACATCCCAAAAGCCCTGATACGGAGTCGCCTCACTTCCAGAAAGCGAATTTCCACGGCCAGGAACGCTCCACTTGTGCAAGTCCGATCAGCACCGGTCCTTCGACCCAAGTCGCTTTCAAGACCTCACGTAAAGCGAACGATGACGCACACGCGAATGAAGCTCAGGCCAAGATCTCCCAGGCCGTCCAGACAATACAGACTAGAAACGGAGCCAGGCGCAAACAAGAAACGGTCAGGTCTGGCAATCCGACAACGCCTCCAGCTGATTTTGTCAAGCCTCTTTGCCCTACCCGGAAGCTCTCGTCGGATTCAGGCGCAGTGCCCAACGTGTCAAAAAGCAGCCTATCGCCGGGTCGCATCCGGGATCGTTTGCGAGACACGGGGACGCCTGCGCAGGAGAGATTCAAGCATACAAAGCCACGTCGAATCTCCAGCGCTGATATTCTGAGCGGACCATCGACTGTCAAGGGTTCCCCAGAAAGGTCGCTTAGACAAGAATCTGTGCAAGCTAGAGATCCACGACGCCACGGCAAAGAAACAGATCCACCGCTCCGTGCTGAACATTCGACGTGGAAGAAACGAAATGAGGATGCACGCGAGAAGCCTGACTACGTAAGTGACAGCGAGCCAGAGCCCGTGTCTCAGCCTAAGCCCAACCACCAGCGGCTGGATCTGGAAGGAGACGATCACAGTGCTACATATGTCGGCAAAGCGAATTCAGATCAGCGAGCACTGGTGCATCTTCTGAACGCGACCACCTCTGAGCATCTGTCATCAGCTACTCAGCTAACTGCTGAAAATGTGCCTGATGTCGATTCCGCACGAGAGCGATCCCCCGAGCTCAGGGTGGGAGAGAAACCCACCCAGCTAATGCAAGAACCCGAATCTTCTCAGGTAGATACGGAGAGCGCGCTACAATCCAAAAAGACGAAACCACCACCTTCCGTACGGCCAGACTCTGCTCATCTGACATCTTCGATAGCGGCCGACGAGCCGAAAGACAAGGCGGATGCCAAGAGTTTCTCAAGCAAGAACAACAGCCATCGGGGAGGCAAGGGGACTACTACCCCTAACAAGGAGAATAACGAGGTTCAAGAAGTCGCTCGCCCGGAACAAGAACGCCCACGCAGTAGTGGTAGGCTACGGAAGAAAACACAAAGTCACATTGATCTTGAAGCCGAGGAAGCCCCCAAGCCTCCACGGTGGTTTGATCAAAATCTTCACAAGCCATGGAAGAATCCTCTTGTGTTCCCTCCAGAAGGACCAAACAAGGTCACGGTCGAGTTTAGAGATTTAGAACGACTTGAAGACGGTGAAATGCTCAATGACAATCTTGTTGCTTTCGAATTGCGACGAATCCAGGTTAAGTACCCGCATCTCAAAGAGGAAGCCCACTTCTTCAACACCTACTTTTACGAAGCTCTGAGCACTACGAAAGAAGGAAAACATGGACTCAACTACGACAGAGTCAAGACGTGGACCAAGAAGGTTGATCTCTTCAAGTATCCATATGTCGTCGTGCCGGTGAACACAGCGTTCCACTGGTATGTCTTCATCATATGCAATGCTGGAACACTGTTACCTCAAGAGGACATTAGGGCCAATGCAGAAGCCCAAGCTTCACTTCGGATGAACATGGTCGAATCTTCGCACACCATGCCGAAGTCGTCACCGCCATTGACAGACGACGCCGAGACTCTTGGCCTGCAGAAGATCAATTTGAATTCTGTGGAAGGAGAAAATGTTGCCCCTTCCTCGACTGTACCTGATAGCTCACAGAACACTTTTCGAGTGCCTGATTCAGAAGACGAGACTTCATGTCCGGCTGCTGAAGAAGTGGCGCCCAAAGTCAAGCAAAAGGGTCGAAAGTTGAATCCCAAATCGCCGATCATAATTGTGCTGGACAGCATGGGAAAAGCCCATACCGCAGAGGGCAGATTTCTGAAAGATTACATCGTTCAAGAAGCCAAAGATAAACACGGTCTTGAAGTTGACAAGAAGGATATCACCAGCATATCTGCAAAGGGCATACCTGAACAGACTGATGTTTTCAACTGCGGTGTCTTCCTCTTGGGCTACCTCGATACATTCGGGAAAGATCCCCGAAAATTTGTCGAGAAGGTCTGCAGTCGAGAGATGGACGAGAACAACGACTTTGCAAATTTTGATCCTGCTGAGAAGCGCAAACACATGCGAGATTACATTCTCAAGTTTCACAGGAAGCAGTCTGCACTTAAGAAGACAGCCAATGAAAAGAAGCGCAAGGCTAGCGAAGGTGCCAGTGCAGAGGTTGGATCATCGAGCCCTGTCAAGAAGGTCAAGCATGAGATCGGCACGGCGGCGTCGAGTCCGGTCGAGGCGGATATGGATGTTAAGAGTGCTACTCCCGTCGTCCAGAAGGAGCGGAATCAGAGCAAGGACAGGCACAAGCACAACGTCTCCACAATCCCGCTGATGGAGCCAGAAGCCGGAGAGAAAGAAGAAGAGAAGCGATCAATGCTCTCGGAATTGCAAGACGCTGCCACTGACGCCGCGGCGAAGATGGCTGGGGCTGCTACAGAAAGGATCAGTGAAGCCGATGGGTTCCTAGCTGGCATAGGAGAGGCCGCGAGCCAGCACTAATCGGCATTTTGCGGTCAACACTTTTATAATGCATGATAATTGGCAAGCGAGCATTCTCAGAATGAATCTAATCAGGAGGGGTGATGTACCCTCATCTCTCATGCTATGCGTCATTTTGTACATTATACATACAAGTCAGGCGGATCGACCTGCGCTAAGCTATTCACGAATGCCTCCTGGTGCCCTCATAGCGACCCCAGAGTTCGTCTCCTCACTTCTTCGCGAAATCACTTGCTTGCAAATTCCTCGTCATACTCGGTAACTTCACCACCAACCCATCCAATTCCTTACTCATCTTGATCTGACACCCCAGCCGACTCGTCTCCGTTAACCCAAATGCTAAATCCAACATATCATTCTCGTCATCGTCCGGCTCCTCCATCTTATCGTACATCTCCCCGTCCTCCACTATTACGTGACATGTGCTACAGGCGCAACTACCCCCGCACGCTCCCTCCATCTCGAGGTCGTTTGCTTGCGCTATGTCGAGGAGATTGACCCCGTCGGCGACTTCGAAGGTGTGTGAGGAGCCGTCTTTGTCGATGAAGGTTACATGTCGTTCTTCGCCTGGTGCTGGGGCGTCGAGGTGGCCGTGCCGGAGGAGTGGAGAGGTGGAGAAAGTCCGTCGGGAGAGAGATGTCCGGGGAGAGAAATCAGGACTACATCGCGCATAGAAGCTGGACGGACGAGCGCGTAGGCATGTCTGAGATGCGAAGGCACGGTTTGCTATCGACTTTGGTCTGGAGATGTCGCTAGATCGGAGTGAGTGTGCATGTCGGGAGAAAAGCGATCGAGCAATGCGTGACGAGGACATGATTCCTAAAGCAACCCAGATCACGTGTCCAACTCCAGAAGCAACGTATCGGTGAATTCCACGCCAAAAAAATTGAGGTTGAAGTCGGAGCTTCAATCCCTATACCGACGTCAGCAATAAATTTCTTGCGCAGCTCCATATTTGGCTCACCGCTGAAGCATGTTGTTCGACATCATTTCAAGAATCAAGAAACATTCCACAGTTCGGCCGCGACCATGTCTTCCGAATATGCGCCCTTTCAAAGCATGGCAACCTCGCGAGATACTCCGAATCCTCTTCGACCTTACTACGTTCCGCCATCAATAGGCATACCGCCTGAACGGGCGCCGAACACGACGGCTCCCGCCGCGTCGAGCTCAAAACCCGGCATCAGCAGGTCCGCGAGGGATCTGCTCTCGGAACTAGATTATGGAGGTCCACTGTTGGACAGGGATGGGCCGACGGCAGCAGAGATAGGCAAGAAGATCGTAGATCAAGCGATATGGAAATACACGAGTGTGCTATTGGCGCAACCTTTCGATGTCGCGAAAACGATACTGCAGGTGCGGCTTGCGGAGGAAGAGGAGTTCCCGTTGGATACTCCGGCGAGAAGCAGGGAGAGCTTGCGCTTAGAGGAGGTTAGTCTTGCATCATGTGCGTAGAGGATCTCATGCTGATGCTGCTGGTAGCTTTCACAGTCTGAGGAGGAGTCGGACTCGGATTCGCCTTCGTACTTCACACCCACCAAACCGCCAGTATCCAGATACGATCAAGGATCGCCGCGACGGAAGCGATCTAGGGGCCGACGATCACCTCCTTCGCGATCAGAATCGACGACTCCGGTCCCCTCTTCTTACTCGCATCCGCACAGATTACGACTACGACAGCATGATTCTATTCTGGAGACCTTGGGTGCACTGTGGAATAGCTCGGGAGCAACTGGCTTGTGGAAGGCTACAAACGCCACGTTTGTCTATAATGTTCTTGTCAAGGCTGTGGAGTCGTGGACAAGAAGTTTGCTATCAGCGCTGGCAAACTTACCAGACCCGAGCGCATTGGCTGGAACACCATCGGATCTGGTCGCTTCAGCCATGGGAGGCGTGGATGTAGGCGACAGCCCTTCTCCGCTGGTGTCGCTCGCGGTAGCAGTCGCAGCGGCGGGAATCACAGGAATTCTTCTTGCTCCTCTTGATCTTGTCCGCACAAGGTATGTTGCATCCGTTGGTCGAGACCACATTAGCTGACCCAGCCTAGACTCATCATCACACCAACATCCTTACCTCCACGAGCAACGATCCAGCTTCTCCGATCACTCCCGTCAGTCTTCATCTCCCCCTCTCTGCTCCCGATCACGCTTTTGCACTCCACTTTACCGCCTCTCCTCATGTCCTCGACTCCCTTGATTCTCCGCTCGCAACTTCACGTGGACCCCCTCAACACTCCAACACTCTACAGTATCTCAAGCTTCCTCTCATCAACAGCCGAGCTCTTCCTCAAACTCCCGCTCGAGACCGTCCTCCGCCGCGCGCAGGTCTCCACCCTTCGTGTTCATCATACAAATCGATATAATCGCCACATCAAAGCCACCTCTTCCACCCGGTCGAACTCGACACATGCATCGACAGCAACAAAATATGGTCTTCTGGAGCCGGAGCTGAGGACGATCGTCACGCCCGGTCCCTACAAAGGTGTCTTCGGCACAGTCTACGGTATTGTGTTCGAGGAGGGCGTGAGAAGGAGTGGTGTTAGCAGCGTGATGAGCACGCCGGTATCAGTGCGAAAAGGCGGCAAGGAGAAGAAGGGCCAAGGATTGAGCGGGTTGTGGAGGGGATGGAGGGTGGGCATGTGGGGTCTTTGTGGTGTTTGGTTGGCTAGTGCTGCTAACGGTACGGGAGGAGAGGGAGCTTTCTAATTAGGAAATTTGAAAGCAATTGTGGAGTCTTCTAATGGTATGGGAACTAAGTGAAGGGGGATCTGAAGGCTAGATCGGAAGATTGGGCGTTCGCTCGAGTAGAAGAGGACGGAACAGGTCTTCAGCTGGGAAAGGTAATGGTCACGCCACTCATGCACATGCATTGCACAGGTATTGCAGATACTGACGATTCATGATACCCCTTTATCGTTTGCTTCATACCTGATGGCCAGCAATCAAGCTTAATCGTCTATCGGCAGACCCAGTCTCGCTAGATACTTTCCGTATCCAAGTTCCGCCCACCGTGCTCGCTCCCTATCGCTTCTCACTGTCACCAACCCCATCGTACCCGCAGCATTGATACCGAACACGTCGCTCGCGTCCGGCGTCTTCGCAGTCCGCCGCGGGATCAAGCCGATGAAATCTGTTGTCATTACAACATTGTACCCGTCGCCTGAATTAGCTTGCTTCAAAGCCTCCCGCGTCATGTCGAGCAAGTGGTCGTGAAGCCGCCGAACGTCCTGGGAAGTAGCGCTAGAAGGTATCTTCAGCACATAGTACTTATACGGTACACCCCCGATGCGCTCCGCCGTGACCTCTGACGAATCTGCGTCAGCCATGAATAGTCTTGCCCTTTCCGGCTGTGGGTGGATTTGCATGTGCTTGTGGCCTTGTGATGATCCACCAGTAACCCCGCAGTTATAGATCATCATGTATGGTGACCTGTAGGCGCGGAGCAACGCCAATGAGGCAGTGATATCGTGGATGTTCAGGGGCTCAGTCTGCATCTCGTAGGCAGATGTGGTGAGGAGTAGCATGGGCCGCCACACGCAGAACTCGTTGAAGATGACACGGTGACGAGGCCCGAGCTGAGGTATTAAAGTGATGCTACTACGTGGATTCATGAAGGGGCCCCCGGCTTTCGTGCGGCCTGGATCGTCGGCTGGCTTAGTAGGCTTCTTGTTGAATGCGGTCGTCTGCCGGAACTCGAACTGTTCGTGTGTTAGCGAAAGGTCCGGATCGTGATTTGAGATCAGCGCACGGAAACATCAATGTCACGGACTCGTTGAGATGGGCCATACCTGAAATCCATGGTCATCGTATAGTTCCGCTGATGATGGTTCCCAGAGGACTTCCCCCTTACTTACAAGATCATCAAATCTTGCCAAAGTCTGGGTTTCGAGGTCGGACGGTAGCTCGATCGTGTTTTCTGGCTGGATGACTATCGGCGTAACCTTTCTATCCGTCCTCATGCCATGGTAGAAGGAGACCAATATGATCAAGGCGACAAAAGTAACACCGACTGTTCTCGGCGTCACGAAGCGCCATCCTCGATACATCCTTCCTGCAGTCAACGACACCATTGGGATATATGCATATATACCTCCAAACGTCCCTGCTATGCTTCATACCAAGTCAAGTGTACTTGTCGCATATACGACAGAGAGATGTGAAAGCTGTGCCATATACCCGCAGGGTGCTAAACGATCAGCTTGCGAAACTGACCACTGATCGTTTTGCGCGGTCTCATGAATTAAGTCTAGTAACAATTCACAACAATGACTGGGAAGGTAAGATGCAATGTGACCGAGTAATGTAAGCCTTATGCGACCACTGGAGCCACCTGACATCCATGTTGCTCCCCCTAGAATGCCATTGGATGCTACCAAGTCAAGCAAGGCAGCGTGCGATACGCTCACAGAACGAGATGAGGTACTTTAGGAATCACTCTTTTCAAGGTGTCACCCCACGGCGAATACAGCAATATACGATCTCGGCTATCTACAGAAAATCCTCGCCAAAGAGGAAACCTTTACCACCGAGACTTCATGTGACATCTTCGAGATTGGTCCATCTGGGCAGGATCAGTGGATATACGATGCGAGGGACGATGCAATCTTGGACCGCCTTGAATAGTCCGCAGGGCTGTTCAATGCTGTCAATCCATTCACGCTCCCGCTTCTCATTACGCACGAATGCTTCATGGCATCGGACTATCATATTGTAGATCTTGCAACGATTCTGTTCGGGGCCGTCGACACTATCGACGAATCGCGTCAAGGTCCCTTCCACCGCGAGGTCTTCAAGGGTCTCACCTTCAAACTCCACCAGGTATCTCAAGATGCCGAATTCCTGGTGTCTAGCGCAGAGATTGGGATCATGACGATGGATTCAATGATCCAGACGCAGACCCGGATTGCCATGTTCTCGAAGCGCCATCGCGAGTCGGAGCATCAAAGCGACGCCCTGGGCTTTCTGAGGAGAGCCCTGCAAAGTCGTCAGAGATGGCTATACAATGCCAAATCCAAAAAGGAGACTGCCATGAATCTTGTACACGAAATTGTTTCGCGTCAGGACACAGAAGCCAATATGGCTATTGCTCGCAACACCAAGAACGGCAGCTCTTCCACGAAGACAATTGCTGTTCTGACCATGGTGTTCCTCCCGGCATCCACCATGGCAAGTTTCTTCGGCACGCGTTTCCTCGAAGGCGGCGAGAAGGGCTTCACCGTCGAGGCATAGGTCTGGCTATTTCCTGCAGTCACTATCCCCACAACACTGGTAGTTCTGTTATTATGGTGGGCGTGGAATTTTGATGCAGGCTCGACTTAGTTGTAAGGGATCTGGGGTACTGCCTCGTCGCTGGTGAGGCCTATTGATGGTAGGCTGCGCAAGGAACTCGAGGACATCGCATAACAAAACTTGCTGATGGCAGCGATGGAACACGACCTGGACTCTGAATGAATGAATCTTACATCGACATGATAGAGCGGGGTAAGGTCGTTGCACTGCATCGATCAGTGCGAAGGCCTCTGATGGGCTACAATGTTCTCGACTCGCCTGCCCACCGTATCCAGGTCAATCGTCCTCGGAGCCAATACCCTGAGCGTGACCCAGTGTGGGGAGCTAGGCGCCTTGACAATACACATAATCCATGGGCTATTGTACCATACACCAAAGAAGATCTACAATTCGCCCTTGAGAGATGGAACGGATTGGTGCAAGCTATCGAGGAGAGGCTGCCTCTTCGACGTTCCGGACTAGCACACTCGTCCAATGGTTTATACAGCACGGAAAGCATGAGGGCAGCTGGCCTCCATGAGGACCGCTTTGCATGGCAATTCTTCACCCTGGCGCGCAAACCATCGTTCGCATTCGTAGGTCCTTCCTTGCGACTCCCAAGCTCCATCGAGCTAGAGAATCAGCCACACAAGGATCTCGATGACATTCAGCACCCTTGGAACCCCATCCTTCTGCTCCGAGGAGATGGTGAGGTGACTGCTGCGGATATCTGGAATTACGGCCAAGGGCAGATTCCATGGGGTCTATATCTTGAAGCCTGCGATCCAGAAGGCGATTGTCCCTTTTGAGGATGGATGCAGATTCGTGGTCCCTTACGATGTCGAGCACAACCCAAGGCTCGGCCGAGAGTACAGGTCCAACTGCGACCTATTCCAGATCGGTTTGAATCCTTATATCCCGGAGCATCCAGTACAACTTGCGGCGGTTTTCGGTCTCTTCACGCAATTCGTGATCGATGGCAGGGGGAATGTGGGTGAGCATGGTGTGAACGAGAGTGCTGAGTGGTTCAAGGCGGCCGATCAAGGAGATGCCAACCAGAAGGCACAGTTCTCAGCCGGTTTCGGGCCGGGCACAGGGTGGCTTTGAAATCGTTGTCATACTCCATCATGTCGCCGGAGCTCACACAGCTCCGCTCACCACCGCGTGCCTCTCCTGCCGGTGCTCTTCAAGTTGCTTACCAATATCGCCATTCACACCCCTTCCGCCTGTCCCATCTTGTTGATCAATCCGACCGAACTCCTCGGTGCCAGTAATTCCATCGGTGCCATCGGTGCCGATCCAGAACCGCATCTTGTCCTTCTTGAATGTCTCAAAATCCCACTCTTGATCTTCCAGCCTGTGCTCCCCTGCGATCCAGATGTACGTATCCGCCTCCGCTCCATCTCCCTCCTGCATTTCCCCAGTGCCCTGATCTGTCTCAGTTTGTGGTAAGCCTGCTTTTTCCTTGCTCTCCGTAGCCGCAGGTGCCGATGCGGTTGTGGAAGGCAACAGTCTCTGCACCTTCACTTTCCGCCGTTCGTACTCGTCCCCTTCGAAAATGTCCAGCCGCCGCACATCGGCATCCGTCAAGCCAGTCGCCAGTGTCCCGCGCACGCTTGAAGAAGAAGCAGGAACAATGGCGGGATAGTCCGCCCCTTTGACACGATGACGCCGGTGGGAGGGGAGGACAGCGGGGCAAGTGCGTACATAGGATGAAGCAGGTGTGGGAAAGGTGGGGTTCGAGGGGCCGTGGATTACACGATGGAGGATGGCGGGGGCGATGAGCGTGCCGTAGAAGAAGAGGGTGTTGTCTCCCATGACTACAGACTTGCGCGTGAGACGTGCGGATGAGACGATGTCTATGGTGAATGGCAAGAGGTGTGGAGAATCAGTTCGGGTGGAGACATGTACGTGCTCGAGGTCGAATTTTTGGAGCATCTGATAAGGAGATGCGATGTCGGCGGTCCGACTGCAGGGCTACAACAAGGTTGTCGCTCGTGGCCGTGAAGCCGCAGAGCCGCGAGTGACGATCTTGCTTGCCCGAGCCCCTGGGATACTTCTTGATTTTGAGATTGATGATGGGAAAAAAAGAATTGCCTTTGATTCTGCTCCGCGGTCTCGCGTAGCGACTGCTTCCCTGAGGTGACGAGATTGCGCAACACTACTCATGCCGATAACAGCCCTCAACTAGGCGCATCATTGTTGATCCGGGATCTGGCAGCCTTGAACTTGCAGCGTATAAGCCAGCTGTTGATTTGAGAGCTACTGGCGACACACAGATTCATACGCAACATAAGATATCGTCGAGATGTCCTTCCTCTCCTGGATCATCACCCACGTTGCGCCGCTATTCCTGGTGTCGTCACCTGTCACTAGCTATGCCGACCAAATATATTCGATACACAAGACGCATTCGTCGGCCGGATTCTCGCTAGATATACCATTGATCATGCTTTTGGCATCGATATTGAAGTAGGTAAAGCAATGCACGTATAGATGCCGTGCTAACGACTTAATAGAATCTTTTATTGGTTCGGCGAGCACTACGACAATTCATTACTGCTTCAAGCTATATTGATGGTCTTTGTGCAGACTATTTTGTTACACGTCGCGCTCGAGAACAGACCCTCTCTGACCGCCTCGAACGCAAAGCCTTTCGACGGTATGGATCGACCAGATCCGCTCTTCGCGAGGCGCCCCTACCACTTCTGGCAATGGCGGTCGTCACAACCGTATTGGTCCTTTCTGGCGTATTATACGCTGGCGTTACTCGTGCTGGGAATCTTCATCGGTGATTCCAAGAAGTACATCGAGCTACAGGGTTATGTGGCATTGTCGATAGAAGCTATGCTGCCTCTGCCTCAGATCGCATCGAATCAGCGGAATAGGAGCTGCAAGGGCTTCAGACTGAGCGTGCTTCTCAATTGGCTCGTGGGTGACGCTCTGAAGATGACTTTCTTCTTCATGTCCGAGTCTGATATCCCCTGGGCATTCAAGCTTTGCGGTATCTTTCAGGCATTATGCGATTGCTATCTTGGTGTGCAGTATTGGATGTTTGGAGAAGGTCAGGATGTACAATACGGGACCGAAGGTAGGGAAATGCGCAATTTATAGCATGGGAGGGAGAGTAGAGAAAGGATGTAGCATCGTAATTGGATGGCAATGGCAGTCAATGCCCAGCATCAGCATGCACATGCACAAGCGAGTAGTGTCGGATTTAGTCTAGTGGGAAATCCCGGCAGAAGCGACCGGCATCGGCTACATGGACGGAATCAGCCCATCCGCACAAATGGGAGAGGGGCTGCAAATCAATCTAATCAGATCTTTCATCGTTCCTTGACTTTTGGCATTCACGACATCAACGATCAGAGGTGAGTAACGTCATGTATTCATAGCAGTTTCCGTTCGACTACAATAGGACTGTTCACGAATAGCCTTCCTTACTCTGTTACCCCCAGGTACCCACGATGCGCAAATTTGCACGAGTGTTTCAGCATCATTTACAAACTCCTTTGGATAGAGCATTGGCTCAAAGTCGGACGACATTTTGACACTGTACAGAAATATATTTGTTGGTACCGACAGCTACGAGAAGAATAGAGTTCTGGTGTTAAAACCGCATCGAGGAATTACCGGGCCCTCCTATTGACCTCGACCACCCAGTATCTTCTTACTTCGAGATCCGTTCAGCAGTACGCCCTCGAGAGCATCTGCTGCCACCGGGATCATGGCCTCCCCTCAAGCAAGCGCAGGAACGCCTCAAGCGATGAGTCCGACTGAGTCAGCCTCGATGAAGATTGTTATGCCGCCCGTCTCAGCTCAAGCACCACTTTCCGTGGCATCGCCCTCCGCCAACATCATGCCCGCACCATCGGCCGACTCAGCAGACAGTCCAGCAGACAGCAAGGCTCAATGCGCACCGTACGGACCTGTATCGAGAGAATACAAGATACCGCCACGAGCCAAGCCTGGGCGGAAGCCCAAGGTTGAGACCAATGACCAGCATAGACGAGAGCAGAACAAGAACGCCCAGAAGAAATTTAGAGCAAAGCAGGCGGACAAGATCAAGGACTTGAGTGACGAAATTGATCAACTGAACAAAAGGATAAGGTCTATCGAAGCTGCACGCCTGGCTTTGCAGCGCACAGTCGAAGAAACTCGAGCTCATCTCCATACTGCTCTGAACGACAAGGAAACATACAAGCGAAAGGCTGAAGATCTCGAGACAGACTTGAGATCTGCAAAGAGAGTGCGTGTGTCTGCTCCCGAGCCTATGGAGAACGTTCAGTATAGCGCGTCCAGCGTGCTAGATCCCTCGCGCCACGGTCCTACTCCACCTACTGAGGCGGATGAAATCGACTTTACCAACTTTGGCAAGGCTATGCCAGACAACTGCGGCTTCTGTGATGGGACCGACTTTTGCGCTTGCAAAGACGCAGCCAATCTCAATCCGGTCCCAATACCACCACCAGTAGAGCCGTCATCTGGAGCTATCGCACCCGGATCTTGTGACATCTGTCAGAAAGACCCAGAACAGGCGAGGAAGTGTAGAGAGCTTGCCGCCGCCGCCCAATTCAGCCCAGCGCCCGAGATGGCGGTCAAGAAGGATCCTGCCGTGTCGAACGGGTCGAACATAACGCTGCCTTCGTTTGCCGAGATAGAGCGCACTTCCTGTTCAGATTTCCTGGCTAGGGTCAAGCCTGGCAGTGACGAAGCATATAAGCGTGTACTTGGGCGGTTGCATGCATACCCGTACGCGGAGAGACCAGGCAGAGAGACGCCGGGATCACACAAGCCGGCTATGGATCTCGATGCTGCGGAGGCAGCTGAAGCATTGACGATCTTTGCCAATGGGAAAGGGAGGCCTGCCTGAATAATCGATCCTTGAAGCAGTAATACGTATGCATCATGATATGGCGCCACAGAATCGAGGGCAGGCATGATTGCTCAGCGGAAATGTATATCACGACTGCACATACACAAAGTAGAAATAGATCATCATGATCCAAATGGTACATGGTCCTTCAAGCTTGTAAGTGAGTGATATTGTCGTGCTTGTGAACAATTCTCATTCCATCTTCCATCTATCTACCCCGATCCTACCAGCATCTATCTCTCTGCCTACTACTACATTTCATAATCGATGGCCGTCATTGCATGACCATTTTCCCCCTTGTACTCCGAAAGATAAGTCCTTTCGCTGATGCAACGCAGAAAAGCAAGATTTAGCAACAACAGTTATGTTCAAGAATTGAATGCCCCTCCCCATGCCCCATTCCTCCCATACTGTCTCGTATTGTCCATCAAGCTCCATGCAAGATCAAGTCCACCGTCCCCTCAACCCCTCCCTCCACCGCCCCCACAGCCCCTCCTCAACCTGCCCAACCATCTCTCCCTCCCCCTCGCGCTTCCTCCCGGGCAATCTTTCCTCGAATAGTCTCGTCTTGTACTCCTCCTCCTTGGTCTTCTGCTCCTCGATGAGTGCCAACTGACTCTGCTTCTTCCTCAGCGTCTTCATATGCGGGTTCTTCTCGCTCATGGTCAACTTGCCGCTCGGACTCCTCGACCCTGCCAAGTTGCCGTTGCTGCTTGCTCTGTGGAGGCTCGGACTGTTCGGCGCAGCGAGCGAAGGGGACGTGACGCTGCTGACGCGCTCGGCGCGCCGGCTGGGCGTGCTAGGCGCCTGCTTGAGTGGTGAGCCGGCCTCGCTTGGTCGTGCCTTCTTGGGCGAAGAGGCCGGGGAGTTGGCGCCTGAACGTGGCGTCTTGGCTACGCGCAGCGAGGCGAGTTGAGCGGAGGCGACGCGGTTGGGCATGAGTGCTGCGGCGAGTTTGGGGTCGGATTCGAGGCGGGAGAGGATCGCTTTCAGGAGAGCATATTCGCCGTCTGGGTCTTGCGCGTCGAGAGCGGCAAGGGCGGAGGCGGCGTTGGAGAGGAGTTGGCGCGATGTGGCGGAGGAGGACGTGGCGAGTACTTCTTCAATGGCTGGGTCGAGGACTTTTTGATGCAATCGGCGGCCGAGCAGCGATTCTTTGGTGCTTGCTTCTATTGGTGCTTTGGGTTTATCTAGGTCGGAAAGTTGGAGAGAGCTGAGGGGAGGTCGGTTTTCAGCATCCGAGTCTGGAGGCGTCACCGGATCCGATGGAGGTACTTGTGATTGCTGTTGTGCCGGAGCAGGATGGGACCCTGAAGATACCCGTTGGAAAGCTCGTACCGTTGATGTTGCATTGCCGTAGGTCATGTCAATTCCAAGTGGTGCCTTGATTTGGTGACTGACCCGTCGTGCTGTTGGCTGCGATGTCGAGACTTGACGAGACACCCTTCGTGCGGTCGGCGTGGAGATGGTACCTCCAACTCTGAATGCCGTGGATGGCTTCCGCACTGAAGAATATGCCGTCTTGGGAGTATTGATCGTTGAGCTCCTGGAAGTGTTGCCCGGCGACGACCCCAAGGGTGCCCTCTCCACGGACAAATGCTCCATGGCTTCAATGGCCGCATCCATGCCAGAGTCTGTGCTATCCGATGGCACTCTTGACAACTTCCGCCGCTTGATCGTGTGCTTTGGTGGTGCTGGCTTGGCCATGGTCGAGGGCTTGATCGTGTCAAAGACCCAATCATCCTCGTCAGAAGGAGCCGAGACGTTCTTCAAAGTCTCTTCGTAGAATCGCATCTTATCCGACTTCTCTGTTGTTGTACTGAGCTTCTGTGCTTTGACGACTAGATCCCGCAGCGCTTCTGTCCTGCCAGCCCTTGTGATAAATCGATGCTTTAGTAGTGCCTTTGCTGTAGGTCGGCGCTCCGGTTCCTTGTTCAGACATGCTGTCACAAATTCTTTGAAATCTTTTGACCAATTTGCTCCTTCTAATCGTGGTGGCTTCTCCTTCGGGATCAAGAATAATACCTTCATCGGATGTACATTGCTGTGCGGAGGCTCGCCCAGCGCCAACTCTATTGCTGTGATTCCCAAACTCCATATGTCGGCTTTGAAATCGTATCCTGCCTCTTGTATCACTTCGGGTGCCATCCAGAAGGGCGTTCCTACAAAAGTCATTCTTTGCGACTTGATGTTAGTCAATTGTGCCGCAACACCAAAGTCAGCCAGCTTGACATGTCCACTACTTGAAAGTAACACGTTTGCGGCCTTGATGTCTCTGTGGATCTTCCCTGTGCTGTGCAGGTAATCGAGTCCGCTGAGTAGTTCGCGCATGACAATCGCAATCTGTGCTTCAGCAAAGGCACCTGGTTTTAGCTAAAGGGAAAGTCAGACAGGTATCCCCAACTTGCATGATATTGGTCCTACCAAGTCAAGACATGAGCCACCTCCAAGGAACTCCATGACTATCCAGAGTTTTGTGCCTCTTACGAAGCTTGCTTTATACTTTGTGACCCATTCACTGGAGCACGTGCTCAACAGCGATATCTCTTGCTGAATCTCTTGTATGTCATCATCGTTTCCTTCCAAGTCAATCTGGCTTGGGTCAGTAATGTCCAGGTGGGATTAGATGACTGTCTCGTACATGCTTGATCGCTACAAGCTCGCCTGTCGATCGTTCTATGGCTTTGTAGACGACGCCGAAGCTGCCGCCTGAGATTTACTTAGCACATGCCAGGCCGCTGTTCAGGGTTCTGCATACTGCCTAGCTCCTCGAGCATTTGATAGTCGTCGGCCATGGCGGCCTCGTCGAACGCGGAAGGCATCTTGTCCAGATCGATCGACCTTTTGAAGCAAAGATCCAGACAGTATTTGTAGTATAGAGTGCTCAAATGAAGTCAGAGAATGACAGCAATTGGGCCGATGGCGTCAGAGAAGGTGCGGGCGATTCCATAGCATATAAGAATAGAGGACCGGAGTGGAAAGATGGAACATGTCAGGACTGCACGGTGACGATCTAGCGCAGGAGTGGATGGTCGAAGGGCCGACAGAAGAGGACCAGTGGATGGATATTCAGCCAAGGTGATCAGACATGCGACCCGACTCGAGCTGATGCCGACGTTAGAGAAGCAAATGTTAGAGTTGCGGCTCGAACGTCGTCTCCACAGCAACCACGTGGCGGTTGCACGGCTGCCGTACAGCTTCAGCTGTTTTTTATGGTGAAGACCATGACGCTGGACACTTTTATCAACCTTGAACGGTATTCGAGTCTAGATAACCAAGTCATCATTGTATTCAATTTTGTCGATGGCATTTTGCAAAGTTCCCACGAGGCCGTCACGAACCCGAAGTCGCGAGTTGCTATACTACCAAAAAAGAAAAGCCTCGCATGTCGCGCTCAGACTTTGCGGATCATCCAGCGACGAGGCAACCAAAGCCCATCCTCATTTCCCATGACTTGCCCGTGTCGCGGCCGAGGGGTCACTTCACGATACCCGTTTTGACCTCGAAAATAGTATCGAACGTCGTAAAATCCGCTAAGCCCTATGACTGCTATCGCATTGTATCTCTCTCAAGGTGCGTACCGCATTGAGCTGCCCGTTTGACCTGGGAGATTGGCTTCTCCAAGAACACAACGCAGCGGGGGATGGGCAGATAGATACTATTGATACGCAGCAGGTCAGAGACGTCATCAGCAAGTTTCACACCATGCTGCCATCTAGACAAACTTCTGTCAGGGTCTATACACTACGTTTCGTCTCCGGATCCAGCCGCTGCATTGGTACTGAAAATGTCAAGGTCCCTGCACCTGTCCGTAATGACCCTTTGTCCCTGGTGGTTTACGGTCGACGCGGAAGGTCAAGCTCACTCTGCGCCATCCCAGGGGCTTTGACGAGACCCTTGTACGTCTAATTTCGTGTTGCCAGGTGCTTCTAGCGTCGCCACGGAGGATCAGGAGGCTTCTTCTGTCCATCACGACATCTTCCTTTCGACCAGTCCTCGCTGCTGAAGATGCCTTCCCGGATCTGACGCTACCGTCGTGGGCAGCTTCCAATTCGAGGAATCGCATCGTATCGGAGCCGGCTAGCGTGAGCGAGCATACCGGTTCTCCGAATCGAAAATTCTCGACGTGGGCTGATATACCTTGACCTGGTAAGTATTCATTGACGATGCAGTATTCGGGTCGGCAGTCATGTCGGTACAGGCCGGCCGCAACCATCCTATCAATCAAGAAACCCAACTCGGCAGGCATGATCGGTGCTTCGAAGACGGTCCGTTCTATTTTCTTGCGCTCTTCCGGCGTGGCACTTTTTGGTGGCATGAGGCAGTAGGTGCCGCCGAAGTGCATTGTCCGTCGAGACAGGTCTGTTCGCCATCTCTGGGCATCGAGACACGAGAGGATGGAGTTCTCCTCTTCTGCTGTAACAAATGATTTTATGATGCTGAGTCCAGCTGGTAATTTGACAGGCAGTTCTTCGAGATCTTCAACATGAATTGTACTAGGTGGTTTCCGCTCCCCAAGCTCATTTTTCTTCGTCGCAGGCAGAAAGAAGGAGTCGAGAGGTCCCCGCTTCACCATCAGTACTTCGAATGGATATATAGCATGACTCGAAGATTGGCTTATCGATGCATATCAGCGGTCATGAAGATATATCGTCTACAAGGGTCCAAGCTACTTCCCGGCGTACCTCATTTCATCGTCATTCTGACCCCGCAGATCATGTAGATCCGTTTGACGATCGGTCTGGAGTTTGCAGCTCGATAGTACCACAATTGGAGCTAGCTTGAAGAGATCTGTGAGAGCTTGTCACAATTTCACCATGCTTGACGTGCCGTTTTGATTTTGTTGTTTGATTCTGAATTTTGCTCGCAATTGTGCAGTCGAGGGTCTTCGCATGGCAACTTCCTTCAGACACCTTTCTCGCTCGTTCACGCGAGCACATCAAATTCAAGCTCAAGTCCTTCCACGTTCAATTTCTCAAGCGCCACGATTCTTCTCGAGCAGCAAGTATCTCACCATGGACAAGGATCAGGCACGTGGCCAGGAGACCGAGGGTCTTTCCGAATGGAAGAAGCGAGCTCCATACCGCGTTCACGAGCCCAATGAGGACTTTCCCGTTCGCTACGAGGCAAGCTGCCACTGTGGTCGTGTAAAGTACCAGCTATCGAGAGAGGAGCCTCTCGACTCCAAGCTTTGTCACTGTACCACTTGCCAGACTCAGCATGGTGAGTTTCCACCCATAAGCTCCGCTCACAGGCGCTGACACTTTCCAGCTGCTCCTTTCCAGTGGGCAGCAATCTTTCATAAAGACGACATCAACTTCAGCCATGGTCACCATGATCTGGAGTGGTATGATCCGACCGACAAGAGCATCGAGCACAAGTTGCCATGCAAGGTCCGCTGCTCGTTCTGCCACAGTCCCATCATGGACGAGGGCCGCAACATGATTCTGCTCTTCCCAAGCTTGATCCACCTAAAGACCAAGCAGGATAGGGACAACTTCAAGCCAAGGTAAGGAGCTCGAGAGTATGTACATCCGACACGAAGCGCTGACGTGGCGGCAGACTGCACATGTTCTACGGTCAGCGCGTCATGGATATCCCTGATGGCTTGCCCAAGTGGACCGGCTTGAACGATGAGAGTGAGCTAGTCGAGGACAGTCCGCCCGAGATGGTCCGGGAGAATGAGAGGAAGAGAGAAGAGCACCGAGCGAAGAGAAGGAAGGAGGAAGAGTCCAAGGACAAGTAGATCACCACTCGGGGATTGTAACAAATCGATGGCCATGCGAGATGACTTTAAGGTCGCAGTATGCGCGGGAATCTTATGATGAAGGGGCCGTATCGATAGACAGCGCCGAAGTTGCAGGGACTCAGGCCTGCCAGACATGAATGCATCGGTAGCAGCATCGAAGATAGCCCGAAGCACATGCCGAAACTGAATAATCAATTCCAGCAGTAGCTCCCATCAGATTCTTATGACACAGCAGTGCATTTTCCGCACACCATAAAGAAATCGAACCTGGAAGCGGCCGCACGTATCTGTCAGTGTTGACGACACTTTCAAAGGGATAAAAGAAAGTATATTGATGCAATCAATTTGACCCCACGTGGACTTGCCAAGACAATGCTTTGACTTCACTTAACCTACTGGTGAGCATTTTGCCGGCAACTAGATGCGAGTCAATTGACTCTCATACTCACGATCATGGAACTGACGGGGTCTCAGTCGGCACGCTCTCTTCTCGGCATCGCCACATAATGCCAAATAAGCGAAAGCGATTTCACGAAGCATCCACGAGCAAGAAACGTCTGAAGCAAGACGATCGAATAGAGCTTGGCGAGCCCGACGTCTGGGAGGTCGAAGAAATTCTTGAAGAGGACATAGGGAGATATAGAATCGCATGGGCGCCTAATCCGACCACCGGACAGACCTACTCGCCCACTTGGGAGAAGAAGAGTAACGTGAATCAGGAAGCAATTGAGGATTGGGAAGTGAAGAAGAGCAGGCAGCCGTCGAGCTCTGGTATACCCAAGAAGGTCCGTCCACGGAAGCTTGCTGTCGCCAGCTCAAGAAAGTCTCCAGCTGTACAGACAACAGGTGTGACGGTCATTCAGGACAGCTCACCGCCAACTCCGGTTCCCCGGGCATCGAGGAGGAACATAGACAGTTCTCCTCTTCTTGGTACCAAAAGAACCACTGCTTCCAGGGCATCACCAAGCTCGGTACAGTCGACGCGAACAGACGGATTTGGCCAGCTGCAGCAGCACTTGCAGAGTCCGTCCTGACCTCCGCATCGAGGCGCCTTTGAAATAACGATTCCTCAGCTTCGCCAATCCCAACAGGACCAGTATTCCTTTCACGACTCGTCGCCGACCTTTCCTTCTTCGCAAGTCATATCTGGTACGGCACCACAACTGTATCAATCGTCTTCGTCGCAGCCCATCGACTCTCACCCTCCAATAGATGCCGCCGCAGCACCCGACTTGACCCAGAGGCATTCCCAGTACGAACAGGCCGAGACCTCCGGATCTGGAGCAGGGACCACGGACATCACCAGTGGGGAGATCTCAACGCCTGATCCGCACATTCACCGCAGTCCAGGTGATCCGGAGCTCAGCGAGGACAGCGCCGAGCAAAGAGCGTCTCAGAGTTTCGTACCACCAACGCAGACAGAGTCAAAGGAGTCAAGTAGCGGAACTCTACTAGATAACACAGCCGTTTCGACCGATCAAGTCGAAGATAGATCTGACGGATCAACCAGCAGCCCAGTCCGTCCCCTTCAGCGTCAAGGACGGATCGAAGATCGTAGCTCTGTGTCTCGTGACCGTGAGTCGAGCTCATCGTCGCCTTCTGAAGCAGGTGACCTTCACTCACTACAGTTCAACGGCACGGC
The DNA here is from genome assembly GCA_029448695.1 of Elsinoe perseae. Lineage (NCBI taxonomy): Eukaryota > Fungi > Ascomycota > Dothideomycetes > Myriangiales > Elsinoaceae > Elsinoe > Elsinoe perseae. The sequence goes on along the minus strand of JARDAA010000061.1, from coordinate 418,553 downwards.
AGGCCTCTACGCCCGAGAGTCAATTGCTCAAATCAGCGAGACCATCGAAGAGAGAGATTTTGCCGGACCATTATTATCTGTCTCACAACTTCCAATCGTCGTTTCTCCAGAGAGTCCAGGGATACAGAGCTTCCAAGGAACGCAAGTCTCAGAACGGCCGCTATACAGGCAGCTGCTCGGAGATCGTCGGAATTTACCCTCGAGTATCGACTCCGCTCTTTTTCCTCCGGCACAATCTCCCGCGTATCAAAATCCGGTATCACGACAGACTCTTTCTCAACCGCTCCGATCACTTCGCTGTCAAGGTCAACAAGCAGCGTTACATAATCTAAGAAGACTCTCCGAATCGCAGACCAGAACGCGATTCACTCGGCTAGGATCGCCCTTCAAAGATACAAGAGAGAGTCGGAAGTCTTCCAGTAACGATACGAGTCTTCACTTCAAGACACAAGTCTCCCCTGGGCTGCCTGAATCGCACGATCAGGCGGTCGTCAAAGAGTCTGACCCCGAAAGCCGTTCTGGTCGAAATACATCTGACATATCAAGTTCCATCCGTCAGCCTCCGAGTCAGTGGCCTGAGACTTTTCGTTCTGCACCCCCAAGGCCAGACACCATTTCAGACCTTCCGGTAACGCCATCCAGAATTATGAGCTCCAGATCGCCCAGATCAGCACCAAGCGATACATCAAGCAAGATACAAGAGCTGAAGGAAGCAGGCGGACCTATCACACCTGCGCAGCGGAGTATCGGCATGACGACGAGGAGCTCTGGGCGGGCAGGGTCACCGGCCCTCGGCCGCGATGCCCGATCACCATCGGCTGTTCCGTCCGCTGAGGTTGTGCCTATGCCGACTGCCGAAGAGAATCGCACATCAGAAAGGTATCTGACGCTTATTCCTGACAAGCCGCAAGACGCCAAGCGGAAGAAAAAGGCCCTCCCGTCCGGTATCGTTGATGAGCCTATGGGCGAGACCCAACACCAGCTTGCACAAACCACCAACAGTAACGACATTGTTGTGGAGAATGATGTCGCGAAGGCAGACACAGTCAGCGAATTCACTGTGCCAATCTTCTTTTCTGGCGGCCAACGCGATACGTACAAGCATGTCATCGGCTGGGATCGAGCTTTTATCGATCAGTTCCTCAAGCAATCTTGGCCCGAGGATTCGCAGATGTACAGCAAGGCACGAATCCTTGTCGGAAGATTGCAGGACCTGATACATCACCCAGACTTGCTAAATGAGGAGTCATTTACTCAAGCTCAAATCGAGCCAGCAGAGAAAGCGCAATGGGACAAGACCACTAGCACCAAGTTCCACTTCCTGTACAATCTGCTTTCGAATTTCGCAGACCAGGATGTTCATATTGTCATTGATGTGGAACAAGGTAGACTCCTTGATGTTCTTGAGAACTTCTTGACCGGTCTGCAAATTCCACACAACACTATTGGCAGGCACATTACATCGTTGCAGCAAACCGGTCTCAGAGTTACCATACTACCAAAGCATCTGCCCGCGCCTCAGGAACTTAAGCCCGGCCTCGTCATTGGCTTCGAAGGATCTGCCTCTCTTATTGAGGACGAGCGTAAAGCGCTCCGCACATCGAGTAGCGGCAATGTTGTACCGCTGGTTTACCTAGTCATACCGAAATCGGTAGAGCACATCCAGCGCTGCCTCAACGAGGAGCCGTATGTCAACATGTCTGTGGGCAGACGACTGACGATTCTCATCGAGAACGCTGCTCTCCTTCGCAACGAAGTTGGCTATCGGCAATTCCACGATCAAGACTCGATCAATTGTGCAGCCTCGATTGTACGTTGGATATTGGATGGGCACTTACCTTCGGACTGGCCCATCGATGAGCTGCCCGACTTGATATTGAGAGATCCAACGTCTGACTCTCAGGCCACTACGGCTAGCGAATCTACTCATCAAGGAGTTGCGTCTTCTAGTTCAAAAAGATCTTTGGACGGTACAGCATCGCCGGCTGCCAAGAAAGCTCGGACTGACGAAGTGCCGTCCTCCGCTCTGGACATGCCTTCCACTATCAACCCATCAGCCCTTTATCTGTCCGGCGTGACCGACTCGGATCACGTGTTGGCGACCTCAGAGTATGTTTCTGACCTCGCCAATCTCCGCGCGGAGCACGAAGCCACCGAATCCGCCCTGCGAGGCGAGATTTCGTCTCTCGCCAAGCGTCTTTCGGAACACGTCACATCTCTAGAAGAGCTGCAGTACCGCCACGAAGACCTCCGCACCGAGCTAGTCAAAACTCGCGTCGAGCGTGACGAGGCCTACACCACCGCCGCAACGGCAGCAGCTCAGCTTTCGAGCCGCGACTCCATCATCAGCAAAGTCAAAGCCGAGCGCGACGCTTACAAGCTACAAGTCGAAGAGGCCAAAGCGGCACTCCACAACCACGCTGTACCCGAGGTGGCAGAGGTCGAGAAGCTCAAGACTCGCGTGGAGGAGGCAGAAAGGGACAAGATACGTCTTGAAGGCCGAGTTGAGTCCGCCCGCAAAGAAGCAGAGTATGTGCGCTCGCTGTACCAGGATGCTAGCTCCAAGGCTGCGACCATGGCGGAGGAGAAGGCGGAGATGGAAAGCCGAGTTGGAGACCTTGAGAAGAAGGCGAGCGTTAGCGTTCAGCAGGCCAGGTTGGCGAGTAAGGACGGAGCAAACCAGGCACTGCGCAAGGAGATCAGGAAGCTGAGGTTGGAGGCAACGGATCGCGAGAGGGTGTTGAAGGTCAAGGACGATGAGATCATGAGATTGAAGGAGAAGGAGAGGGGTAGGATGGGGACGAGAGGTGGAAGTGTGCCTCGCTCGCCTGGCCGACTTGGTAGTCCGATGAGATTGGAGCCTCCGAGGAGTAGTGGTGTTGGTAGCAGGGCGGCGAGCCCAAGGAGGGGAAGTCCTGCGGCGGGTTCATTGGGGACGGGGAAGAGTAAGCTTGGGAGGTAGTAGTCGAGCGCGGGATATGCGAAGGAGAGTGCCTTGCTGGAGAATCATCGAAGTGGGCCGCAAGAAGGCACACCTCGAACTCTATGGTAAATGCATCAATGTAGACGGGCCCACCATGACAGAAACATTAAGCTCCAATCATTCCGTTGGTCTTTTGTTGTATCGTGTGACATTGAGAGCTCGGGAGCAGCCAGCATAAATGTGATGTGAGCAACTTCTACCCTCACAATCTCGCACTCAGTGCTACGCCATCATTCCTTCTCGGCGACAGATTACTGGGCGCTTGTCTTCACCCGAAATATGGAAAACAAAGGCGTAATCAGCTTCTCGTTTCTCATTCGATCAGGATCGTTCGTAAACACGCACCACATACCATGGAAACAATCCTCGGTCGAGATTCTGCTTCACGTCACACAGTTCCATCAAGCAGGAGAAGAGATGCAGCCCCCAGAGAGCGCGGTAGTTGCGCAATTCTGCGACAAGTATTGACTGCGCCGGGCCGCTCTCCCAGTCCTTGGACTTGTGGTACACCAAGATGATGCTCGTCGGTCTTGACCTTTCTGCTTTATGTCAGGAGGAATCAGCCCGGATGACCTCTAGACTTGACAGCAAGACAACAGAAATGGAGACTGCGAAAGAACCCCAAAGAATACGTGCCCTTCGCCATTATCCCAAGCTGCTTATCGAAGCATGCGCAGAGTCTATGTCGCATCTTCGATGTTAGCCGCAAGTTTGCCCACCGGAGCTGATCAAATCTCCTTCCACATTCAGCTCAGGGACAGATAGCTGAGTGACAGGTTGGTGCGAGCGATTCGGACACGGAGGAGATTGATTTACAGATGACAGTGCGGCGCAGCTGTGCGTGTGAGCAAGGCACCAAAGGAGGCGAAAGTCAAGAACGCAGGATAAATATTGAGGTAAACGATACTCGAGCAGTGGAAGAGTGATTGGTTGATAATGATCATCGGAGGACATTCCGACGCATAGTCTCAAGAGCTGAGCCAATGATGGCATGTTCGCTGCTGGGGGATGTGTTAGGCGAAATATTCTCTCAACATAGAAGTATTGTGGACAGAATGCTGCAATTCTGAGATACATCAGCGTCTTCACATGATGATGTCTTTCATCCACGGCAACTGCCGAGGAAATATCCATCTCTAGATCGCCAGACGTCGCATCAGACCGCAACCTTGATTTCTTCTCTTCTCGCCCTTCTCGCCCTTCCCCGCGTTTTTCGTCTTCAACGGCACACGCTAGAAGGCGGCAAGTGGTGCATTCATGCAGAGCCAAGGACGGGAGAGTTGGCTGCAAGCTGCACGAAACGGAGCCGCATGATCAATTGGTGTGGATACTGGGACCTGGAATGGGACAACACGTGTCGATTAGCAGCATGGCGACTGCGACAATCCCCCTCCCCGAGATCTCTTCGCTGCGTGCACCTGGGGACAAGAGCACATCATGACTGATCTGCAAGGCTTGCCGGATCCAAGATCCTTGGATCTACTGACCAGAGACACAAGGGAGCGGTCCACGTCGCACAGGCGTGTATATGCAAGTGTCGTACGTGCTCTGACGTGCCACGACTTCACCGGAGTTCACGCAAACGAGTGTTCGAGTCGGGAATATTTCGATAACGAATGGAGACCGGAGTTCGCAAAACTCAAAATGCTACGGCCATTCTCGGACTCGACTGAAAATTTCTGCTCATTGTCGGTGGGAAAAAATGAGGATTGGTAGGGGAAATATGATGAAATATTAGGTAACTCAAATAGCGTACTAACGCTCGAGCGAACCCACCGCTTTGATGCGCATCCACCAATCCATCCATGCAATCAACCAATGTTACCATGCGCCGTGCCCGAGGGCTCAGATGTACGTCTATGACTGGACAGAGACATTCACTTCACTACCGGCCGATGCACGAGGGAGCCACACGTTTTACGTCTTGAAATCCCCTTCCTCTGACACATCATTCAGTCGCTGCCAGCCCGGTAAAGGAGGTGCACGTCAGGTCCCAGTCAGACAATAATCTCTTCTCTAACCAACTGCGGCCATTGCGTGAACAGACCGTCGTTCCCACCAACACGGTACGAAATTCATTCTGTTTCCATCACGTACACGTTCGCATGTCCTCATTTCCTACCTTTCATGCGCCATTCTTCCCTCCCACACAACTCTACCCGTCCTCAGCCCTGTCCAAGTCCTGCATGAAAACGTAAAATATCGACAATTACTCCGCATTTAGGCAAACTTTTCGGACCTCTTGACTTCAATTCAATCTTCACTTGTGGCCGCCACCATTCTACAAGCGCAAGCGCCTTGCACTCTGGATCCCAACTCTCATACCGCCACGCAGCTACTCCACGCCAGATCTACAAGCACACTCACTTCTCATCACCGTCAAGGTCGTCATTATCTCTCCCGCCTTCAACCCCACATATCCTTAGCGGAGCCGCTACTGGGGTAGGAAACGTGCTGCCGGAAAGTCGCTGCTTCATCCTCCAGCGTCTTTTCGCCAACGAGATACCAACGGCCTTTTTTTTTTTTTTTTTTGCGAACCGTTCCACCGTCTAGACACTCACCTGATCAAATTTCAATCTGTCCTTTCCCTCCGCAACACCGCACTATACGTCGCCCGCTGCGTCTCGTATCTCACAGCGACCCACTTGCTGCAGGCACCCCCGCATCGCCCAACCGGATCATTCCCCTCAATCGGCAGACAATCATTCATCGGAACTTTCTGTGCGACCACCGTCTGTCTTTCCATCAGGGTTCGCCTCGACTGAACTAGCTTGGCATTGCATAAAAGCTTCCTAGACTGCTCTGTTGGTAGTTTCACCGTCGATCGTCCATCTTTCGGCTCGCTTGTCACGACTTCTGCCTGCTTGCGCTCCTAATTGCCACACTTCCGACTATCGACTGACGCCGCTACAAATACGTCGACAGCTCAGATTCAGCTATTAGGCCAGCATCTGAGCTGCCATCAACAGGTGGCATGCCGCTCCTGATGCCACAAACCACAAAGACGGTCGTCACCATCAACTCTACTGGTCGACAGACAGCTTCCTTCATTCGCGTCGCATCAGCTGTGGGCTGGAAGGTTAGAGCTCAAATCCGGAACCGCGAGGGTATTGTCGTAGAGGAACTTGCTTCCCTACCAAATGTCCAGATAGTCGAGGGCGACCTCTGTCAGAACAAGAAGACCCTAGTGCCTTTCCTCAATGAGCTCTTCCAAGGCGCCCAGGTCGCTTTTGTGAACACAACTCACTGGGGAGATGAGGTCGCGATAGGCAAGGCGTGCGCTGATGCGGCCAAGAAGGCTGGTGTGCACCACTATGTGTACTCATCTATGCCCGATCACTCGATATACAATCCCGAGTGGAAGGCTCTTCCTTTGTGGGCTCAAAAGTTTGCTGTCGAGAATTATGTGCGGCAGATTGGTATTCCATCGACCTTCCTCATCACTGGCATTTACAACAACAATTTCACCTCATTACCATATCCTTTGTTCCAGATGGAACTCCAAACGGACGGAAGCTTTGAGTGGCAGGCACCATTCCATCCCAGCGACCCTCTGCCATGGCTAGACGCGGAACATGATGTGGGACCTGCCCTTTTGCAGATTTTCAAGATGGGCCCAAAGGCATGGAAGGGTCAACGGTAAGCCTCATTCGACATAGATAAAGCATGTTCACTGAACCGGTCGCAGGGTCATTCTTGCCTTCGAACGCCTCACACCATTACAGGTCTGCCAAAGATTCTCCAGAGGTATCGGCAGACCTGTCCGCTACGTACACGGTCCTATCAAGATTGCAGTCAACATCCCGTCAGGCTATCGAGAACATCTTGAAATCCTCCAAGAAGTACTAGGCGACAAGCGAGCACCCTACTTTGGTCCACAATACGAATATCCCGCCGAGGCACGATCGTTATGGGAAGGCTATAGGGGCATCGAAGAATACGCGCGCGAAGTCTTTCCCGTAGAAGAAAGCGCCAATGGTCTGACCTGGATGGACGAAATGAGCGAAGACGGAGCTACCAGTACCAATGGCGACGCGGACGATGATCTCGACGGCGACAGCACGAATAGTTCCGCGCCTGGCCGTACGCCCGTCTACGTCTCGGGTACTAGGACCCCGGGCGCACATCCCGAGGGCGGCTTAGGCGACTTCTTTGTGGGAAGCTGCTGATCGGAGTTCGCTCCATTGTAGCAGAAGGCCCGCACACTGGTGCATTCGGCCTGGGCTGTGCGTTTTCCTCGTCCTACACGGAATCCATGTGTAGCACAAGGTATACCACAACCCGGAAACCCAGCACATATACGACCACATCTCCGGAAAAAAGGACATCGTGCGTCATCCATATCAAAGCACGTCTCACACGTGTCCCAAGAACAGCGCGATAAGCCAACGCGATACACGAAGAAGGGAAAGGGCCGAACATCTCCACAGCAGAAAGGACATGGATGGCGCACGGCACGGCGGCTCAGGAATAATCAAGACGGAATAGATCCGCACAAAGTCGAATGACACGCAACAGCACACGGCATGAATCAAGTACACATGTAGCACACATCATCTAATGAAAAGGGAAAAGGCAAAGAAATGGGATTCATGATGGGTTCACAAAAGCAAAAGAAAGGTTTCGTCGCTTCGCCAATGGTGAGGTTTCAGCATTTAGCGTCGGCGTTTTTTGAGCGGCCATACCGCCTTTAAAAGGGGGTGAAGTATATAGTGGGAGACAGGAATGAGACTCTCAACTTTCAGACGGATGTCCAGAGTGAAGGAGAATCGCAGCTGGCTTTGTCGGCTCCTTGGACGACGAGTCCGATCATCTCACGGAGCGAGTCCTTGCAACCCGCTTTGAGCTCGTACAAGCCATATCATATCCATTAAGTAGCAACAGTAAAGCTGCGGTCGACAATCGTCCCAAGTGGTACTTACAGAGCCCAGCACAAGAGAGCGCAGACTTTCCCCTCTTGATCAAGGCATGGAAAGAATCAGCTTCGGTGACGGCGATCCGCAGCGTGAACATCTCTAATCAGACGGCGTCCTTGAAGATGTATGCGACGGCGCAGAGGTTGCAGAGGTCAGTGAAGCTGAGGTCTTGTTGAGCACCGAACGACATCCACAGCTTCCTGACCTGCTTGGGTGCCACGAGTGTATGATACTTGTCACAGATTTCACCGAACGCTGGTCCTTCGGAGGGCATCATGTAGCACTCCTCGCTCGATGTCTTGAAGTGCAGCAGACCCAACATGATCTCGAGAGAGCTCGCATCGTCGTCCTCTGGCTTCTTGGTCCTGGGTTCAGCACTGGATTGATTCTGGCCTTCGGCGGAACGGTCGGAGAACATGGCGCCGAAGACGAGAGATGCATTCTTGAGGATGATGGATGAGAGGAGGTAACGTCTGGTCGGCGTGTGTCCAGGGACAAGGTGTAGACGTCGCCTTCTTCGTACGGGATGACAGTCTCTAGTGGCCAGGTTTCCTTCATGCTGAACCTTGGACTGGTCTCGGCCATCGAATGGTAAGACCGAGGAGATGCCATCGTTGCTGACCGGTGGAACGAAGAGATGCGCAAAGGTCTAAGAGGAGGACTTTCCACTTCGATTGCAATACTCTGGTGCGACAGTAAATGAGATGAAATGGGTGCGCAGAGAGGTGGGATAAAATATGAACTTCACTTTTTTTCCTCAATCACATGCTTCAGTGGACACACAACATGGCCCAAGCACCTCCATCATATGTAGAAACATTCATTTCATCTTTTGCAATAACTCTAGTGCTTCTTAGCTGGAGTCAAACCTGTCACGATGCCATCGTAAGCAATCTTCCTCGTCAAAGGCGTGTCCGCACCACCTGGTTGATACCATGGGGAACCATATCCCTGACCTGGGAAAGTGCTTGGGATCCAGCTGTAAGTGTCGACAAAATCCCAAAGCGTAATACCAACGCACTTATCTACCTGAGTGCAGGCAGCAGTTGTGTTACCGTAATCCAACACCTGCTGCTGAATGGCGGCATTAGTCGGTGGCGTGGTAGTCCTGATGTCTAGCTCGGTGATGGCGACTTCGACACCGAGCTTGGTGAAGCTCTCCATGTTCGTCTTCTGGGTAGCGGTGCTCGGGGTACCACCGACGGTGAAATGGCTCTGAAGGCCAACGCCGTTGATGTAAATGCCTTGGGACTGGAGATTCGTGACGATCTTGCCAGCTGCGGTAGCCTTGGCGCCGGGCGACTCTATGTTGTAATCGTTGTAGTAGAGCTTGACCTTGAGCTTGTGCTGCTTAACAGTCTCCTGAGCGGCCTTGAAGGCAGTAGCAATGTATTGAGTGCCAGTCACATTGTAGTAAAGAGACTGGCGGTAAGTACCGTCGTCGTTGAGGGCCTCGTTGACCACATCCCATGCGTAGCAGTTGTCGCCGAAGTGTGCAAGGGTCTTGCGGACGTGGTTATCGATCGCGGCAAGCAGAGTTGGGGCTGTCCAGTTGCCGTTGGTCACCCACTCGGGTGCCTGCTGGTGCCATACGAGAGCGTGGCAGCGCAGGATCTTCTTGTTCTGGCGCGCAAGCGAAACGAAGAGATCGCCATCGGTGAAGTTGAAGACATTTTGCTCTGGCTCAGTGAACATCCACTGTGAGGCATTAGCCATCATTCACGACAAGCACGAAGGATTGCCCACCTTCATGGCATTGGCGGGCGTGGTTTGGCCAAAGTCGTGGGTGTTGTTGTACTGCTGCATGTAGTACTTGTCCTGAAGCTCGCCAGTACCTGGGATATCCGCTGCAGTGCCAAAGTACAATTTGCCGGCCTTCTTGGCGAGGTCGTTGAGGCCTTGCTGTGCATGACGGTCTTGTTGAGGCAAAGCCTCGGTCAGCATAGGGGCGCTGGCAAGCAGGCCGTAGGTCAAGAGCTTGAACATGATGATTGTTGACGAGATCGGATGTTGTAGAAAAGTCTCCGCACCAAGCTTGACTGTCTTACCATCAATAAGGACGCGGCTGACACTAGATCTTTATACATTGCCAACACCGGACACCTGGAAGGCAAACGTGTATCTAGTAATTCCTTCATTTGCCGGTAATCAAGCAATACAAGAAATGCCACAATGTAAATAGCCGGCGCAGGGTAAAGGCTTGGAGTGCTTAAAGAGCTTGTATAGGTACCGCGGTAGATGTGGGCGGAAGGATCGGCATGATATTCAAGAGGTGAACAGAAGACAAGGATGATCGACGACAAGCGAGAGCTAGTAGAAACAGGGCAAAGAAATTGTGATTGTGGTTGCCAGAAGAGAAGGTGGATTGATGGATAAATACGGGTGACATTTAGCCGCCCCAGATTTGCCTCCCCACTTTCTCCACAAGGCGGAGATCGACATGATCAATGCCCAGGCACACGGATGCAGCCAAAAGCTTAAGGGAAATAGCTCATGCTTGTTGTCGATATTACATTAAACCTTTCGCTAGGAACTTCCACTAGGAGGTACTATAGCTCCAAGTCTGCATGACGCGTACGCTCTGACGGAGGACCCCACGATCGTCGAGGCCTATTAGCATATGCCACACTTGTCAATCCGCGAGCAATAGTTTGTTCACAACACAGCGTGAGGATATAGACGTCCTCTCCTGCAGCTCAGACTGACTTGTAGTGGTGCCCGTGAGATCCCTCATGGTCTGTGTGAATGCACCAAGCGTTCCTGCAACACGAACGCCCTTCATGCTCCACACACCTTCAATGATCAAAGTCATCGTGCACCTTTGCGTAGGAGACATATGTGCGGCAAGCTGGGATGTACGCTAACCAAGTTGCCGCCATGACTACACGTTACCGTCCCGTAGCGTCGATGCGGAGCCTGCCGCAGTACCTCCCGTGCAGCCTAGGTTGGAGCCGAGATTTGTCCATTGTCGTCCAGCCGAAGGTCAAGTGATGGGGTCCTTCGAGGCGTCATAAGAGTCCATGCGTAAATACCATTCGATGGCAGCTCCGAAAGCGCCGAAGCCAGCAGCACCAACTGCCATGGCCTGTGGACCCGCGTTGCGTGCGAGGATGGCTCCGGTGATACATCCGGCGAGAACATTGTTTTCCATCTCGTTCTTACCACGGAGCTGTCGACATGTCAGCAGACGTCAATTCCCTTTTGGAATGTACTCACGCCCTCAATACCACATTCAATTCCTGTATAGAATAGAGCCACTTTGCCGAAGTTTCTGGCAGAGCTCCAACTGGCTTTGCCCATTTCCTTGAAACCCTGTCGGATCTGATCTCTGACTGGCAGTTTCGAGATTTCTTGCCCTTGTGGCGTCATGGGCGTGTCGTATCGCATCTAAGATTACACTTTAGTCGAGGAATGCTGTGGGAGAAAATGGACAACGAACGCTTGACATGAACAGTCCGAAAGCACCACCTAGCCCAAAACCCATCACTCCGGACATACCAGTCTTGAAAGCGCATGATTCGGCTCCCATAGCTATCTGCATATCGCATGTTAGAAGCTCGCTCTGCACAGTGATATTCGTTCATGCTTACGTATTTCTGAATCTGCTGCTGCTGCAGATCTTCGGCGGACAAGCCTGGTCGTTGTCCCCCCATGAGACCACCGCCCATTGGAAGCGCCATGTCTACTTTCGTCTGATGACAAGTTCAAACCTGATGCACTCGGTCGATGGTTCTTGTGGGGAGTCTTTGAGATCGAAAAATTTCCTTGTCGAGCCATCCTTGGCGTTTGCGACGCCGGTTTGCGGCAGTGGCGGCTCTCTTCATCGATTGATAATCTCTCGTCCTGACTTTCCCGCATCTATATAAATCGATTTTGCTGATTTGAGAAAGACATTTTCACTGGTCATTGAATGGACCTAGTTTCAGTCGGAGACCGGGCTACTGATACCTGATCTCACAATGTCGCTCGAACGGGTGAAGAACATAGTTCTGGTGCTCTCAGGCAAGGGAGGAGTCGGCAAATCCAGTGTCACAACACAACTGGCATTATCACTATGCCTGGAAGGGAAATCAGTGGGGGTCCTGGATGTCGATTTGACTGGACCGTCGATGCCTCGATTTCTAGGCATCGAGAATGAAAAGGTACGACAAGCACCAGGCGGATGGCTTCCAGTGCCGGTAGTAGAGGCGGTCACCAACGGACACAATACCGTCAACGGAGCCCATGAAGCTGTATCACCGAAGCCTGGTTCCCTTCACTGCATGTCTCTAGGCTTTCTCATAGGCACCAAAGGCGATGCCGTTGTCTGGCGTGGTCCCAAGAAGACCGCAATGATAAGACAATTCCTCACGGACGTTTTATGGGGAGATCTAGACTACCTCCTCATCGACACTCCTCCTGGTACATCTGATGAGCATATTTCACTGGTGGAGACGCTCCTGAAACAAGCCACACCTGAACAGATGTCAGGCGCCGTGATAGTCACAACACCTCAAGCCATTTCCATCTCAGATGTCAAGAAGGAGATCAATTTCTGTCGCAAAACAGGTGTCGAAATTATTGGAGTCGTGGAGAACATGGCAGGCTTCGTCTGCCCAAATTGCGCAGAATGCACAAACGTCTTCTCGAAGGGCGGTGGGCAGATCATGGCCCAGGAATTCGCTGTCAGCTTCCTTGGCAGCATACCTATCGATCCCGCGTTCACTGCTTTGATCGAGGAGGGAAAGGTACCCGAATATCCAGAAGGTACGGTAGTTGCCGGCCAAGAAGTGCGTTCATCGGCAACTTTGGCTTCTTCTACGACAAACGGCACCCTTGCTTCCAAGTATGAACACTGCTCGCTCTATCCAATCTTCAAATCCATGTTGGGAAAAGTCCTGGAATGAGCTCGATCTATTAGACAAGCCAGTCTAAAGATCTCGAGAATTTCTAAACGTCCACGCCTACGCCCGAGGGTCGTCCCTTACTCCGTCTTGCAGAACGCTGAATTGTCTAGCGACTATACGAGCTTACCTGGCGACCTCACTTGCTTGGAACGTCAGCGATCTGCTTCTGAGTCAGACAGGGAGTTGTCCCATCTTCTCATCGGGAGAGAGGCTCAATGTTTCCTGACTAAAAGCGCATTACCGGTGATGCTCGACCTGATCTGGTCAAGGATGTTCAGGGGTCAAAGCTGGCTGAGCGCAATTTGGCAATCGTCCTACTCATCCATGCAGCTCCACAGTGATTTGACGCCCTCTTACGCATAGAGTCTAGCTCTGCGGGACGCTACTGCATTGTTTATGCACATATTTGACAAGGAATTCATCGACGCCATGGTCAAAATGTCATGGTCTCGGGGGAAACGAACCATGGTTCTGACTTTCCTACCCATGTATCCAACATGACTACGTTGTCAAGTGTCTATCTGTGGGTCGTACTCGCTATAGTAGGGCTAGTGAAATCGCAGCTGTCATCCACAAGTATGTCGGCGAACAATTCGATATGATGAGAGCTAACATGCCCAGGTCTGTGGTGTAGTCCTCCTCTTGTCACTGTCTATGTCACGCTTACCAACACCTCTGCCTTACTGGGCTCGCCCTCGACACCATTGTCATCACTATCTTTGGGTATCATCTCACTTAGCAGTGTGCGTATCAGCAGCAGTTCTGCCACTGCATCTGTGACATCTCCAACTATATCTGCCCCTTTAGTCTCATCTACGAGCATTTCTAAGACTCTATCGACAACAAGCACGGCCGCCATCCCAAATACGGTACCGTCCATAAACCCGACTTCCATCAGCCTATCATCAATATCCATATCGGCGTCAGTCTTGATATCAGCAACTTCTGTGACAACCTCAGCCTCCATTCCAAGTTCCAGCTCCATATCTTCAACACAAGTCTCAGTCCCGTCTACGAGCATGTCGATCTCATCGTCCACTTCCAGTGTTCCATCGGCAGAAGTGCCCGTCGGGGTCTCGGGATCTGCCATTGCGACTGTTTCAGTGTCCGCGAGCGCAGGGGCGTTAGTCAGCGTCGCATCTAATTCGATTTCGTCTAGTTCAATTTCTTCCTCCACGGGCTCCTCACTATCGATCGCTTCGACATCAATCTCACTTCCATCAATAAGTGTATCTGACTCGTCACCCTCTCTCTTCTCCTCGTTCTTGTCGACTCCTACCTCCGCCGCGAGCATCACGACACCGTCCATTGTCTCCATCTCCGTACCTTCGACCTCGATCTCAGGCACATCCACATCGGTACCAGCCCCTTCGACGTCAATCTCGAGCCTGTCTACCTCTCTGACAACTATATTTGCGTCGTCGCTGAGTGTGACATCTGCTTCTCTTTCATCCACCACGCTTTCTTCAACGTCGCTTTCGTCGCCGACCCTCTCCGCGACTTCTTTGACCTTTACATCGGTCACTTCTATTTCACCCTTGACCAGCCCTCCTCCAACTTCATTCTCGGCGACATCGCTGTCCACCTCAATCACGTCAGCTTCACTTTCATCGCTGTTGCTCTCATCGACCTCGCTAGTATCCACCTCACTATCCTCGACGTCGCTCTCGTCTCTTGCAATCAGCTCGAGCTCCCTTTCGTCGACAACTCTGAGCTCGGTCTCGGCTTCTTCCGTCTCTGTCTCTTCAACTTCCGCTTCCTCGACATCGCTATCATCTGTTTCCTTTCCTTCTCCGACTATTTCTTCGGTCTCGGTCTCTTCCACTTCGCTCTCCTCGACTTCTCTGTCTTCACCGTTAATCTCTTCGCTCTCCTCGTCAACCCTCTCGACAAGTGCACAATCCGTATCGCCGCCAGTATCAGTCTCAACATCAGCATCAGCCACCGTGTCGGCATCGGTAGGAGTTGGAGTTGGCGTAAGCGTGCAGTCCACGACATTGACAACCTTAGTATCATCGTCCAGCAGTTCGGAGTCAATGTCGTATATTCCAGGGTTTTACACGACTTCCGGCGTGCAGCCGAGCAGCACTTCTACATCATCACTGATTAGTAAGAGCCTCACATCGACCGCCTTACTAGCTCTGACGACAACAATCACAACCAGTACTACGACGTCCTCAACGTCGTCCTCGTCTCCTTCGTCTTCATCCTCGTTATCTTCCAGCTCACGAACTACTTGGTCTTCGAGTACATCCTCTTCATCGTCGAGCACGATTACAACAACCCCCAGTACGACCAATTCGTCCTCAAGCACACGAACGAGTTCGGCGCCAGCGACGTCGAGCAGCTGCGCCGGCACAGTCGATGCACTTGGCGTTTGCGTTAGCGTTTTATAATAGATGGAGATGGTGATGTGATGAAGTTCCTTCATTCCAAGGTAGCTGTACCCCTTCTTCCTAGGCACTTCATTGGTGGTAGCACAGCAGATAGAGCAACAGCGTTAGTTTCTAATATCACTTTTCGACCTGGTCTACTGTGATCCGTCATGCATCTTTCAGAATCATTGTCATTTCGTATATACAAGGCTTATGTACAGTTCTCCACACTAATCCAAGGCTGTCTCTTAGATATACTTGTACGGGTTCATAATGCCGTTCTGTCAAAGTCAGTATCCCACCCCGTAGCCATGGTTTGAAAGTACTCACCGGATCATACAACTGCTTCGTCTGCTTCATCAGCTTCAGCATGGTCTCGCTCTTACTGTACCCAACATAATCCTTCTTCGATAAACCCAGTCCATGTTCCGCAGAAATGGATCCTTGTCTCTCCCCAACCCACTCATACACGAATGGCTCAATCACCTTCTCCACCTCCTTATCCCATCTTCTCGTCGCGATATTCAAATGCAAATTCCCATCACCCATATGACCATATCCAACGACATCCACAACCGGCTTGCCCTCACCCAGCAGTCCCTTGTCCGTCATGCGCTTCTTCATCTCCACCACAAGATCATATAATTGCTCGATCGGTATGCTCAAATCGTACTTGTACACACCACCCCAGTGACCCAACGTCTCCGTCACGCCCTCCCTACACCGCCACAACTCGCCTTGCTGTGCGCCGTCCTGCGCCACTACGCCATCATCAACGATCTCCTCGCCCATGACGTGCTCCAGGAACGCTTCGAGTTTCTCGCTATCGTGCTCGGCATTACTACCCTGCGTCTCAATGAGGACATAAAAAGGATGCTCGCCTTCCAACGGCAACTTTGTGCCCGAGACGGTGCTGAACAAGCGCTGCGATCCGCCGTCCATGAGCTCGAACGCGGACAAGATTTCGCCTAGCTTCTTCTTGGCTTCGCGGAAGGCTCGCTGGACCTTTTCGTACGAGGCCAGACCAAAGTAGGCGACGTTGATGGCGTCGCAGCGTTGTGGCGCGAGGATACTGATGCCTGTGATGACGCCGATGGTGCCTTCGCCGCCGATGAAGAGGTGTTTGAGGTCGTAGCCTGTGTTGTTCTTGCGCAACTTGGAGAGGTCGTCAACGATGGTGCCGTCGGGCAGTACGGCTTCAATGCCGAGAACGTTGCCGTGCAGCGAGCCATAGCGGAGGAGACGCAACCCGCCAGCGTTGGTGGCGACGTTGCCGCCTACGTGGCAGGAGCCTTTGGCGCCGAGGTCGAGCGGGAAGATGTTGCCCTTTTCGCGGAGGAAGTTGTCAGCGTTTTCGAGGATCACGCCGGCGTCGCAGACGAAGATGCCGGAGATTTCGTCGAAGGAGCGGATCTTGTTCATGCGGTTCAGGGAGAGAATGATTTCGTCAAAGACAGGGACGGAGCCGCCGACGAGACCGGTGTTGCCGCCTTGTGGGACAACGGCGAGGAGCTTCTCGTTGCAGTATCTGAGGATTTGAGAGACCTGCTCAGTGCTGTTGGGAGAGAGGACTAGTTGCGACTTGCCGCGGAATTTGCGCATCCAGTCTGCGTTGTAACCTTCAATATCTGCATTCTCTTTTGTCACACCGTCCAGCACGGCTTGCTCTGAGCCTAACAACTCCTTGAAGTACTTGACATCTTCGGTATCTAATTGCTTGAATCTTGAATCCCGCTTGAGTTTTGGATATGAGTCGACGGTGTATTTAATCTTTTGTGCAGGAGCTCCTCCATCTTGAAGTCCAGAGTCCGGGTCTGGCTGATGTGGTTCTGACGTAGCAGATGTTGTTGCCGCTTGTGTGGACTGCAATCGAGAATGCACTATTGGGGAAGTGGGGTATACGTTCGAAAGGCGAGGTGAACGGAACTGCCGCAGAAACAGTCCTGAGCGGCGGAGAGGTCGCATTGTATGTGTATGAGGGATTGGCGCTGTTTCGAGGATGTAAGAGGGTCGTACGTGTGGTGGGAAGGAGACTAATAGTCTACAGAGAAAATGGACAGGAAATGATGTCGAGAAACGCCCGATCTCGGTTTGTCGGCAATCGGCCTTGAAGGTGGAGAGCTCTCATCTTGAAGAAGAGCCGCATTCATCTTGCTTGGCATCTTGAGCTGCGCGTTTGGTTTGCGGCCTGCTGGAGCTTTGAACATCTGGAAGCATCACCTCTACCATCGAAATATCTGCGCTATCTCGCTACGCCCACGCTTCCTCGGAATCGTTCATCAGCCTCTTTGCGACATATCAAGACTTCCCTCTACTTGAGCGAGAGCTCTCTTCATCATGGCGAGCGGTTACGACCGTGCCTTGTCAGGTACCTACAGCTCACCTACAAGCATCCCAAAGCTCTAATCCGCTCCGCAGTCTTCAGTCCTGATGGACATGTCTTTCAAGTCGAATATGCGCTGGAGGCAGTGAAGCGTGGTACCTGTGCGGTCGGCGTCAAGGGAAAGGAGATTGTCGTGCTGGGTTGTGAAAAGAAGTCGGCCATGAAGCTCCAGGATACCCGCATCACGCCATCAAAGATCTCACTCGTCGATACACACGCATGTCTTGCCTTCGCTGGCCTCAACGCAGACGCGCGGATATTGGTAGACAAGGCACGACTGGAAGCGCAGAGTCATCGTCTGACGGTGGAGGATCCCGTAACGATCGAGTACATCACAAAGTACATTGCCGGCGTTCAGCAAAGATACACACAAGCAGGAGGTGTGCGACCATTCGGCATCAGCACGCTAGTCATCGGATTTGACCCTGGCACCAAGGAAGCCAGACTCTATCAGACTGAGCCCAGTGGTATCTACCAAGCCTGGTATGTGCCTCGTTCTATGTCAATTGCTACTCTAACATCCAATCTAGGAAAGCAAACGCCATTGGTCGATCCTCCAAAACCGTCCGCGAGTTCCTCGAAAGAAACCACAAGCCAGATATGGACCGCGACGACACCATCAAGCTGACCATCAAGTCACTGTTGGAAGTAGTGCAAACAGGAGCCAAGAACATCGAGATTGCAGTGATGGAGCCCGGGAAGTCGTTGGAGATGTTGAAGGTCGAGGAGATTGAGAAGTTTGTCGAGAGCATCAACAACGAGAAGCAGGACGAAGAGGCGAAGAGACCAGGTCGTAGGACGGGACAAGCAGGTGCTTCAGCGCCAGGCGCGGAGGCAGTACTGGCAACACGTCCGGCTGGAGAGGGATCAGGTGCTCCACCAGAGTGAGACGCTTCGCCTGAGCTAGATCCAAGCGAGGCCTACAGAAGATGCGGTATTGGGGCTCAAGATGTCGTGATACTCCCGGCTTCTCATAGAAAGAAGACCAATATCAACCCAATCCATCACAAAGGGTGACGTCGAATGGATCCGTCTACTCATAAGTCTCGTGAGCGCGTTTGTGTGCTCAACCCATGCGCTCACTCGCGTCCTTCAAGTTCCATATCGTCTGCCTGTCCTCTCCCTTCACGCGCTCATCCTTGAGCATGCGCGCGTCCTTCCTTACATCCTCGCCCTCCACCTCCAGTCGTGCTTGTGGTTCCATCGCCTCGATCACAAAATGGTTGTCGCAGTGCGGGCAGTACTCATCACTGTCCTCAAACTCGTTCATGTCCTTCCGGAAAGCCTTCTTGCACTTTTTGCACGCGAATGTCATCTCCAAGGTCTGCTTCAGCATGTGGTCCTCCTGTTCGGCGTGGCATTCGGCGCAGTCGAACCATTTCCGGCAGCAGGGACTGCGAATCGCGACCTGTGCGTTGAGAACGTGTTTGCTGCACAGCATTAGCTAGTAGTTTGGGAAGAGCAGAATAGCCAGCTTACCACATGACGTCCGTGTGGACAGATACTTTGAAAGTCAGATCAACAAGTCTTGCTTGCGGCGCGATGTTGAAAAGTGGAGGAAGCAGAGCCGCAAAGTATAGCAGGGCAAATTGGTCGAAGTTCGAACATACCATTACATATTCGCGATTGCAAATCGACTCTCCATGAAATTGAGAAAATCTGCCATAGTAGGTCAAGCACTACTTACCTGTAGACTGTAATTGATGTCGCCTTCTGGTTTCGGGCTCCTTTGGTAGCTACCTCCACTAATGGCGCGTAGTAGAGAGAGGCCATTACTTACAGCATATTCACAACATGTGCTTCAACTATTCACCTCTGGCGATTGCAACAGAACCTACCCTAGTCAATCTTAGTACCCGCTATTTGGAAGTGTCACAATTTTACAACGTCCTTTTCAGCTGCTAAAACTAATTGATGGTTTGACTTATTATTAATATACGATAAATTTGGTAAGTCTGGCTGAGGTTGTCACCGCAACTCACAGGCGTTTGCAAACAGCAATACTTGACACTGCATTTCTTCGGCTGTCAGTCTAGACACTGCTAACACCTTTGCTTCTCGACTGCTCGACGCGCCGCGGATCCATATCAGAATGTCAATCAACACCGCCGCAGCAAGATCACAAGCGTTCTTCGACCTACCTTCCGAGGTGCGAAACCACATCTACGAATCTATTTGCTACTCCTATCTCGCAGGCATCCACTCGGACATTGACTGCCATGAATCAAACGAGGTCATTGAAACCAGAGTCGGCATATCCCCACATATTTGGCGACGTACTGAGCAGACGATTGCCCAGCTGTATCGCCGCAGCCGCTTCTCCATCTGCTGTCGTGTGAGCAGACAGTTCCGCAAGGAGCTACTCCAACGATGGGCCGAGACACAAATACATCTCTGCAAGGCATCTATCCTAAAAGATGGCCCTCGGCAAGGCGCAGGCGACGAGCTGCTCTCCCCAGCGAAGCTTGCACAGGCTGTACGCGCCGCGGTATGTGATCGCTTGGAGTTGCTTGAAAGTAGGTACGGCATAGCCCGCGCCGTCAAGCATATCAGAGTATGCGGGAAGTTCACTGCCGACTATGACAGCACAAGTCGTGAGACGCTCTGCCAGTGCGTGAGCGGCGTGACGCTTACTAAACAACTTGGAACTCTCGCTTGGCCGTGGCATTTGATGCATCTCGAGTTGGAAGTGGAGGTAGAACTCGTGTGCGCGCATCGAAACGACTGTATGGTGAGCTTCGGTGACAAGGCTTACACCGCTGGGAGGAGATCGAGACGACGATATACGCTGCGGCGAGATCGTGCTACCAGCCAGGGCTCGTGGAAGTGCGTCAGGGACATGGTCGCCGAACGATTCTTGTGGTGGCCACGACAGGGAGGCTTGGCAGGGCAGTGGAATATGATAGAGGACAAGCTAGTGTGAGCTGTATAATCAATGCATCGTGACAGGTCGTTCACCCTGTAGAACATGATATGATTTGATTTATGTTTGCATCCGCACTGTCATCGTCCGCGCCTCTCCGTGTACACTTTGCATCTTAGTTTGCTTACCTGTAAGTTTCCTCTCACAGCCAGCGATATCATTTCGAGAGTCTGCACCATAATCTGATATGCTTCATTACGAGCACCTAATCTACTCGCGCGACGACTACGAAGACACTTCGCGACTACTAGATTCTAGTCAGACTTGTACCTATACAAAACGGACATCTTCGAATCGTCCGAGACAGAGTGATCGGCCATGTGGATGGCTCCCTGAGGACTCGACGAATGGGATGACGTGAAGCCAATACTTGAACGTCCACTCTACGTATCGATGCGGGCCGAGGGCGCTGGCAGCACTCTTTCCGTAACCTAGCCATACTCGCTCGAAATCAAAAATGATCATCCCAGCCGATGTCTATCACCTCCACATCAAGGGACATGACCAAAAAGAACTCGAACAGCATGGGAGTCGAACCCACAACCTTCCGCTACCAGGGATGTAGGAGGCGGACGCGCTACCATTGCGCCAACCATCCTGGTCGATGGCGAGTTGTTCTGGAGATTCACTGTTGAATCAACATCGAGAGCAGCGGCAAGCAGATCTTATGTCCCCTCAATTCAGAGCAAATCCTACCCGGCGGGAAGTTGAGAGCACAGACCCATCGGGTGTTTGCAACCAGGAACATTTCGGCAAGATCGACCGAAGAGCTGCAAGCCATCTGCACGCCGAGAGGACGACGCTCCAGCGCTCGTGGGGTAACATGCGATTTATTCAAACTCCTTTGCACACCAAAATAGACCCTACTGCAATTCGACACTGAAACTCAGGCTGTCCTCTGCTGACATCGTATCACCTGTTTGCCAACCTGCAGCCTTGACCATTTCAACACGAGCCGGACAAGTCGACGCGCAACCCTACCAAGCACGACCGCAGCAAATCCAATCCATCCGTGTCGAGCTCCTCTGTCACTACAGTACATCCTGTCAAAGAGCACTGAAGGGTTTCAAAATATCTGTCATATAATTATCAAGTCACGCGCCAAAGGAGAGACGAGCAATAGACGTGGAATGGAAGGGTGTCACCCCGAGTCAGTGGCCAGTCATACGCTGAGGTAGTCGTGCCTCAGCGACCAACATGGTCGACGAGCAAGGCAAGGGGACCGATGACAGTTCTATCAAGCCTGTCTCGTCTCTGCGCTCAAAGTTCGAAAACCTGGGCCACGAACGGAGAGCATCACAGACACCTTCGGCAGCCAGGTCTCCGCTTCCGCAACAGGTTCGTGACGCGCCTGCGGGAGGTCCTGCTCGCATGTCCTTGGACCTACCTCGACCAGCATTTAACATTTCGAATGGACTGGGCATAAGCAATGGAAGTATCGTGGAGCCGCGACAGACACCAACGCGACAGCAGCGACCATTATCTATTGGCCAGCTACCCAATCGTCAGGTGTCTCCTCCTCGGGTCACTGTAGATTCTCCGAAATTTCCCCCAAAAGGACAAGCTAGCCAACCTGTCTCGCGAAGTCCAACGAGACCTGTGCACGCGCCTCAACAAGTGTCTCGCGCGATCCAAAGCATTTCTCCGAAGACGAACGTACATGCCTTTCAACCGCCTCTCCCGGCACGTGAATCCATTGCTGGCGCTGGTGGCTCAACCGGAAGTCTTCATGCCCCTTTGCTGTCTCCTACTGTTCAAAGAAGTCCCAAATTTGGCGCAAGCGGTCCTCCACCCGTCAATCGTGCTGGCAAACCGAATATTCCAACCTCTACAATAGGTTACACACCGCAAGCCGAGCCGCTCGTATTGGATCTCAAATCCGACAAGGCCATCTCGCCCTTCAGTACTCCGCCTAGTAGTTCGGAGAGTACTCCGCACGATGTTGGATCCCCAACTCGCATAGAAGATCAACGAAAACCACGCTCCACAGTGCCGGTTTTCGGCACGAAATCATACTTTGTGCCGCTTGCAAAATCAGACGGACCGGCACAACGACAATTCGAGCCGCCACCAACCCGGACGTTTGAGAGAACGCCATCTCTACCAGTCGAGCCTGCAAATAATGATAGTGCTCAAGACAAGCGAGCCAGCACGAGCCATGGATTTCGGCAGACGCTCTCAGGTCGAAATAGTCCTTCGAAGCTACACCGGATACCAGCAAGGACTTCAACAGACGATACAGCAGGAAGGTCTGAATCAGCTCCGGCACAACCCAAGAGTGCTCATCGAACGAATGGGATTGTCGCGGTGGCTGATCGACTGCAACCTGAGGCAGCTGCATTGAAGCCTGCACCGCCGGCCGTGCCTGCTCCGAGACGTTCTATGGAAACGAGGCGATCTTTAGACATCAGACCGTCGCTTGATCGGCCGGCGAGATTTTCTGAATTCGAGGTATCTTCTGATCCGCGAGCAGACGATTATGAGGATCTGCCCAGTACTGGCAGCACAGGACTTTCAGAGTTTCCAGATGCATCTCAAGCTAATCGCAGACCGCCACGATATCGGCAACGTCCATGGGAGCTTGGCGTAGGCTATGATACGAAGCTGTTCACGGCTTGCGGCGAGTACGTTTGCACGGGTGGGTATCATACAAGAGTGTGGAACATCAAAACCGGCGAATCGATCACTACTCTATCACATGGCGAGGGGGTCAAAGTCACGTCGATGGCATGGATCCCTTCGAAGAACCCGCTTGAAGAAGGCCAGCGACTGTGGTTAGGGACCAACATGGGAGATATCCATCAACTCGATATCCCTAGCAGACAGATTGTCAATACCCGCCACGCTGCTCATGCAAGAGGAGAGGTTGTGAAAATTTTCAGACACGCATCAGCTTTGTGGTCGCTTGATGACGATGGGAAGCTGCTCAACTGGAAGAACAATTCTCCAGACAGCGTAGCAAGTCTCAATGTGACGCCTTCTGCATTTCGAGTCACGCGGGGGCATTCTGCATCGATAGTTGTCGGCAATTGTCTCTGGATGGCGGTAGGGAAGAACATCTATGTCTACAATCTGATCGCCAGCTCCGACGCCGGCTTCTCTATTCTCACACGACCGCTCTGCCAGGAGAACACCGGAGACATCACGTGTGCCGCCAAAGTCAGCAGTCAGCCCAATGCGGTCTACTTCGGCCATACTGACGGCAAGGTCTCTGTCTACAATAAGAAGGACTATTCGCTCATCGGTGTCTTCAACGTCAGCGTATACAAGATCAGTGCCATGACTGGTGTGGGCAACCTGCTGTGGGCCGGATACAGCACAGGCATGACATTCGTCTACGACACCAGCACCACTCCCTGGATGGTGAAGAAAGACTGGCGAGCTCACAGCGAACCCATATGCGGCATCGTAGCAGATCAAAGCAGCATATGGAAGCTGGATCGCTTCAACGTTGTGACGCTAGGCATGGACAATATCCTTCGGATTTGGGATGGTATGCTGGAGCAGGACTGGTTGGAGACACGCATGCAGAAGCGAGACGAGGAATTCTGCAATTTCCAGGGAGTCACAGCCTCGGTGCTCACGTGGAATGCAGGTGCTTCAAAGCCCGCGGCATTGCGCTCGAATCAAAAAGACGAGAACTTCTTCCGAGAATACCTCAACTCGCACGCTCCTCCTGACATTCTTGTCTTTGGTTTCCAAGAGCTGGTAGACCTCGAAGACAAGAAAGTCACGGCGAAGAGCTTTTTCAAAAGCAAAAAGAAAGATTCATCCGATCACGAGAAAATGAGCCATCAGTATCGAGCGTGGCGGGACCACCTCGTCCGATGTCTTGACGAATTTATGCCCGCATCTTCCACTTATACCCTTTTGCAGACAGCGAATCTAGTTGGACTATTCAGCTGTATATTTATCAAGACCTCTCTTCGACCCAGGGTCAAGCAATTCAACGGCGCTGAAGTCAAGCGTGGTATGGGAGGTCTTCACGGTAACAAAGGAGCCCTGATCCTCCGCATGGTACTTGACGACACATCTATCTGCTTGATCAATTGTCATCTCGCTGCTGGCCAGACGCAGACGATGCACCGCAACAATGATGTCGCTGCGATCATGGAGAGTGAGAATCTGCCACCATCGGTCGCTTCGCCAGACACATTTATTGGTGGTGGAGATGGGTCTATGATCCTGGATCACGAGATCTGCATTCTCAACGGCGATCTCAATTACCGCATCGACGCAATGACGAGAGACTCTGTCGTTCGGGCGGTGGAGAAGAATGACTTGTCCAGGCTGCTGGAGCGAGACCAGCTTCTTCTGTCCAAGAAGCGGAACCCTGCCTTCCGTCTACGACTCTTCCAAGAGATGCCAATCAGCTTTGCGCCTACTTACAAGTACGACGTTGGCACCACAAAGTATGACACATCCGACAAGAAGAGATCACCGGCATGGTGTGATCGCGTCCTGTTCCGAGGCCTCGGTCGCATCAAGTGCACCGAATACAGAAGATGGGAGGTGCACACCAGTGACCACAGACCTGTCTCTGCACACTTCAAGATGCGTGTCAAGAGCATTGACCCCGCGAGGCAGCAGATGGTACGACAGAAGACAGAGAACGAACTTGACCAGTTCCGCCGCAAGGTCAAGTACGATGTCATGTAAGTATACATCTTGTCACGATATATTAACAATGCTGATTACCATAGGCTGGATTACTTCATGAATGTCCTGGGACTGTCACAGAAGGAGGCGGCCGACTATCTTCGTGCATAGAGTGTACCAAGGGAAGCGTCGTTGCAAAGCATTGAAGAGGGAATAGTCTTGAGGACTTAGATAGATGCAGAAGAAATACCATGAAGATCCATGACTCGATCTCAACCAGAAGATCTGCCTGGATCAACCGGCAGATCTGAAGCTATCTCGAGGATCCTTATTTGTTCGTTTGCGTGACGTCAATCGTGCCGCGATTCGTGGGCCGCGTCTTCGAAGCAACGGCAAATGGCTGGTCGACGACAAAAGAGAAATCCTCCACAAGAAACAGGGAAATCTTTGACCATGCAGACACCTCCTCCTTGCCATCGTTACAAAGAGTTTGAGTCTGGAGAACTGTCATGGACTTTGACTCGGCAGCGTACATGCGTAGCGGAGGAGACCCCGCGACAGCTTCTTGAACATGCTCGAGCCAACGTCGACACAGGATTGCGACGATGTAGAAGTTGAGAACAAAGACATCTTTCACGAAGCCAGAGAGCACCTGGACACGTCAAACACCGCAAAGAAGGTTCTAAGAAACCTCAAGAACGACACAAAAGTAAAGTCTAAACGCCTTCTGCACGCACTCAATCCAAAACAAGCATCCGGAGAAAGGTCCGATAGCGAACAGGATAATCCTGCTGAGCAGCTACTCCAAAATGCAGCCTTCGACCCATCGCAGCTAGTGGCAAAGCGGAAGTTGACTGTCGGCGGCACTACTGATAAAGTACTGGGAACAGTCCTTGCTACTGGCAAGGCCGTGGCCAGCCCCAAGCACGCTTTCAAAAAGAAGGCCGTCTCCAAGGTCGCTATCGAGGAAAGACCGTATCTGTCACAACGAGCCGATGCCGAGTACATTGATGCTCATGCCGATCTCCACAGTGCTCGATCATCTAGTCAAGCCACTTCCGAAGAGGACGAGGATGCATTTGTTGATGCTACCAAAGGCCGATTGGAGCAGCTGGAGGACGCCCGGGATGCGAGAAAGGTCGCATGGACTACTGGAAGGCATGTCATGCGAGTCGCTGTAGTGGCAAATCAGACTCCTCCACCGCCGGATCGCGAGGAATTCTATATCACAGACGAAACAGGGAAGCGGCGATTCGATCGGGAAGCGTATTTCCACGCTACGAATCGATATCGATTCAAAAA
Organism: Elsinoe perseae; assembly: GCA_029448695.1. Taxonomy (NCBI): domain Eukaryota; kingdom Fungi; phylum Ascomycota; class Dothideomycetes; order Myriangiales; family Elsinoaceae; genus Elsinoe; species Elsinoe perseae. Next base: position 392,186 of record JARDAA010000061.1, on the reverse strand, counting down.
ATTCGCGATCAATTGTATGGGAGAGATTGACATTCGACCGCTAGAACCGTTCAACAAAGACGTCTGTGTCAGGTACTTGGAGCGCATTCTGATCGCTACTGCACCATGGCAATCGTGGGCGCTGGGAATACGCGCACTCTATCGCTGGGAGGATCCTCGCAAAACAGCGAAGTGGGCCGCCATATGGTTTCTTATCTGGTATTTTGACTATGTTATGACCTTTATTCTCTCCTGGATGGCATTCATTGTACTCGAAAATCGCTTCTATCGGAAACGAGCGGAGGCGCTGCAGGAGTCAGAACAGCGTTCGCAGGACAATAGTCGTACTGCGCTACGCTTCAATGAGCTCATTAATCGACACGGTCCTGGAGAATGGTTTGATCCTCTAGTTGACGAAGCTGGTCCACTGGCGCAGATGCAGCTGTCCGATCTGGCAGACTTTCTCGAGATTCTGGCAAATTTCTACGACTGGAAGGACCCGTTCAGAACTTGGTCGACTTTGTTTTGGTATGCTTGTGCGATTGCCACAGGCATACTGACACCGACTGGCTTCAGTTGGAAGATCCTCACCATGTTCACCCTCCTCGCCTTCTTCATCTCTCGCCCCATTGCTAGTCGGCATCCTCAATACAGACATGTTGTCAATGCCCTCAAATGGATCTTCTGGGACATACCTACCGATGCGGACTGGAGCTTCATGTATCTCCGCCGGAAAGCACAAGAGACACGAGAGCGTATCATCGAGCAACGAGTCCAGAAAGACTACGACGAAGGCATGACAGCAATTGACAAGACAATTTCTAACAGCGTGTCCTCACCGCCACCAAGGATTTCCATCTCCGACGTTGACTCTGATGCCGCAGCCGATACTGGCTTCCACACACCTACTTCTCAGACTTCCTCGACAGACTCTCTCCAACACTTGCTGCCAGAACAGCCCTTGCAGTCCTTCTCAACTCGCTACAGGGGCCAACATTGCCGCCTCCTGATTCTTCCCGCCGGTCTAACCCTGCGTAAGGTATCACCCTTCCGCCGCCTGCAAAAGGACATGCACTACATCCCTTGGTCCTCCTTGCGCGAGATTAGGAAGTTTAACTCCTCAACCGTTGCGAAAGTGGTAGCAATGGAGGGGATTGAACTTGTCATGTCGCCTTCTTCCGGAGCCTGTCTTCCGCCAGCGTACCACAACTTCTCGGACACAGACTGCAATTCTGATACCGATAGCTACCACCTGAACCTGTTTCCAGACGCAACGGGTAGCCACAAAGGCGGACGGCGCAGGTCAAGACACGATACAGTCGATGCCCACATCATGAACGACCCCGAACTAAGCATTATCCGTCTCTCAACGATCCGCAATCGTGACCGCGCATTTAATCTCATCATCGGCTTTTCCGGTCTCAAGTTCCAGGCTCTTCCACCCGTGCCGGCTGGTAAGGACCGAGCTAGAGAGCGCAAGAGAGCAGACGCGGGTGGTGCGTTGGCGGGTAAGAACCGAGAGCACGGGGTTCGGGCGTCTGGCCCAGAGGCAGGAGGATTAGGAGGTGAAGGTCTAGGGGAGAAGATCAAGGTCAAGACCAAGGAGATGAGGGGCAAGGTGAAGGGAACAGTCAAGGGGGAAGAGAATCAGAGAAAGGAGCCCACAGGCGGGTATGATGCGTATCAGGCGTTTCGTGAGGGCGGTTGGAGTAGTGGGTGGTGGGCTTGAGTCATGAATCTGCTTTGGTCACAGTCGAGCTCGCTGGATTATGGCGGAAGGGATATTCAGGACATTTAAGCGTGGCGTGTGGTGTTCGAGTAGGAAGACGAGTCTACAGCATCGTCTTCGCACTGCGGCATGATCTTATGGTGACGAACAGCCCTCGGTATGGCATGAATAAATGAGCAATGCGTGATGATATTAATATCCACCTAAAGACTCTTTCTGTCGTGCTCCCTTTCCTCCGCCATTTTGAATCGTCACACATACCCTGCCTCCGCTCAGTACACGTATGATGTGCTTAACAAGTCTTCCGCAATTCAATTCAACAGACCAAGTGGACAAACAGGTAAAGCCATCACTACGAGATCACGGGAAAGACGGACAGCCAACTGGAAATAATCGAGGCTGAGAGCGTAATGACATGTACACGACATGCATTCGTATCCTTACCATGCACGATGCTGTGCCTGCTCGCCAAATGAGAGTCTACGCTATCTATGCCCTCCCTCCCCGCAACGCCAACGAATGTGTCTTACTCCGTGTCCATTCTGCCGTTCGTGACGTTGACACCAACCACCCGTTCCCCTCCGCCACGTATGTCAACTCGTATCGATTCCTCGCCTGATATTATCACCTTGCCCTGCATGAAAGATGGGCCGTCAAGGAAACCACCCCACAGCACCCACAGTCCCGTGCACACTCTCCCTGACAACTGCCCGTCTCGACCCGATCCTAGTCCCCTCCCACGTATCCGCCACGCCGTCCACTCCGCCTGCCGCTACACGTCTCTGCAGAATGGTGCTCATCTGCCGCACGGCACGTGAGCTCTCGTCCCCTTCTGCTTGAGTATCATTACCCACACGGGCCTCCTGGTCGGCGTGCCTGACAGCTGGAGCAGCGGCACTGGCACCGTCTCGAGTAGTCCCGCTGAAAGGCGAACCCAACACAGGCGAGACCTGTCGTCGTCGGAACTGCAGCCATCGTAGCTGTGCTGTGAGAATTTCTGGTTCACCCATTGGGTCGCGATCTTCAGCTGAGAAGATGCTGAGCGGAGCTGTCAAGCGGTGGGCGAGTGCCAAAACCAGATCTTCGGAAAGTGCAGGATCTGCGGTGCGGAGGGCGATTACGAGGCGATCTGCTGGATCTGGCGTGGCGAGGACATGTGCCAGGTAGAGATCTGTCTCACCCGCAGGGACGGCCGCGAAAGGCGCAGCGACGGTACTCCCTCTCGGGAAGTCCATAGCAAGAGATTGAGCCGAAGAAGCAGATGGCGAGGTAACGGCGGCGTTGACTTCCGCTACCAGCTCTGCTTCCCGAGCCTGCTCTGTCCGTTCAAGCGCTTCGCTGCATCTATCCGCCTCTGCATCCGCACTCTGCCCTGGTATCTGAAGCGATGTTCGCCCGTGTGCTGCCTCAGCGAAGCAGGACGCTTGACAAGCAACTGCGGCATCCAGAAAGAGCGCCAACGCTGCCGTTGTACCAGCAAAATCATCTACACCATTGAACTCGTTTCGCAGCGGTGTAGGTTGTGAATCCCTTGGTCTGGGAATCAGAAACGATGTCATCCCGAATCTTTGCATCAAAAGATCGAAGATGCTGGAATATCGCGAGTGAATGGTTGTATCATCGTCGCTCGCAGTATTGGGGTCCGCACATGGCAGCCGCACGCTGATCTGTGATGTACCATCTACGGTGATGACCTCTGCAACATTCTATGAGTACTACTGGCGCGAAGACAGCTGCGACATGTCTCGACCATTCGTGGATGGGGCTGCATTAGTTGAATTTGGAGCGGCCCTGTTCAGAGCGGGCGAAGGAAGAGCGACGGCCTGAAGTGGAGAAAGCTGCATTTGCACCCGGGGACTTGTTCGAATCAGGTCTCTTGGTATGGCCAGTTCGATCGGACCAGAACGACGACTCAGCTGCATACTGGTCAGAGCAGAAGGCGGCCGTCGCACAGAGCCGCCATGTCCTGCAGGAGGGAGAAATGTAGGAATGGATTCTGGGATGGCGTTAAGCTCGACTCTCCGAATGGCATTCTCGCGATTTACTGCAGAACGGCTCGGCACGTTGGAGGATGATGGCTCAAGTGGCGCTAAAATCTCCGGCGGTATCTGCGCTCGTATCCTTGCGTTCATCGCGCTGAACGGACTCATCTCGGGCGCAGCCGCGAAAGTGGTCAGTTCTCGGCTGTCATGATCCACTAGGTGAGCAGTAGAGGGCGACGCTCTCCTTCTTCTGGCGCCGTTACTTCTGCTGGAGTGAGTAGCGCCAACTGCTCTGTTCCTCGGCTGCGCAGGAGAAGGCGAGCGAGGGGCATTCGGGGCAGGTCGATTGGAAGATGGACCTGGTTGTCGAGAGTGTATTCCTTGTGCTGTGATCAAGTCAACACGAGGGCTAAGAGCTCGATTAGAGTTGGTCGTGAAGCTGGCGGCGACCGAATGCATATTGACTGGTCGACCTCCGCTATCCAAATCGAGCAAGACGGGTGCCGGTGCTGTGATGTTCGGGGTATCATGAGGTGCATTGGGTCGCCTCGGCGTCAAAGTGGTAGTCCCTGATTCAGTATGGCCACTCGCACTGCCAACGTATCCGCTGTCCGAGCTCGCATAGCCACCAGTTGGCGCTTGGATGTCCACGACAACGACGTACAGTCCTTGTGCCTCATTGAGATCTCTGACTCGGTCTCGATCTCCATACATAGCAGTCGATGTAGATACTGAAGATGCGTTTCTAGCTCGTGACCGCCGAATGCTTGCATCGTTGTAGCGTAGCATGTTAGCAGCTCTATTTAGTTGAGATGCAATGGTCACACCAGGCCGCACAGCATGCCGAAGATCGGAGACGCCATCGTATCCATTCACGTCCTCGTTTTGTAGTAAGAATAAGTCTGTTCTGGGGTTATACAATAATTGGTTCTACCGTCCCATGTCATCGTCCGAGTCGTGGCGGAGGATACCTCTTGGGCCAGCCGAAAGAGAGCTCGAAGGGTTGCGCAGGGAGGAGCCATATGCCTTGATCACATTGGCGGATGCCCAGCTGTCAAAATCAGTATGCGTTACTAGCTTGTTCAGATCAGGACCTTACATCTTGACACGTCTGTCATCACCTGCCGTGGCAAAGATCTGAACGTTTGACGGATGCCACGCCACAGCATTCACCGGACCAGGAGCATGACAGTCCAGTGAAGCAACCTGCACAGCGCTCTGTTTGCGCCAAATCACTACACGAGAATCTGTCATGGTTAGCTTGTACGCAAGTGTCAGTCTGCGACGTGACACGTACCTTCAGACCCGCTGATCACGAAGCCCTCTCCAGCACCACCGAATCTGGCTCTTATTACATACTGGTCCGTAACCTGTCCTGAATAACTCTGCACAAACTCTCCTGTATCCGTGTCCATAAGGTACAGCTTGTGCCCCTTCATGCCCACAAGCATTTGAGTACCATCTGCGCAGACAGAGACACTTTGCGGCACATCGTCCATGGTCGTATCAGACAAGAGCGTCTTTGCAGACGTTGAGAGGTCCCAGGTCATGATTCGCTTCTCATTCGAAATGGCAATCATGCGGGTGCCATCTGCGCTTACAGCCAGATCGTGAATACGCGTCTTCTGCTCGCGGAAAGTGTACTCGTGCATCGGGCTCGATTCACCGAGACGGTACTGTACGAGTGCACGTTCGATATCCTGACTTCCGACAATAAAATGTTGGCCATCTGGTAGCCATGCCGCACTCGTCACGGGATATGTGTAGTTTGTGAATGTCGATATCCTGCGCCCCGATTCTTGGATGTCGTAGACTGTGAGTTGGTTGCCTCTTGAGCAAGATAGAAGATACTTCTCATCTGGAGACCAAGCTATCGACACGACTCCGGAGACTTCAGCGTTACTATGCGTCTCGTTCAACCGGTGGACGAGACGCCAGCTGGTAGTGTTGTAGATGTGAATATGGCTATCGGCTGATGCTGTAGCGAGGAAATTGCCTTTGGCAGAGAAAGCTATATACCAGACCTCATCGTGATGATCTCTCAGTTCGGTGAGAAGCTCGAGAGGGAAGTCGTCTTGGTCGCAAGTATGATCGTGATATAAGCTTGGAATGGCTGTCGTATTGTGGTATAAGCAATTGAGAATTTGGTTGTCCTGGACATGCTTGAACAGGACTGCAAGTCTGTGTTCTGGGATCATGACTGATGGTGCTATTGATGCTACAAGCTGTCAGCACAGTTCTGATACAGTAAGCATTCATCCTACAAGACAAATCAGATAGCAATTGATTTCTCGAGTCGCCATGAGCTCCATCCCATCTCGCCAGATGCCGAAGCTCGTCCGCTGTCGGACACATCATGAGACTGCGAGAAAGAGTCAGCCAGTCCTCGTTCATCCACCTGACACTTCCACGTACCTCGTCAACGTATGTAATCTCGCAGTATCCCGATGTAGAGGCGTGATCTCCCTCCTCAGCACCGATAACGCCGTGGCCAGATCTCTCTGCTCCAACAGCTCCAGATACTTTTGCTGCCGAATCAAGAACAACATCTCCTCCTGATCGGCCCCCTCGGCCAGGGGCAGGACAGGCAAATGTCCATCTCCTACAGCTCCTCCTCTTCTCAGCCATCCTAGCTCATCTCCGTTGTGTCCATTGCCCTTCAGTCCCACTCCGCCATCACTCTCCGGTCTTCGGCCAAACAGCAATCCCTCGGCCTCATTCCACTCCCCTTCCTGTATGGCCAACCTGAATGCCGCTACGGATGTGTTCTCCAGCTCATAACCGCTCTCCCTGCTCAACATTCCCGCTGCACCATGATACCCCAGATCCGTCAAGCTCTGTATCAGTATCCGTGTCACCTCCTCCCTGTCGTGTCCATAAAAGCTCCCCGTCGGCCGTATCGCGGGAGCATGCCCGTTGCTCTCTCCGTTCGCACTTGATCCATTCGTCTGACTGCTCTTGTGCTGTGGGGTACCATTGCTTTCCCGACTCCCATTCGAGACAGCCCCGTTGTTGTGAGGAGGCGAGCGGGATTGGGCTTGGCCTTCTAATCGCATGTTCTGATTGTCGATATCGTATTCGCCGCCCCTCTGTCGCTTAGAGAGGGGAACGGTCGAGGAAGTAGACGCGGAGCCTTCTATGGCGGTGTGGGGGTCCGAGGTTCGGGAGCGTTTGAGGCCTCGGGGTCGGGGAGGATTGGTGGTGGGTAAAGTACTGCGTGGTGCTGTGGAACTGTTGGGACTGTCGGTAGTGGCTGGGGGAGGGATGGACGAGGGTGTCTCGTCGGCCAGCCTGCTGGCTGTTTGCCTGCCCTGGAAGCGTCTACCAGGCCGTCAGGGCCGGAGACTTGGACGGCGGGTTATATCGCGATGCGGCAAGTACTTGGTTCTTGGACCAAGTAGGAGGGGACGAACGATGGGCCAAAGTCGGTGGAATCAATTTCGAAGGTATAGTAATGACAGGTGTGAGCGAAAGGCAGGTGAGGTTGCTCGGAGGATGTTGGACCTGTATGGTAGTTGGGGCGTCGGAGATGGCAGGAAGCAAGCGTAGGGTTGTGCGGCTTGCTGCTTGCTTTGCCTGGCACGGGCGCTCGATGAATATGGTACAGGCCGTTCGCGATGGTTTGAATGGTGTCGAGGAAGTTGTGGGTGCTCTAGGAGCTTAACATGGTGGAGAGGGTTCAAGACGGAGGAGCGTTTAGAGTTCCGCTATCATGGGAGCACGCACTGGCCAGCGGGATGGAGACCTTGGGATGCCCGAATGACGCTGTTGGCACTTCATAGCCAGGCAATAATGGACAACTCGGGAAGCCATCTTGCTTTTGCTTCTGCCTTTTCAGCCGTCATCTTAATTCGCAGCCATGGCTATTTCCTCACGCGGGCTCTAGTCCTCACAAGAATGACACATGAATTGTTACACAGCATTCGACATGTAGTGCCATCACGTCTTCCGGCTTATCTGCCCCACCATCGCTGCACGTGAATGAGCGGTCACAAGACAGGGGCTGACCAAGTGACCATCCTTCGATCGTATATTCACAAGACATTATCCATACATTCGTATCCAACATGAGTACCATATTCACAAGAAGCTGCCAAACTGAATGGGATCTCCCTTCGAAAAGGCCCAAATTTGTGCCCATTGAAGCAGTTTGCCGTTCAGTCCATCTTCTTGACACTGACAGATGTCATACCGTCGAAGTAGTGGTCCTCTGGCTGTGGCGTATGTTTGGGCTCAGGTAGTGGCCCGAGTGACTTTTCCCACTCACTCATGAGATGACTGGCTGTTCGCTTGAGATTGCTGGGTAGTTTTGTAAGTGCAGGCCATGGTATAGGTTCTCGACGACTGCGGTTCTGGTCTGCTGCATCCAATAGATCTTTGAAGTCGGACCGGCTGTGTATGTCAATATATCGTCTGAGGTTGCAAGAGACAGATGTACATACCTCTGATCAAAAGATACTGCCTCGTCATTTCGCACCTGCGACTGGTCCGAGGGTGGTACTTTCTGTGCTGTTTGAGGAGAATCCCAATTGTCCCATGCATCTGCATCATCCGGTCCATTTGGCGACTTCCGGCTGTCTGGCTTATTGATTGACCGCCTTCGAGGCGTCCTCTTCGCCGTGGGAGATGCTGCTGCATCTATGTTGATAAGACTTTTGCCAGTGCTATCTTGCTCGTCAAACCCCACAGCGCTGTCCTTCGGCGACCCTTCGTCTGCAGACTCGGTCTGACCGATACCGCGTCTAGATGAGGCCGGTACGCGTTTCGACTTTTGTATCCGTCCAGGAGAGGATGTCGTACCTTTTGACCGCTTGTCAGACTGTCCGTTCTTAGATTGTGGCATCCTGACATTGACATCTGGTCTTTGTGGCCGTGGTCTCGTCGTGGTGGCAGCTGCTTCGTCGCCGACTGTCACTTGTCGTAAATCTTCTAGGAACGTCCACAAACCGTCCTTGAAGTCAGACGCCATTTGTCGACCCGCCCGCATGAGAACTTCTCGCGGAATGTCAATCTCTCCATCGGGTCCATAATTGGATTTGGATCTCTGCATCTCTCCACTCACGACTCGCCGATGTGGCACTGCTCGTGGTGCAGATGGCTGGACACCGTCTTGTGCTGCCAATGGTGCTGTAGCTGGCTCTACATCCCTGGGAATTGCTGCTGGAAACGCGCCGTCCTGAGGATCTGGTGACAGCAACGATAGTGTCCGGGCATGTTTCGATCCGGAGAACACTTTCCGCTGAGAAGTCTTTGCCTGGTAGTGCATTGCCCGTCGCCTTTCCGCCTCTCTGGCAGCCATGTCTGAAGGCGTGTCACTGTCCTCGGACTTGATTGACGCGGCCGAGCTGGCTTGGTTTGCGTGCTTCGGATTACGTGCCCGTCGAGTATCACGTATATCCTGCCTCTTCTTATGCACCTCATGTATAGCCCATTCCTTCTTCAACTTCTGCAATACATGCTCCGCCTTGGCCAGCTCCTCCTTCAATTCGAGGACACGTCGTTCTTGAGCTGCCAGTGCTGTCAAGAAATTCGGTTCGTTTGGCGTTGTGGGTCTGATGACATCTTCTGATGGCGTGGTGCTCGGCGCGAATGACCTGGTCGGCGACGAAGGTCCTGAAGGAGCAAATTGGTTAATGTTGGTGGTGATGGGTAGTGTCAGTGTGAATCGCTTCTGCTTCCTCAGCTCTGCCGCAGACAATTGAGGAGGACCCATTTCTGAGCCATTGTTGTGATCGTGAGCAGGCTCAGTCGGACTGCTGCTCTCCTCTGTCATGGGCGCAGAGCTCCTTCGTCCAGCATGAAGAATGGCCTGGACTTCTTGCACACCGGAAATGTGTCGAGTTGTTTGAGATGAAACATGTTGTTGTGTTGATCTGGTTTGGTTCGCCCTGAGATCCATTTCAGGCCTGCGCGCATCCCGATTGGTCATCTGGAAATGGGGTCCACTGGTGTCGACCTTGAGCATTCTTCCAGTCGTCGCATTTGTGATATCGTCTTGTGAAGCTGATGAGGAAAACAAGAGATGCTCCCGCGCCGTTGCATGTCGAGTGGGCAAAGCGAACGGGTTCCTCAGGTCTGCTGTAATGCTGATCCCGTACAGCAACGAACGGACCAAATTTGAATCGAAGCAACGTCTGAGGGATTCTCCGGGCATGACATGATCGTGCATGAACCTTGTGCCTGGCGGTCATTTTGATATCACAAAACGCAAATTTTTTCAACCTGTGAGCACGATGTGCCAGTGCGGTGTTTTACATGACCCAGGAAGACGGTAGATCTTGCATGAACTATCAGGAGACACTTTGATCGGATCGATACGAGATCTCTTGCATTCATACACATCGCTATGCTACGCTCAACTTCGCTTTCGTCCATGGTATCTATACACCTGTAACGATTGTATCTACTGTTTCTACTGGAACTCCTTGTCAACGCTCTCGAAGTGGTCCAAGAATCCTTGGAAGGCCTTGACCCCAAGGCCGGGATCGAGGCTGCCAGTCGTGGCCCTGATACTGTGCATGCTCAATTGAGGAATCCCGACATCGATAGCCCTAACGCCCGTGGCACTGCTCAGCATGGGTCCTACCGTGCCTCCGCTCCTACTGTCGTTTCGAATCTGGAAGACTTGCGTCTTTGCTCCAACGCGCTTGGCGCACTCCTCGAAGAGGGCAGTGCTGACTGCATCCGTAGTCATGTGACCGTTAGAGTCGGCGGAGATAGCGACACCGACGTTGAGCTGTGGAGCGTGATTTTCGAGGTATACGTTGAGGAAGTTAGGGTTGACTGCGTGGGTGACATCGGAGGAGACCAAGAAGGAGTTTGCAAAAGTACGACCCAGCAGGTCAGAAGAAGGAGCGTGGTCCGCCAATGAAGACACGGCGCGCTCGATCGTCGCAGGTAAGAAATTGCCTCGTGCTCCTTGGCGGAGCAGAGATCCGATTTCCTCGTCGTCGAACAGGCCAACAACTTTGATGATACCAGACGAGGATTGGGACGCCGAGTTAAGCAGGGCCTGGATTGCTGCCCATGAGCACAGCTTGTCATCGATACGGCCGGCAAAGATGAGCTCCTTGTCAAGACCACCGACAGTGGCTGGCTGGTAGTCGTACAGCTCGAGCTCCCAGTTGACTATGTTGTGGTATTCTGACTCGCTGATGTCAAGTTCCCGGGCAATGGCACGGACGAGACGTGGGGGTTGAGTGGCAGCAAATGTGCCTGGCTTGATCGAAGACAAAGCACTGGTGTCGGCAGACTCAAGACCAATGATAGGAACCATCTGAGTCTCTGGATTGAATGGACCAGCGGAAGGTGCTCCAAAGTGAGGAGCCAATGTTGGAATACGGGCGATTGGGTGGTCAAGTCTAACAAGCTTGCTGACGATTTTTGATCCTTCTCTGACCAGAACACGACCGCCGATACCTAGGTCGCGGTCCCACCAAGTACGATTAAGAGCACCGGCGTAGGGCGCCACTCCCAATTGCGTGAAGCCGGCCTTGTTTGGGACATTGCTAACGGGCTTCAGTTTGGCGGTAAGAGCGTCAACATGGCCGGCAATGATAGCGGCCCCGTTTCCAGACTTGTAACTTGAGCCAACAACAAATGCAATCAGCCCACTGCCGTTGCGCTCGACGTAGTACTTGCCGCCAGCTTCAATGTCCCACTCCTTGCGCTCGGAAAGTCTAGTGAAGCCGCTCTCTTCCAGCTCTTTGGCGATAGCGTCTACGGCGTGGAAGATGGTAGGGTTGTCAGTCAGGTAGTCGCAGAACGGCTTTGTGTACGCGGCGGGGTCTGAACTACCCACGCGAGTAGTCTGCCTGCTGTTGGGCGGCATGGAAATTTGCTGAGCCTTGACATCTTCGAGGAGGGCGTCGAGTCTTGCTTGCTCATCGCGGAGAAAGCGATGACTTCTCTGATGTGCGAGTTCAAGCTGTCTTCGATACTCTGTAGATGTGGTCTCCTTTGGCGCTGGTGCAATACGAGCTGTCTCGGAGATGCGGCTTGATTCGAGGCGACGATGCATGTACTCGTACATGCTGTCCAGCTCTTCCTGACTAACTTGCGGTCTAGTCTCTGTAGGCATTTCTTCGAAGCTGAATCCAGATCTCAGAGATGCAGCGTGAGGTGGGAGGGGCGGGAGGGGATCTTGCGTCGTCGATTGAAAGACCGTGGAACTCTTGCGGGAGAGATTCTTGACCATGTCTGGATACATCAAATTGCGGAGATGGAGAAGACTGATCGATATGATGTGAAGTATGAAGCGGATATTATACAAGCGGCCACACTATCTCAAGACGATGTCGCCAGATGAGCTGCTCGTGACTGATCGGGTGGTTGCTAGGCCGAACGAGCGGATGTTGTTGCCGGAGCGAGCTCGAGCTCTTTGGGACGTGACGGCACAGACCTCGATCCTTGGGGCTGAAGTTGGGCAAGCCACATTCGTGTGGCTTTCGTTCATCATTACTTCATCCATTCGATCCCATCCGCCATACTCATTCTTGGTTCCTGGTTCCCTCTGACAGCCGACGTCAGAGCGATTTGGACAACCTGAGTGAACATGCAATCCCTGTCAGCTGCAAATGTCGACACTTGATAAGTGTCAGAATGCGCCGTCTTGCATTCCTCTCCTTTCGTGACTTTTGCGATCATCCCATTAACCAATATGACTACCCCAGCTAAGATCTCCACGCCGGCAAAGGCTCCGTCCAAGGCTCCTTCTGTGGCAAGTACCTCTACAGCAGCGAAGGAGGACCCAGTGGAGGCTTTGAAAAAGCTTGAGACCAAGACGAAGACAGTGTAAGCACAGGATCTACCCGAGGCGATTCGAAGATGATCAGAATTGAGCGGCGACTAATACACGTCTCCAGAAATGCCAACAATGTTGCGCGCGTCGCAAACAGCCAATTGGTTTCTGCAGACGAAAAGCTGCACCCTCTTCTCAGTTTGAAGACCGGCAAAGCAATTGACAAATTCCCTGCTACTCCGAAAGATATCGGCAAGCTCAGTGGTCAGTTCACAAGAGCAAAAGTACTGGATATCGCTGACGATGCATAGTCACTGTGGTTGACGCTATCCTCAGCGGTCTGGAGGCCGACAGGACCGGTAAGGAGGAGGAGAAGCGAGAGAGGCTTCGTGTGCAGATAGGATTGAAGCCAAATCCAGCATGAGGCGTTCGCATTGTCACTGGTCGAGACTTCTTATCAGACTTCCATTCGTGGTAATAATCTAGTGTGCATGGTAGCAGCACTTCTGGGTATTAGTTTTACATTAAAAGAAAAGAAATCAGCACACTTCAATTGTGTCCCGCTGCCTTGTTAATTTGTTCGTAGACGCCGTAATGAAGCAAGCTAAGGTCGTAACAAGGTCATGAGTTGATGCAATCAAGCATTTACTGCTCGTCCTCAGCTCCATCAAGCTCTTCTGAATGACTGCGATTTGGTCAGAGCAGTGCATTGCAAGCATAATTTCATGTCGACCTACCCAAGCAAATTCTTGACATTCTTCATCTCGTAATGCTTCTTGCGCAACTCCTCAAATTTGCGGTGCTTTTCTCTCTCCTCAGTTGGCATGTCGGCGGGAACTTCACCGTGTCTGGCGCCATCTATATCCATATGATCAGGATCGAGAATGACCCGTCTTTCCCCCTCAGAAGGTGGTCGCTCAAGAGTGTCCATCTCTGGCTCGCCAAGGTCAAGACCGGGAATCTCATCAGTTTTGGCTTGCTTCTTCTTCTTGGAATTGGCCATCTCCAATTCATCCACTGCAACATCAGATGGGTCGATGGCAGGCATGTCCTCATCTTCCTCCTCCGGATCATATCGTCCAGCGTATGGTGTCTTGGGTTCATCGATCTTCATCTTTCCTCCCATTTGCCCTTCGTTGAGGTAGAGATTTGCCTCGTCCCAGCGCAATCTCGGTGAGCCACCTTCGGGGCCTTCAGTACCTGATTGCCTGCGGGAGACGGATCCACGTGGGTTTGAAGAACCTCTCCTATGTCCTCCCGCATTTATGTTTGTGTTCATTTGGACGATTTCCTTCTCTGACAACTCCCGATTGAGGTCCGGTCTGACAGCTGGTGCTTCCTCCGTGGTGGGCGACGTCCGTAGATCTGGCGATACATGTTGACCAGAGTTCTTCAGGATACCTATGCAGCACGAGTGAGTCGGCGTAGCAATCATGGATATTATGTGACCTTACCTTTGGGCTTTTTGCCTCCACTAGTAGGAGATACGTCTGCTGCTGTAGAGGGCGACATGTTTGGCTATGGTGACGTTGTATGAAGGTCGAGCTGTGTTTGTGAACAAATGCTGTAGCAGATCCACGTCAGATTCCCGTTGACATGTGATCATGAAACGAAGGATTTGGAGAAAAGTGGAGCGTCGGATTTGGGAGTCGAGCTGTCGCAAGTCGAGACGCACAGAGCAGAGGTTCAGCAGGGAATTGCTCAGTGGTCCCTTCAATGTGTTCGAAGAGGTCCTAGATGGCTACGCCCGACGTTGGTATGAGTTAGATCCTGTGGAATGGCGGCAGCGTGAGGGAATCACCCAAAATCTCGACTTCTCCCAGCTCTTGATCCCGCACGCACGTCTGCTTTCCGCGTCTGACGTCACTCTCAATATGACCAGCACTCCATCGTAGCCACTTCGAGACTGAAAGCATGACCCTTTATCGACCGCGAGGTTCCGGCAATTTCTCCTCGATAGTACCGTCACTACTGACACAAACAACGTCCTGCTGGAGTAAAAGATAAGTATTCATGTGATCAATCGGAAACCGGTCTTGAGCTAGTCCTCATGATATCTCCAAAACAGACCCCTCCATTGCCATCTCCCGCAAGACTCCCCTTCTAAACTATTTAATGGAGGTATTTACGGGCTTATAGCAGCCGTACATACACCACTTGCAGCCACAATATCCTCTTACTCAGGCAGCACTCTAATCATCGGACCCCAGCGCCGCTACATCGCTACTTCGGCTTACTCGTCGATCGATTGCACACCACCTGCGCGGAGCCGGCCTTGCGTACTCACTCCCGACATGCAGATCGACCACCGGGACACCCAGAGCGCTTTTTCTTTGATCCTTCAGACAATCCTACGACCTTTTAGGCCTCATCTTGTCTCCTCGAAGAAAACATTCCCAGCCGGATCGCCAAAGCTGACGCCCCACAAGCGCGCCGCCCGCTCAGTGAAAATCAGGGAACGGAGAGACGGAGATCTCTGGGTATACGACCTTCGCGACAAGGAGAGTGCTGCTGCTAGTCATGAGAGCAACACTGGACGGCTCAGAATGTACTACTTTGCGGGTGGTGGATGGCAGATGCCGCCTTCGTCTCAGCACTGGAAATTCTGTACCGAGCTCGTGCAGAAGGTACCTGGGCTTAGCGTGACGCTTGTCAGCCCGCCCCTTGCACCTAATTCTCCAGCTGCCGTCACGTTTCCCACCCTGGTAAATTGGTACAGAGCAGCCCTGCAGGCGTCCACGCAAGCCGGTGAGCAGCTGATAATTGCGGGTGATAGCTCAGGTGGGAACCTGGCCTCGTGCCTTGTCTTGGACGTACTCCAACACCACAACGATATATCTAAACCACACGCTCTTCTCCTCATCTCACCAGCCGTCGACTTGAGACCAACAAAGAAAGACGGCACGATGCAAGCCGTGTTGCGGAAAGACCCCGTACTCACGATTCAGTCGCATGACAGCGAAGCAAGGACATGGGCGCAATCAGAGGATCCGGCTCAGCCTTGGATATCTCCCATTACGGCAGATATCACTCTTCTCAGAGAGGCGGGCGTCCAGGTCATAGGTGTGACAGGCGGCTGGGACATTCTCTCACCAAGTGCTTTGGAATTTCGAGATGCTGCTCGGAAAAGTGATGTTCATGGTGCTTGGTTGCATTGGGAAAAGCAAATGCACTGCTTACCTTTGGCGTTTATGTATGGCATACCTGAAGCTGTGCAGTCGAAAGACTGGATACTAGATCAACTCAAGAAAATATAATCTTTCTCTTGATCATTTCTTTTTTTCTGGAACACAGTCCGCGAACGTGATTGTAATGACACGAAATTACTGAGATTCTGGAGCATTGGCTGCTAACAGCTCCGACATTCATTTGTTTTAATGCTCGTTATCTAGCCTGCCATAAGGTGTGCCCTGTCGTCAGATCTTCAGCATGTCCAGCTGGAGGTGCATGGGGCAAAATCTTCCCACTATGACTGATGCTCGAGGCACTTGACGTGAAGTGGAAGATACAATAGCAGAAAGTCAGAATATGGTGCATGATTCATGTCCTGGTTATCATGTCCAATCACATGCCTGAACGCCTCAAGGGGCCTTGAGCTCCGAGATCTTAGCGTCGGTGCCTCGATCCCCGCCCTCGATAGGGTCCTTCATCTTCAGTCATCTTCTATCCACTCCACCTTCTCGGCACACGTTGTCAAGTGTATCGTCGTCGTCTAGTCCATTACCGCAGCAGTGTTCTCGGCGAGAAAGCACTCGTAAAGCACTGGTAGTCGACACATATCATGGTCTGGCCTTTCGACTCGTCCAGCAATACCCCGCACCCATCCAGAGACCAACCCACGAACTCCTTGACAACCAACATCCCCGTCACATCCTCCACTCCCACACCCTCTCGCAACTCTGACGACGACCCCGAGTCCAACCCCTTCATCGCCTTCCGCCGCTTCGCAGACGACCAGTTCCGCCTCCTCGCCACCGGCCTCAGCACCGTCCCCTCGCTCCTCTCGCACCTCGAAGACCGCGGTTCCTCCTCACGGTGGTCAGACGACTCCTTCGCCGCCCGCGCCGCTCAGCCACTCGCCTTCATGTCGCAGCACTTCGAGCCACCGCTCTCCCCGTCCGCTCCTGCGTCGCCAGAAGCAGTAGCGCACACACGCGCCCTGCTGATCCAGTCGCGCAACGCCCTCGCCGCTGGCGGTGTCGCGCCCGGCAAGATACTAGAACTATTCCGCGATTCGGAGACCGCGCCGCCTTATCCCTTTGACTGGTTCGATGAGAGCTCCCAAAGCCCGGTGTGGTTGAGCAGCGACTGGTTCCTCAAGAGCAGGTATAGTCCGGTGCAATGCGAGACGGATCCGCATTTGCATCAGCAGGGAAGCATGTGGCGTGCTGCATTCGAAGATTTGATGTGTGCTGGTCTGGGTACGGAGCAGAGGGCGAGAGATGCTTGGACGGGGCAGAGGGAGGATCAAAGGCTCTATGGGGCGTGGGCGCAGACGGGACGGGACTGGATGCTGGGTTTGATGTGTAGGGGCGTTGTGCCCCCTCTTTTACCGGGTTTGTACAGGCTGCCGGATAAGGGAGTCATGGACCGAGTGTGGAAGGGATTGGTGAGGGGTGAGGAGGAAGTTGGGTACGCGCCTGCCAGGAGAGATTTCTGGGGGCTAGTGAGGGAGGTGGGATGGTTCGATGGTGATGAGAAGGAAGAGCAGTTGCAAGGTGTGCAGAGGCGAGCTGAGAGGCAGAGCCAGGCAGAAACGGAGCTGGATGCTTACGAGCAGTTCTTGGGCAAGGCAAGCGGGACCGATGAGGTGCCTATGAACCGGACTGCCGCTCGTCCAGCAGCACATCAGCAGAGAGTAGAAGAGAAGCAGGTCACACAGCAGGATGTAAGCAAGTCAAAGATCCTCTCGACGCTCTCGACCACGGAGAAGACGACACTACCAGATGGGACCGTGACTACGAAGGTTGTGTTGAAGAAGCGATTCGCAGATGGGAGCGAGCAGATGACTGAGACTGTCTCGACAATCCATGCACACAGTGTTGAGAAGTCGTGGAAGGGCTTCGATGGCCAGACAGTTGAAGATGTGAAGCAAGAGAAGCCAGAGCAGAAGAAGAAAGGTTGGTTTTGGGGATGAGGTGGAGAGATCATGATAGCGTTTTGGGTCAGATTGGGGATCATTTTCTGGCGTTTAGGGATCGTCAGGTGTATCCACTCTTTAGCAACTGTACATAGAAACATGAATATCATGAACGTTGAATTGAAGTTGTTGGGTATCTGTAAAGCTAATCGACTATATCGCTGAGATGGCTGAGTATGCTGCTATGAGTGATTTAAGAAGCTCAATATTCATCGTCCTTGCTCGATTGTCCCTGCCTTGCCTCCTTTGCTTCTTTCATGCGCTGCTTCTCAAGTGACTTTAGCTCGTCAAAATGACCCTTGATCCAGTCTCGATACGTTTCAATCAGGTTGTCTTCCTCGTCAAGTAAATCGCGGAGCTTGATCTGCTCTGCCACTACCATCTCCTGCTCCCTACGTAGCTGAAGCTCATCATCCACTAATTGTGTCCATCGCTTCACCGCTCGAATGACCATGTTGATGTTCTTGCTGAGGTTCTTGGACACTGCCTCGCCTTCTGGCTTCAGTGCATCCATCAACTGGGTATTGGCTCTGATCTCCAGATTCTCAACAATGATGGCAGAGCGTCTTTCTTCATATTCCCTCTGCTTGCCGAAACTCTGTAAGGCTTGAAGCAGTACTTCATCTCTGCTTGGCAGCGAGCCTGGCGCCGGATCAGGCAGTTGGGGGACGAAGTCCTCGATGAAGCTGCGGAACATGGGTCTGGTCCTGATATTTCGCCGGCGGAGCTCCGTCGCTGACTCTGTGAAAGCTGTAGGGTCAAGAAGTCTGCACCTGGCTAGCCACTGGAAAGCAGCATCCAGTGTGCGGAATCCTGATCTGAACAATTCGAAATCCAGCCCAAGGAAGTCGAGCACGGCATCGGGATCTTGGGTGAGGAATACCATTGACTTTTGCCAATCCCGATCCTCACCCTCCCTAATCCGTACAAAGAGGCCTTTGTCATTGGCAGTGAGTCCGTATCTCCTGATGATGGTCCCCAGGATCTGCCAAATGTCCCCGTATGCGTGGTGGAAAACGAGCCAGTCAATGTTGCCGTCGCAGACATGGACGTCTATCTGAGCAAGCTGTTCGATGCCATACTCTGTTATGAATGGCACGGCGAAATTTGTTACAGGTCCACTCGTGAGTGCTGCTGCTGCGCAGAGTTCTGTCTTGAGGACTATCGGGTCCCACGTGGACAGTGGCTCTTGGACGAGAAAGTCAAGGTCACCATGGTCAGTCTTCTCTGGAGCCTCTTGAGGAGTCTCAACGCGGGCGAAGAAATTAGAAAGGATGCTGTGAACCCGACACTTGAGCTTTTCGTACTCCGATGAACAGAGCCGACATGTGGAGACAAGAGGCTGGCCGTGTGATCCGACTTGGTTGAAAGCTTGGCCTCCCATTATCTTTATAGCGAGATGTGTATCTTTAGTGAAGATAACGAGTATATGATGGTAGACCAGCGTGGTGTGTGACTAGACTGTCCACAAATCGGGTTGTGAATCATAGAGCTGTGAATCATGCAGCAATTGATTGTGAAACATTGTTACGCCAAACAGAAGAACAGACCATTGCTTTGGGCTTCCTGCATCGTCAAGTGAGTTTACGTGCATCAAGTATGCAATCCAATAGCAGACTTTAGAATATTGCTGGTGGTGTAGAGCACACAAGAGATGAAGTCCTTATCCCGCCGGTCTCCCAAATTTCTGCCCATTTGTTGTGGGCGCACACAACATCACCTTCTGCTTCCACTTCACAATCTTGTCGGAGACATATGTTCAAGTGTTCAATCTATCGTCATGACCACGACCATCACAGAAGGCGCCGATGCCGTCACATATGAGGAGCTCGCTGATATCGAGCGGGAGTTTGATGAATTAGATGTTGATATTAGTCTGTGTGACACTTACATCTGTACATCGTGCATACTGATTGGATGTAGTCCGCAAGCAGTACCATCTTAGCAAAGACCTGTACGAGAAGCGCAAGGCATTAGTCTCTCGAGTTCCAAAATTCTGGTCACATGTACTGGAGGCTGCACCTCCAGAAATTGATCGTTACATTCAGCCATCAGATTCGGAGATCTTCGCAGAAGCTCTCATCACCATTGAGGTTGACCGCTTTGAGCTCGCCGCAGCGAGTTCCGGCGAGGCGAACGGCTCCTCATCAGGAGATCCCCGCAGCATCAGCATCAAGTTCGAGTTCTCCAAAAATGATTGGTTCGAAGACACGACTCTGGTAAAGAAGTTCTGGTGGCGACGAGCGAGCGATGGCTGGGTCGGTCTGGTCTCAGAACCTGTACGTGTACATTGGAAGAAAGGCAGAGACCCCACCAAAGGTTTGATGGATGGAGCGGTCAGACTATGGGACGCCCGACAACGTGCAGGTGATATGCGCAAGCGAGACCTCGCAGAGTTTGATCACATGGCGCGGATCACGGAGAATTGGAATGGTGACAACACATCGTTCTTTACGTGGTTTGCATATGTGTCGTCCCGCAGATGGATCAGCAAAGAGGAGTCAGATGCAGCCGTGAAAACGGAGTTGGGTAGACGAGAGAAGATCAAGAACGGTGTGGAGAAGGCAAAGATTGAGCTTCCAGAGGATGATCAACTAGAGAGCCAGGTAGAAGCACATGAGGATGGCGATGGGCTAGCAACGGTTATTGCGGAAGATCTTTGGCCAGGAGCGATTCGCTATTTCAGTAAGTCAAGCCGCCTTCTGCACGCTTCACCATACCTTGTCGCCGTCTAACCGGGTGATAGCTCAAGCACAGGAAAATGCAGAGCTCTCGGATGACGACTTCGAAGACGACGACGATGAAGTGGAAGATCCGAACGATCAACCAGAAGACGGCAACGTGGACATCCGCAAGCTAGTGGGTGATGGCAATGCTGCTGATTCCGATGACGACCAGCGACCACGAAAGAAGCAAAAGGCATGATACATCTGCAAGATGCATCCTTCAATCAAGCTACAGCCCATCCTCGCTATGATTCAACCGCCAATGATATGCAGATGGGCAGCAAGGCACGCACCCATTGATGCAGGCGCGGCACGCTTGCTGCATGCCGGGAGCTGGCCTGCTCTAGCCCTTGGGGCTCGCGTGCCGCTATCGTCGCCCTTAGACCCGAACGCACATGAGATTCAGTTAGAATGCCACAAGTGTATCTACGCGAAATACATTGTCTTTTCACATCCGGAAGTCTTCCGAGGTTGACCTTGACTATCGTTCGTGATAGTGGCAACAACCACATAACGCCACATAGGCATGATGGCTATTTTTCCGTGTCTTAAATGGGACAAGCTGCGGGAAAAGCAATCCTCCGTCCACAATGGCTGCTTATTGCAACGGCATTGACCGCCTCCTCAGGGGCTGGCGTCTCGCAGTCTTCCAGGCAAGGAACACGGCAGAGTCTTGACAAAGCGACACGGCTCGGTGTGACGGACACATGCCCCGAAAAGGTGTTCACGCGCAAAGTAACACTAGAGAAGTTGCTAATTTCCAACCCGTGGTTGGTGCCATAGCGCACAGTGTCGGTAGTCAATTTGCTGTGCCGCGCGATCACTAGGGCTCAAAGATCATTCTGGCCACACTGATCAGAGCCGCGACTGCCAGTACAGATACAGCACCGTCCTACCGTCACGAGCCGGCGAGACGGCTTTGGTGATCATGTCGGTGTTCTCTCGGACGACTTCTGTCCGAGATATACTTGCAGCAGCCTATCCGTGAGCTGGAGCAAAGATCAAGGGTGATGTTCAGGGACCGCGTTGGTGGTCTGCATCTCTTTGCAGCAGCGGAATCGACCGCGAGAACTCAATCAATCTATTTCAGCCCTGAAAGTCCCTAGTGCCGGGCGAACTCTGGCGGCTGACCTTGCGGTATATGCTATGACACGCCCTGAGGTGCGGTCCTTCACGGACTTGGCTTGTTACGCCGCTTTCTTGAGGATGCAGAATACAAGCTTGCGAAGTCGAGGTCCGAAAGCTTCTATGCCAATATCCTGCTTCTAGACGTCGCAATCATGGAAGTATACGTCAGAGCCGTGGGGGTATGTCCGGGCAGGCGAAGGATTTTCCACCGGACCAAACTCTGCAAGAAGAAACGCATTCCAAAGTCTATGGGGATTGCGCAACGCCTGCTGTATACGTTCGAGAGCTTAATCGAATTAGAGGAGAAAGTACGACACTATCCGCCATGCCCCTCAATTTCCGTTACGCACTCTAGTGGCACAGTAGTCCGCATTTCAGCCGACGTTCAACCTTCTCGGAGAACCCTGCAGTGGACTCAATCGGCATCGTAAGACGACGAGACCTTGTCTCGCGAGACCTTGTCTCGATAAAACCGAGGCTTGCGAGTCAGATGGCGTGCAAGCGAAACCTCTTGTGCGGGCTTTGCGGCGCATTCCAACACGTGGCTGATCCAGCCGAACCACGAGAGCTCATGCGGAGATGGTTGCATGATAAGCAGAACGGAGCAATAATTGACCGGCTCAAGTCGAGCAGGTAAGGTAGAGCTTGCAAGCGATTTGCAGCACACCAAGTGCTGATCAGATTAGATCCCGAAGCTGTCTCGGCTTCTGTCAATCTGGTTAAGCTCACGGCAAAAAAGTGCGTTAAGTTGGGCGTAGCGAGTCGTGCATGAACCGGCTCAAAGTCAAACAGTCGCAAGGAATGGGAGTGACAGGAGATCGGCAGAAGAATCCCTTACCCTTGGGAGTGTGAACTTTGAGGCGAACCGGTGCCTGCGCCGTGGGCGTGACCCGCACCCGAGTCAATCAGTAAATTGACAAAGGGTGACCTCCCTCCACACAGAACGCCTCGCACGACACCATCTAGCACGCATTGGATCTCATCAGCCCCGAGGAGACTCCTTCGGGTTGACCAGCCGAGATCACTGATCGGCAGCAAGGACCATGGGCCTTACAGGCGTTGGATAGCGTGCTCCTCGGAAGCTGAAAATCGCAAACGGCAGTGTATGGATCGATAACGACGGGACGAATGATTTACCCCGTACTCAAGCATTACCGCTGTTGCATCGGCAGAGGTCGATGCATGGAAAAAAACTTTCTTCCTGGGAGAGATACTAGTCCGTACATGGCGAATGGCAGTCGATTCGGGTGCGAGAAAAAGAGGCGCCCGGAAAGTCCTTTTCAGCTTTTCAGCACCGACGACGAGCCCTCTCAAAAGTATGGACCCCATTTATTACACGCATACACTTCGAAGTAGCTGGGCGATCTGCACGCCCAGTGGGGAGGGAGGTGTCAGTTCCCGCGGCACATACCAAAGCAAGGCCGGCCTGCCGACCCTTTCTGCTGTAAATTATTATTTCCATCAAATTGGTTTTCTTGTGCCTGTTGGAGAAGCAGACACGGTGCAAGTACCCCTGGGCATCGCGGATCGTCCGTGGCTCCAGTGGCAGTTCCTCGTCCTCCGCTTAGGAGCTCATCACACCCACGAGCCCATCATCTAACACCACTGTGTCTTTGACGTGGCCTAGATCTTCGTTCTACCCTTCCTTAACCTCTGCCCTTTCACGACGCTCCACCCGTCGATGCCTATCTGCTTACGACATTAGCCTGTTACACCGGTTCATATACCTCCCGTGTCACCGCTCGATTATCTCAAAGCCGCGGAGCCACACCTTCTTTCGGTAGGGACTACCTTGCAACAGGTCACGAGTATCTTCTCCAGCTTACTCGCCTCCTCTGCTGGAATCGATCGCAACATCAGAGATCGTTGAAAACACATCAGAGTCTCCTGCCGTTCCTTTCAACAACACCTCCCTCCGTCTGCCGCTCCGCCCACACCACGCGTCTTTCTTTCCCGGGTCCCACAGTTTACGCCGCACATAGGACAGGTGCGCCATTCTTTTGCCCGTACTACGCCAACAAAACAACCATCATCTGACGAGCCGCTGCATGCAACTAAGCTCGGATGTCAGTTTAAGTTGACGCCCTGCTCGCCTATCCATCAACGTCTTTGCACATCTTGCCGGGACCTTGACCCGCAGCCGTTTGGCAATCTTTGGGTTCCTGGTTGGCAAGCTTTGTTGCTTCTTTCTCCGTCCGTCAACCACATCTGAAGGAAGGAACGTCGCCCGTGCTGCAGTGCGGGTAAGGCATGCCCATCATTGTCATTTCAACCTTCTAGTTGCACCACTACCTTCGACATCTCCCTCAACTAGCTGCATATGTGTCGAAATCTCGCTTTATCGCGTGAAGTCGTCCTTGCTGCTAGTCCAATACCGTCAATATAGAATAGTGTCATCAGAACTTTTACCCTTCGACTCTTGCACATGTCGACAACATCAGCCGCGTCCCATCCAGTCAATGGAAAGGACGCTTCAAGCCGTACACTACCAGGTCTCCACGAATTGTTGTCACCAAGTCTCAGACATGACACATCCTCCCCTGGAAGATTTCCGTCCCTTACTGGCAGTATGGGCCGATCGAATTCAGGCAGCTTCCAACCTCCATCGGCGTTTGCTCCTCCTTCACAGTCATGGCAACCAGGACCCCCTCAAGCATTACCAGGTCGACCAAGCTTCTCTACCGAGCATGTCTCTTCGCGACCCAGTAATTCGTTCTTCGGCATAAATTCGACTCATTCGGTGCCCCCAGGTCTTCATCCACCGCAAGCCTATCCTCCTGCTGGACCTAGACTCTCCATCCCAGTCGGTCCCGACCACCGAGGCTCGCTCTCTGCGCATTATGGAGAAGGACCAGAGGAGCAGAGGCGCGACTCCGCGAGGTCCAACTCAACCTATTCAACCAACAACATCGAATGTGTTGGTCAGCAACATTTCCCGGGTCGTGGTTTATGCTACGTTTTCAGCAATGGTGACAGCTGTCCTACGGTCATTGACGGTGAAGTGCGTGCGCCCCACAGCGAGGAAATCAGAGATGGCAAAACTGACAGACTGCAAGGTTGTTAATCCTCTATGGGGGACCACTAAGGCTGGTAAGGCAAGAAAGAGATTAGCGCAGGCATGCCTGTAGGTTGACATCCAAGCGCGTGAGAATCGAATTCACTGACAAGTCGCAGGAATTGCCGTGAGAAGAAGATCCGTTGCGAGCCCCGACAACCGCGATGCCTTCAGTGCGAGAAGTCGAAACGAGAGTGCATCATGTGCGTCTTTAGCTTTTTCTGCTGTCTCCACGATTGACCATTGCAGGCCGTCAACACAGCAGCATCCAGACAATGCCATGCCCCCCGCCAACACCCCAGGTCTTCCAGCTTTGTCGCCAGCTCCCAATAGACAGTCACCTTCTGAACCGACGTTTAACGATGCCATTCGCAATCCTTATCCGACCAAGCGGCGCAGATCTGAGGAGCAAGGCGGGTCCACATCACCACAAGATACCCTTAGGAATTTTTCTGTCCGACCAAAGTTCAGCAATCCGGGGATGGAAAAATCCTATGTGTTGCACACCAACGGCGACCTACCTAAAGAGACTCCCAGGACGACAGCCGGATCTGACACTCCGAGCGACTCATTTGGTGCTTTTGGAGTACGGGACGATTCTGGCTGGGATATTGATCCCTTCGAGCTCAGTCCTGACGAGACGATCAGACTCGTGACCGCGTTCTTCGCGCAATCGATCAACTCGTGTAACATACTTTTTCCCAAGCAGACGTTCTGGAAATGGTTGACAACAAATACTCGTAAGACTGGCGACGAGCGCATGGTACTACTGTGCATGCTTGCACTCGGTGGTGCCATATGTAAAGACCAGTCTGTTTTTGCAGCGCATTGTGCCCAACGAGCCTCTGTGGCTGT
The DNA here is from genome assembly GCA_029448695.1 of Elsinoe perseae. Taxonomy (NCBI): domain Eukaryota; kingdom Fungi; phylum Ascomycota; class Dothideomycetes; order Myriangiales; family Elsinoaceae; genus Elsinoe; species Elsinoe perseae. The sequence goes on along the minus strand of JARDAA010000061.1, from coordinate 366,852 downwards.
AGCAGCTCATTTGGGAAAGTTTGGACTCGCACTGGCTCAGGCGAGAATGCTTATGTGTGTATATCACTATGCAAAGGGCCGCGATGCTCTAGCGTCCGAATTTTACGCCGGAGCTATTCACACTCTCAAGGTAGTCGGGATGAACACAGAGGAGGGTTGCGCCCCGATGCATCTGGAGACAGCCACTTTTGGTATGAGTAGTGAGCAATTGACCGAGTGCAAGAGAAGGACATTCTGGTCAGCCTTCCTGCTGGACAGACAAACTGGTGTTTACGCCCACACGTCCATCTCGATTCCGAACGACATGGTATATCTGCGGCTACCGTGCTGGGATCGCGACTTTGAGAACGGCATGCATTCTAAAGCTCCGTTTTTCGAGACGTCGATGACAATGCCATTCAGCGGAGGCAGTCCTGGCCATGAGACAACATCGTCTTCACCGTCATCATACGTCTTCAACATCTGTCGTGTCAGTGGGTATGTGGACCAGTTCATCACACCCAACTCGTTCCGAACATCCTCATCCTATGCCAGAGACTATGAGATCTTCTTTCGGAATACTGAGGAACAGCTGGGCAAATGGTTTGCTGGACTACCATCGGACTTGCACATCAGCGACTTCAGCCTTGGCAAAGCGATGCAGAACGAGGTAACTGGCATAAACACAGCCATGTCGTCACTATACCACACGGCCATTATGCGCTCATGTCGATATGCAAGACACAAACTACTAGACCGACATACTATATCCAGGAATATTCAACAGGCCAATCACAGCGCGCACAAGTTGTTGCAGCTTGCTCAAACATTGTGCAAGTTTGGGCAGAACTTAGCAGAGGGCCAATCTCTCCAGGACCTCATCTCCCCTTTCTTCGCAACAGCAGTCTACATTGCGATTGACACTATCAGTGCTGGTGGCAGTTTCAATGGCCTCCAAGGGCTATTGAGTGCCGTGATGGACGGTTCCACCATTATCAATACGATCGGACATGTCTGGCCTTTTGCCAAGCTGCAGCTAAGCCACGTCAACCAAAGGGTTGCTGAGCTGCAAAGTCTCTTTCAAAATCAGGAGGCCCCACCACAGAACATCATGCTTATCGATGATTACGGCTGGCGCTGTCGGGAATCGTTTGTCAAGGTTTACGACGCCGAGTATGACCTGATGTATGGCGTAGATGCAAGGGAGTACTTGCATGCGTTGAGGGTGTAAGAGTTTAAGGCTCACTATCACCTCCAACAGGCCTTGTAGTGTCCAAACATTTCAAATCACATTTCTTGAGCGATCTGGGCATGATCTGCTTGACCACCTCGGCGTATTGGCATGGGAAGCACAATGGCTTCACATGCCTTCTCTTCACTATGATCTATTTCCCTTCAGGGTCTATGGGAAGCTGCCTGGCGGAACACTTCTTCACATCCTGGAATCTGGACAGCGGCACGGGCGCCCGCCTCCGAAGAGACGGGCAGCTACCTCCTCGGGCCAGCATTCGAGGGCGTGTCGGCGCAGAGGGTCGCATGACTCTTTTCTCGTCCTGCTTTTTCGGATATACCACAAACGGTGTGAGTGGCCAGACGCCGCCACCGACAGCGATTCAAAAACAATGCAAGGAAGCACGGGCGGCAACAGAGCGCCGGGCCGTGTATGAGCGTAACAGTCGTTACATAGAAACAGGTACATACCGCGCAGCCATGCAGTATCGGTAGATTATAATATTGTGAGGGGTTCCATCCTCGCTTCCCTGCAACGATCGAATTCTTGCCTGCGCACGTCCATGATGTTCAGCTCCGCGGACCGTTGATCAGCACGAATAGCTTAACTAATTGAGCAACCACACCAACAGAAACGTGCAATCCGTCAACAGCTGCCGTCAGGCCTTTCACTGGTGTGGTGAATTGCGTTTCGGTACCTGCTACCGAACAGGTGTGTATTTCAATTCCCCAGAGGCAGGATGAGGTCAAACCGACACCCACATCCTCTGCAGGGAGTGACGTTCCGTCTGCCGTGCCGTTTGACCTTGATCACGAGACGCGCTCAGCTACATTCCCAATGCCCTTTGTCCACAGACCGCTGTGTGCCTTTTCTCGATCCAGTGAATTGGAGCGACGCTGCCGTGTTTATGCTTAGGCTGCCGATTGCGATGGGCTCGTCAACCCGACCTGGCCCAGCCCTCTTGGGCGTCAACGCTGGTCGTCACCAAAGCGCGCTATCCTTGGAGAACATCACAACTTTCCTGCACGCCCGCACATCGCGCCGTTACAGATACACAATGGCACTTGTATCGGGTTGGAGATAAAAGGTGGCTTGGCTGTTATCGCTCCCGGAAAACAACCAGGTGCATGGGTGTTTTCACTGGCACTGTGGGGTCTGCCGAATTGGCGTGCAGGTCCTTCAGCCTCCCCTTTTGACTCGAGATGACATGGGTATCGCTGCTCAAGGAGTGACATTGCTTGGAGATCGACAGGCAAAAGTGACCCACTCGAAAATGCTGCGAAATGACATTGTGCGTGTCGATCCCTGCTATGCAGAAATGCATCTGCCCTTGCCGAAGGCAGAAATGATGTCTCCACGTGTCACTTCCTCCGAGCACCGAAAAAGCTTCTCCTACACTCCATTCGAGCGTCTCCCAACAGATCCGCCCCAACCCCTGTCACGCCGTGCCTGCCAAACATCTACTGCTCTTCAGAGCACCGCGGCATCGAAGACCTGACCATGGACCCGAGCTCGGCTGCATGTATTTCATAGGCCGCAGTAGTCCAGTTGCTTGCTTCGGGCCTGGTTGCACCGTCTGTATCAAATGATTTCCATTATCATTTCAATGTTCCTGCTCGGGGTTAGAGCACAACGAACATTTTCTGCCTTTCTCCAACTCTAGCCCCAGGCGGTACGCGAAGGGGTCGCTAGGGCAGGAAAATGTTACAAGTGGAAATACCTTGGCGCACCCTCCACTTTCGCTTGGAGCGGCCCCTTCCGATTAGCTCCGTGTTATTGGCGTTTGCAACGTCCGGTCTCCAGACCTCGCCAACAGATAGCTACCACTGTTTTACGCAAGCCACTTCTCAAGGTTTCGGCTCTTTTCACGACATAAGAAATATGCTTATTTGAGGCGTTAACTTTGTTTGCGCTGAACTCGAATTCTGCCATTGCGTCCATCGGCTGTCTTCGCCCGGCCATTCGACTTCCGCATTGTGTTTTCCGACAGCAAATTTATATTTTACCCGTCTGGGCTTGTAATGGTGTGACGCCATCCGAGTGCAGGAAAGTCATGCGACGCTGGCTGCAGCTCATTGCGCGCGGCGCCGATTCGCTACATGCGCGTGGAATGGTCGTCCAGACTGAGCCCTCCATGCCGCACAAGCATGCCCTAAGATTTCAACACACTGTAGCCACTAAGGATTCCTGGAGCGCGCGGATACACAAGGATCATCGAGATGCCATCCTCCACCCCGTCTAGAAGGTCAAGATTGCCCCTTGACCACACTGGAACACTCGGGATCAACAGCAGATCACACTTTCGCACCAACGAAGAACCCAGATGAGAGTCCACTTGATCGGCGGTAATGCTCGGCTGGAGGAGAAGGTTCAAGGGGCTCGTCGCACAAGTGATAGTGAGGAGATGGACATCCAGCAGCGCTTTGTTTGACTGTTCCACTGTAGTATCGTGGACAGAAGTGTAACGACTGATAGCCCACCACGACGCGTAAATCTCATAGTGAAAGCTGGTTGAATTTCTCCTTCCATGAACTTACCACGATCCAGCGCGGTGTGCAATTTCAATTCGTGATTTCGCGACAAGGTAGGTCATTCCTCGCGAGCAGAGCGGAACCTTCCATTTCTCGGCCTTGCTCATACCATGTAAACGCTTCGTACTATATTGCGGGCGATACCAATGGCTGTTCGTTACGGACAGGCTGCGCCGTAAAGCCCTGGTTCTCAAGCTGGTCGATTGCGAATTCACTCTATCACGCTCTGAAAGCGGAACAACTGTATCGTGATGGTACAAGGCACGATAAAAAGGCTTCGCTACAGTCGCGATACACGTCAAGGACAATTTGACCATCAGACAGGCAGGAACGAGTCCAACTCTTCCCCAGCCTGAAGGAGTCGAATCGATGACCGTCAATGGTCAAGTGTCCGCAGCCACGAGGTGGACGGTCCACGCGTTCGAGCGCAGCAAAACGTTCCAATACGGCATCAGAAGAGCTAGGAGATCTCAGAATGGACACTTCCGGTATTTGGCACCCTTTTGACAGCAGATTTCTCAGCGTCTTCGGCGACGAGTGGCGAGCAGATTTTCTGCCCGTGGCACTTTCCCGCGACGGTGCAATGATTTTGTCTCGGCTCGAATTCGTTTCTCACGATCAGACTTAGCTCCAGTCAACCACTCGCTGTACAAGTCTGCTGTCAATGCTTTAGAAGCAGACGGTAGTGCGCAGTATGCTGGCCCTTGAAAGTTTCTCTGTAGACACTGAATCGAGTGTGTTCTCTAATGCTCTGGCCTGTCGACGAGCAGAGTCCTTCGAGGGAAGGGGGCTTGCCACACTGCCATCAAATGGTCGATGATAAATTCGTGGCTCGTGATCAATGGTCGAGACTGGTCCAGTCAAAGCATACTGATAGGCATTACCAAGATTGGGAGATCAAGGATCTATCTAGAGCTATCCTGCAGCCACCGCAATTCGACTTGGTCTCGCTCAAGTCTCTCGGAATAGCTGCTAACAGATTCCTGATCGTGCGAGGAATATCGCAACATGTCTGAATCCTGGCGGCCAAGTTCCATGCCCAAACACGTCGCGGCTGCCAGATCTATCGACAAAGTGCATTTCCAAGTAAGCATTTCGTTAGTACGTGAAAGACCATGGTCTCGAAGAGCTACCGCATATGGGCGTCAGACTCGCTTCACGTGACTGTAGCGACGGCATAGGGAGTCACGAAGCAGCGGACCGGGCAGGACTTGGAGCGACAACTGTGCGAAATAATCGAGCGGTCAACTTCGATCGGTCATCAATATTGAGCCACCATAAATACTCCCAAATCCATTCAGTAAGCGAGCGACCAGGGATGTCGTAAAGCGGGACGGCGCCAAAGTCGCGATATCGCGCGGGTGTAACCAACACCATGGGTAACACAAGAACTGAATTTATACATCCGGCCTTGTTGTACAGCTGCAGAAGAGAGTCGACACAGCACTCCACATCCACAAGACTGCGTGCTCCTCGATTATCATAGGATCCGGAGAGGTTTCCTTTCCCTGCCAGATATATCGCCAGGTCTCCAAAGTCTTGGCATTTCAGGCTGGCCGTGTCCTCACACTACATACCTTGGATCAAGTAGCAGCGGAGCCGGAGACGGATATCAAGATCTGATCGTCGCCGGAAGCACCGAGAGCGGTCCGTGTCGACGATGCGCGGGAAAACCAGGCTTCAACACCGGCGATCCTGCTAGACAAACTCAGCTCTTGCGGCAGAAAGCAGGCGGCATCGTGCTGAATGGTCGCTCATCACAGCTTGCCGCGGTAGTCGAGGGCAACATCAGTTGAAATTCGTGACGTGCGGGCAAATTCGTACTCGAGACTGGCTTTGAAGCAGTCACGGGATGTTCAGCGGCGCCCCGATTGTGACGGACAATGCAGTGCTGCTAAAGTCGACTAGCAGACGATATTGCATCATATAGCACCCAAAAGCGTATGCATTGCAAGGATTGCGTGGGAGCTTTAACTGCGCCGCAGCTTCTGAGTGGTGCTCGAGACGCCTCGTGGCGACTCAAACACGTAGCGTCGCTAGTGATGTTCGCTCGCCCACGCCGCCCCCAACCCGCGTCTGCATTGTAATTGACTGGCTGGGTTTGTTCAAGTCTCGTGAGCCCAAAGTAGAAGTGATGGCTCGCTATCAGCCTGCACGCAAGTGGTGGCTACTATCATTCCACGCACAAATCCACACAGCCTACAATCCGTTCAAATTGGTGGGGCAGGCGGCACCAGCAAACAAAGTATCGGAGAAAGCAGCACTTGAATCGAACACATTGGCTTTGAACAGCTTGCCATAACGATATCGGATCCACTCAGCATCACCGCCAGCGTCATCGCTATCGCTAGCCTAGCCCTTGGAAGCATCAAACACGTTTCCAATATCATCGAGGCAATTGAAGCGGCGCCTGAGAGCTTGCTCAGTATCAGTCAAGATCTTGCAGCGATGGGTGCGACTTTAGACGAGCTAAAGACGGGGCTTCAAGACGATGTGGAAGTATCAGACGAATACACTATGCTTCTGCAGAATAGTGTCGCATTTCGTGCAGCGCTGGAGGGCTGTCAGACCGCCTGCAACGGACTTACAACGTATCTTGAGCGCCGGTTACCCAACGATAAGGCAGCGATCAGGAAGCGCGATCGGATCAAGCTCGGTTGGTATCGAGCTGATCAGGTTGCGGAATACGGTGTTCGTGTTGCAAGGAGTAAAGCCACGCTAGATGTCGCCCTGTCGTTTCTGCTCATGTGAGAAACTAGGAGGCCCTGATCTCTTGCTTACGAGTAGCCTAACATTTTACAGAGGACATTCGCTTCGGGCGAGAAGGGAAGACTCGAAGAACGGTCATCTGCTCCAACAGCTGCTCCAGAAACTGGACCAGGAGACCTCGCAGGCGGCCCAACGAGGCGCTGTAGTGGAGAATCGCCTTCACACAGGTAGGCCAGCAAGCGACACAGAGGCGCTAGGACCGGGTACCTTCAACGAGATGTATGCAGAGCTATGTCAAATCCGAGCGAGTTTAGATCTCTTTGCGGAAACGACCGCAAAGATAGACTCGAGCAGCGCCGACTCCATGAGCCAGGAGCCAGATATTCGCCGACCCATAGGTCCTAACAGTGTATGTTCTCTCTACCGCCTTTCACAAAGCTAATCCAAAGTCCCAACATCTTTTCATAGTCATCCATCTTCCACAACTCCAGCGGAAGTAAAGTGGGTATGCAGATTGGTGATCACTACGTTAACAACGCCCCACAAACATTCAATTTTTGAGTCCTGATGGACACCTTTTCTGGTTCAGTCTGAGGCGTCATCAGGCGAGGCTGTCCAGAAGATCCACTAATGTTCGTGCTTTGGTTGCGTTGCCGGCTTGCTCGGGAAACCAAGGCGCCTCTTTGGCTGGTTCCAGGATGTTTCCACCTCCGAAAGCCGAAACAGGAATCCAGCTCATGCTGTGTTATTACTCAGTTCTCATAGGATACTCACTTCGATCAAATCACCAACCTTTCATTTTCTGTCCGAATCATGGCTGTGCTTCTGACGTGTTTCTCATAGTCATCCTTCGACCAGCCCAACAGGTCCCTACTTCGTGTCAGATGAAGCGTTCAGCAATGTAGCTTTTTACAGACATTTTGTTAATAGCAAATACGCATCTTGTCACCTTTCCGCCCGCAACGACCTTCCCTAGGGACTTCGCGAATTCTGCAGAACTCTCAGGCTTTGAAGTGACGTCCAGGACGCAGAGCACTAAGTCATAAGTCTCGCTTTCATTCTGAGAGATTCCTTGCCTTCCAACGAATTGCCAGTCAGCGGTTCTTGTTTCGAAAGTGAGCTGCTCGGCATTCGTGTCGAGGAAACCGGGTATAGCCTGGAGCTTGTTCACGCCTGCCTGCTCGAGTCTGCTCAGCAAAGCAAGGCTCATGCCACACTTGCGTTGTTAGCGATGAAAAGCTGATGAGCAGACTCGTAACAGACCTTGTAAATGAGCGAACCCTGCAACGTTCTTGATCCGGCCCCCGAAGGGCCTACAACAAGAATGCGGTGGCGGGGCCGAGTCATGTCTGCCTTACACATTTGTCAGTGGACAACGAGAAAATTAGCTTAAGAATGGCAGACATAATTCCTCGGTAAGTAGGACAAGGTTGATAACGAACACAATATCTGGAAAGTGGGGTTGAGCTTGGCTGCACAAGCGGAACAGTTGTGGGGAAAACTACCACTCTCACTGTGACTGGCTCAAAGAAAACGAGCTTCCACAGCTTGCTTGTTGTCCTGCGTAATTATCATCATGATAGCGAATCGCTGTGCGCTTGGAGATCCAAAAGCAGAAGATGCTCCATCTCATCCTGACCATGTCTGCGAGCGAATTCAAGCATCTCATGCCGGTCAACCTTCTGACCGCTCCCTGCGGCCTTCCGGAGCAACTTCTTGAGAAGTTCATGAGTCCCCGTCTGTATAGCGTGATGTATTGTGGTGAACCCATCCTCATCGACTAGATTTGGGTCGATCTCAGTGCCTTCCAAGAGCAGCTCTGCAATCTCGGGCTGTCTCCAGAGCACGGCCAGCGAAAGGAGGGAACGGCCTCTGTAATCCGTGCTAAAGAGCACCCTTGGAGACGTGCGTTTGATCAATAGATTGGCAGATTCAGTGTGTCCAGGTGGATCAAAAGTCCAGGCCAAAGGGGGCCAACCGCTATCATCCCGTACATTCACAGACTCCGGGGCGTTGGCGGTCAATACGTTCAAGATATCTATGTTACCCACGGAAGCTGCCCAGGACACCGCATTACGGCCACGTGCATCCTGCTGTGAGACATGAACGGCTGTGTTGGCGATTAAAAGCTCGACAACCTCTATGCTCCCGGCGATGACAGCGTGAATAAGAGGAGTCTTCCCCGTGTCATCCTGGTGATTGAGATCGAACTTCTTGCTTCGTATCAGGCCCTTGACGCATTGTTTGGCTGCGGAAAAGCACGCCCAGGTAAGGGCAGTTCTGCCTTTATTGTCACAGATATGCACACGCACACGCCGACACGCTAGAAACAGCTCGAGAACTTTGTGGGTCTCGTGCGTGCTTGCCCAAAACAATGGCGGAACTCCTCGAGAATCTGAAGCATTGACTTCTGTATCGGGATCCAACAGTAAGTCAGATACTATTGTTTCATGTCCTCGTTGGGCAGCCACAGCTAATGGCGTCCGGCCGTCTGGTGTCGCAGTTTTGGGATCACACGCTCCTCGTGAGGTGAGTGCAAGCAGTGCATCGCGATGCCCTCTGTCAGCGGCTATTGCCACTGGAGACATGCCCCGGTGGACCCAATCGCCCTGCATCCGGCATATATGCCTGTCTTTGAGTGAAAGCAGCTGTACGATGCAACCGGTGTGTCCATTGTAGCTACTCCAGTAGATAGCCGGTCCAATATCTGAAATACCATGCCTGGCTGCTATGTCCTCCAGTAAATTCTCATGCCCGAAATACGAAGCAAGGGTGAGTGGACTAGGTTGAAGAGGGTATTCAACCTCATTGGTCGGCCTCGAGCACAAATAGTCATACCAGTGACGCCCCTCTTCAGAGTGAAGGCGCAAGGCCAGCTCCTTTAGAGCTTTCGATTCGAGCCTGTCACATTGTGAATAGTGCAGAGCCCAAGATCGTGCTGCATAATCTAGACAATCACTTCGTGTCGCACGATGGTCCTGCTCTGCCCGATATACATCTGACGGCTCGAGGAACACATGCGCTAGTGTAAAGGACGAGGGAGACGAGCTTTGGGGTGACTCGTCATCAGCGATGAGGTCGAACGAGCCATCTATTGCTTCGACAGCTGCGCCTGTCAGATTGTGCTCTAAGAGAAGGTATCTCATGACTGCAGTCGCTATGGTGCTAGGGAAATCTATCTCGATCGTGCGTCTTCCGTCTGGGTTGCTCATGGGCGACTTGTGTCCACCAAAACCTAATAAATGTTCTTTTAGCGACAGATGGATCAGCTCGATGGAGATCCCATCATGCGACTTGGTAACTAAAGGACCGAGAAGCGAAGCGCCACCTTGTTCTCCAGTGATAATATACTCGTCCTGCAACTCCGCCAATGAGCTTGTCGTGGGATTTATGCAGATTAAAGCGTTCAGCTCGAGTGCACTGAGTGGTCTTATGCACATCGTGAGAATGGCCAGCGCTTTCATTGCGATCCCCCAAGTTTCGTCTGATATGGACTCAATCATTCGATTATAAAAGGCCTGTAATCCAGTCGGAATGGCAGCAGCGAACGATTCCAGATCCTTTGTGCGGAATGCTTGTCGGCCACTGAGATCTTGAATGGCCAGCGCAGCCCACAAAAAGGAATCACCGGCCTTTAGTCTTAACATATCGAATAGTCTGTCACGGACACGGGCACGGTAATCCTCCCCAGGAATTTGTCGCAGCAGCGCATCCTTCAAGAAGATAGCGATGTCCCGTCTGATTCCTTCCCTCGCGAGGTAGAGCTGGGCAAAGGAAAAATGAGATTCCAGAACATCGTCAAAGGCAGTATTGAATTGTAGAGGCCGGCTGCATACTAGGACCCTGGTGCTACAATTGATCGGTGAGCAGGTCAAGTCGGCCAGCCACTCGAAAAGCCGCTTCTGCTCTTCTAGGCTGCATTCATCCAGCCCGTCCATGATCAGAACTGCAGGACCTGCTCGTTTGTGACGCAGCAGGTCGGTCAGCAGCGCCTGGAGTCGGGTTTGACTGCGGAGTAGCTCGTTGCCATGCAGTGCCAGGGACTTCCTCACCCGCGGCATCAAACGTATTCTTTCCACCACCACTTGGCTGATTAAGCCTCTCAGAAGACTGATTGCACTTGCGCCATTGACGCCTTCGATGCGCCCGTCCAGGAAAAAGCGGCATATGATTGGTTGGTCACGGCCGTTCTCTGACAAGTCTCTCACAATGTCGCCAGCTAGTACAGTTTTCCCAGTTCCGGCATCACCGACAACATGAAGCAAGCGCACCTCACCAGACGACCAGCGCAGGAACGTCTCGTTCCTGTGCAACCATGCTAACGTCTGGGGCGCTTTACGTACCGCCTTGGAGTCTGCTCCGTAGACAGAGTAAGGTCGGATAGCTTGGAGACATGACGCGTCGGCCGGCGTCAATGCTATATAATACGTCAGTGCATCTGCGAACGTGATCTGACAAAATGTCGATGTTACAAGGTTCCGACTGTGAGCTCGCGGTGCTGTCAGGCCTGCGGCTTCCCGAGTAGCTAGATTCGTCGTCAAGATTATAACAGAGCGCGTGGGCACTGTAGACGCACAAGTGGAAGTTTTGATCACCATGGACTACCTGTTGACCTTGCACCCCCACGTTGGTCGAGTTGTTGTGGAAGTGTTGCAGGGGCGGGCATCTCGAAGACGTGTCAAGTCCAAGTTCCTTGCTGACTTGGCGAACACCCGTCATCTGTGACAAGGGCGAGTTTGATTTTTGAACTCACGCGAATGTTACGTCCGTGGAAGGCGATAGCAATTGTTGCGGTTGCTGCGCCAATTTCGGTGCGCTGGCTCAGGGTCGCGTTGTTGGCTTCCTTGACCTCGGTATAACGACACCAACAACAATCTATCTTTCAATCCTTCATGTAGGACGACTATGGTCAGAAATGATCCGTAATATAGTATCTCGAGCTGGACGATGAATTCCGCCACGTTGTACATTGTTGCTGCCAACTTGCGAGTCCGCGAATCATCTCAGCATTGTTGGGGTAATGAATGACATGGCATTTAAAGCCCTGTATGAAGCATCACAGATTAGGGAGCGATCTTGCTGTTCTGTAGTGCCCTCGAAAAGCAGTGAATGTCATGGGTGCAACGCCAGAGCAGTTTCTACTTGCCTGGAACAAGCCTTCTTCAAGCTTTGCGGATGTGTTTGCCGAACGTCGATCTGCATCAACGAGGGCTATCTGCTTCGATCGAGTAGGAATCCACTCCACCATCCTTAGTCGGGCAGGTGCCATATTCACTACGTATGGACTGACATCACAGATTTGATCCTTAAATGACCTGTACGGCGGCCTGCCAATGAGCGGAATGGGGTTCGTTGCAAGCAGATACTTAATAGGTACTGCGATCCCTGTCAGGTGAGTCGTCATGTGTGCACAAAGATTACTCGTCATGCATCTTCTCTCAATAGCAGTCGTGGCCAGTCTGGCACTAACAAGCTTTGCAGCACCATCTCCTCGAAGCAACTACATTCTTCACGAGAAACGCGATGCGGCTCCTCGCCAATGGCAGAAGCGCCATCGAGCTTTGCCTGAGCAGAAGATACCCGTACGTATTGCTCTTCGCGAGCGGAATGTTGAAAGTACTGCGGTATTCGTAAATGATGTCTCCAATCCAGGGTCACCTAACTTTGGTAAGTATGCGATAGTTGATCCCAAGCATATCTCTCCGTCCACTGCTGTGACAGATCATCCGTCAAACCTAGGGTGGAACATTGGCTGATAGACTCGTACAGGCAAGCACTGGTCCGCTAGTAAAGTCGCGAACATGTTTGCACCTCATCTGGAGACAAAGGATGCTGTGATGGACTGGCTCGAGCAGTCAGGCATTGCAAGATCTCGCCTGTCGCTATCTACAGGTAAGCAGTATTGCATTGATCCCATAATTAGCATAATCTAACATCGTCAAGGACATAATTGGGTACATTTTGACAGCTCGATCAAGGAAGTCGAGAAGCTTTTTGCGACAGAGTATTGGCACTATCAGCACCAGAAGACAGGTACCATGCGCCTTGCTTGCGACGAGTACAGTTTGCCAGATCACGTTCGCCGACATGTCGACTTTGCTATGCCAACCATTCAATTGGACGGTATCGAGCCCACAGCTAACGCTATTCGGACCAAGGAGCTTTTGGCTCGCTTCCCTGGAGGTGCGAAACTTGGCTCACAACCTTGCGGATCTCTCGTCACGATCGACTGTCTGCGCGACCTGTACCAGTTTGGCGCCGGGAACACGTCTGCTGCTGGCAACGAGATCGGCATTGGCGAGTGGGCTGACTACCTGTACGAGCCTGATCTTCCCATCTTCTACAAGAACTTCACCTCGCCAGAGATTCCTGCGGACACCGTGCCCGAGTTCATCTCCATAGATGGTGGCTTGACAGCCAACAGGACCACAGTTAACCAGGGATCCGGTGTCGAGTCTGCGCTGGACTTCCAGTCCATTTATTCTATCGTATACCCACAAAAGGTTCGTCTATACCAGACCGGCGATGGCGTCAACGTCGACAGTGTTGGGACTTTCAATATCTTCTTGGATGCTCTGGACGCCAGCTATTGTACTTTCGAAGGCGGTGACCAGCCATACGTCGGTACGTGCTAAATTCTGTAGACCTAATACAACGCTGACGCAAGCAGATCCTCAGTACCCTGATCCCAATGACAACCTTTCCGGTTACCAAGGCCCGCTGCAATGTGGTGGTGCTCCAGTATCTAGTGTCTTCTCCGTCAGCTATGGACAGATCGAGGTGCGTACTCCGACATTCCATACAGATTCTGCGTTGACATTGGCAACAGGGTGCACTCCCAGAGTTCTACCAAATTCGTCAGTGTAACGAATGGGCAAAGCTTGCACTGCAAGGTGTCTCTGTACTTTTCGCATCTGGTGACTCCGGTGTTGCCAATCGCTTCAACGCCGGTTTCCCCAACTCGTGCTTGAACGGCGATCCCGACCAACTCTACGTCGACATCAATGGCACCAGATTCTCACCTTCATTCCCAGTGAACTGCCCGTATATCACAGCTGGTAAGTCACCTACTCCAACCAGTGCTTCACAGTACTGACCCATATCTCCAGTCGGCGCCACCACCCTCAACGGCGCAGACGTCTCTAGCGGCGAGCGCGCCGTTGCCTCGTTCGGCTCTGGCGGCGGCTTCTCCAACATCTTCCCCGCGCCTTCCTACCAAGCAGACGTCGTCTCCGCCTTCCAGACGCAATACGGCCCCGACTACGGCCCCAACGTGTACAACAACACCGGTCGCGCACGTGGATTCCCCGACGTGTCCGCCATCGGCCTCAACGTCGCCACCGTCTTCGACGGCCAGACGCTCGGCGTAGGCGGGACCAGCGCCTCGGCTCCTATCTTCGCGGGTATCGTCACGCTGCTGAACGAGGAGCGCATCGCTGCCGGTAAGGGCCCCATTGGGTTCTTGAACCCGACGTTGTACGCTCATCCGGAGGCGTTTAATGATATCACTATTGGAAGTAATCCTGGTTGTGGTACGGGTGGTTTCAACGCTACTCCTGGCTGGGACCCGGTTACGGGACTAGGGACGCCGATTTTCCCGAAGTTGAAGGAGGTGTTTTTGAGTTTACCGTAGAATGGCAGTGGGCGAAGGCATGAGCTTGAATGTTGGCAGAGGAATAGGACAAGGTTAGAATAGGACGAGGTTAACTGGCAGATGGATAGTAAGTTAGGACAAGTAGTGAAGAACATGATGGGTATACATTGCGCTTTTTCTCACTGTCTGCTTTCTCTGCTTGTGCATCGTGATCCGCCCCATTAAAACGTAGCCAGGAAAGCGAGAAATCGTAATCATTAACTGTCCTATGACTCGCGCACCCATATCTCCGCGGCTCAATAACCCCTTTACCATCATGAGAACAGCTGAGGAGTCCCTACCGCCAAAGATCATACTTCCGCTTATCCTTCGTGCCCCCAGTCTTCCCTCCCACCTTGGCCACCAGCCCTCCCAGCCCCCCTCTCGCAGGAAGCGGACTCCCCACACCACCACCCACCGCCGGACTCCCCACTCCGCTCCACCCACCATTCGCCGCCCCGTTCCCCAAAAGCGGACTGCCCCACTGACTCCCCGTTCCCCCGCCCTGACTGCCACCATACACCGACCCCGACACCGTCCCACCGTACGCGCTCTGCGGTCCAGAGCCATGACTCCCTCCGTAGGTACTCCCGCTGATGCTCCCCTGAGGACTACCCACTCCTACGCCGGGTGGTCCGTTGATGTTCATCTGCGCGAAACTCGGTCCCAAGAGCGTGGCGCGATCGCTTCCTGCAGATTTAGGTCGCGGCACGTCCTCGCGCGGCACGGCGAGGAAGCCGCCGAAGCCGTTGCCCACTACGACGCTGTCCGGGCTGCCCCATTGTGGACCGAGGCCGCGAGAGGCGTTGTAGGCGCTTAGAGGTCGGCCGCCTGTGGAGTGAAGACCGAATGCGTTGGGGGGCGCGAGGGGGGAGGAGGGGGAAGAGCCCGGGTCAGAGTTTGATGTTGATTGTGGGGCGATGGCGGGCGTGATGTGAGTTACGATGGGGTCTTGTTCGTCGAGGCCTTTGGCGTAGACGTCGAGGGGCGTGGAGAGCTGCGTGGGTCGTTGTGTTGGGTTGGGTGGTGGCGGGAGGAGGAGCATGTCTGGGAAAAGCGGGTCGCGGACGTGGACTTCGCGGAGAGCGGGGAGGGTGTTGGCGTGGAGGGAGCGGCAGAGGTAGGCGTAGAAGGCTTGTGCTGGGGAAGAGGAGGAAGCGTGATCGTTGTCGGAGATGATTTCAAAGTGGAGCTCTCGTAGAGAGATGCTGGAGAGGAGAGGGGTCGTGCTTAGAGGGAGGGTGTCGCCGAAGGAGACGGTGGTGTAGAGTCTCAGCGTGTGAAGATGTGGAGCGTCGAAGAGGAAAGAGTTGAGGCTGGGGACAGTGACGCCTGTGTTGCGGAGGTGGAGAGTGGTGAAGACTTCGCGGTTGGTGGGCGATTCGAGGTAGTTCTTGAGACCGTCGCCAGTGACATGGGGGCAGTCCTCGAGAATGAGCGATTGGAGTGGTGGAAACTCTGGTAAGTTTGGCGAGGACTGGAAGATCGTGTCTGCCAGCCATGGAAGATTCGATATGGTTAGATGATGAAGCAGTGGTAGAGACGCCAATATCACCCTCAGTATTCCCGGCTCTATCGTCACGCCCGAGAGTTCCAGCTCTTCCAGGCCTTGCCAATGGCGTCTTGTGAGCGATTCGAGATATGGCTCTGAGCCGTGCTGATATGTCATCTTCTTGATCTCCGGACATCGCGCCTGCAGCTCATTCATGAGCGTAAGACAGGTCGGGTCTCCGTTGAAAGCTCCGCTTGGGAGATCCGTGTATTTCAGATTCGGTAAGGCTGATACTGTCGCCGCCAGTTCTCCTTTGCTTGTCTCCCTCGTCATGTATGGTAACTTTAGATATTCCACCTGTTGCGCCAATGTCCCCGACGCTCGCACCGTCCTGCAGAACATGGAAAGTCGCGCGGCCGGGACGTCCTCGGTCGCTGCTGTGTTTACTGAAGGTCTCCGGAATGATCTGCGTTGGTGGTGTCGCTTCTCGGAAAGGATAGCTTCGCGCTCGCAGTAGTGGACGGCGTCTATTCGCACGCTATGGTAGCTGATGTTTATTAGCGCTGAGCATTGCACAAGCTTGTTGCTTGACATACAGTAGGCTCTGTGCCACCTTGTACCATTTGCGATTCACCTGAGCTGACCGGGCAAGATCGCGCATGTCGCAGAGCATGCAGCCATCCCCCACTGTCGAATCCTCGCTCGACACACAAGTGCGGTCGGTCGCGTGCGGACAGACATATTCGAATATGCACTGTAATACATCATCGCTCAAGCGAGTTGTGAGGTCGCGTCCGTAGCCCGAGGAGAGAGAGGTCTGGTGGTAGTTCTGCTGAGGGGACTGGTAGTACTCCTCCTGCGCCTTTATCCTCGATTTGGAACGGAGGTGTTTGAGGAAGCCCATTTTGGGCGCAAGTCCGTCGATTAGAAGCAAGGAAGACAGGTGATCTTTGAGTAGCAGAAGTGAAAGCTGAAAAGAAGGCGCACGGCGCCGTGCAAGGGTGCAAGTCGTTTGTACACCGAACCCAGTGGTCAGAGGGGGATGTTCAAAGTGTGGCGTCCAAAGGCCCGTTCAGGTCGCGCGGTGAGCAACCAGGTTACTGTGAAACAACAAGCACTTCAAGCTTCGAAGCATTGGTGAAGCTGGAGTTTGACCGGAGGTTGATCCAAAAGTGCGAATTGATTTGATCACAAGCCCATGTACTCCAATTCTTGCCTAGCAAAAAAGAGGCGCTCAGGGCTCATGTACTCCTCACCGACGCCGCCGCCGGAGCTTCTCCTAAGCTTTACGATCTACCACGACTTTCACGCGTCTGCTACTGTAGATTGATTCGAAAAAAAGTCCCCGCATTGCTTGGACAGACCTTGGACAGACCAACTGCCCGGTTTGTTTAGGCTGACCCGCACACGAACCACCAGATCTGCAGGTTTCGTCGGGCCGTGGATCAGGGTCGGTCTGATTGGTTCTCAGTCTTGATTGCCCTTTCAGCTAGCCAGGAACAAAGCAACCTCTCACACGCTTTCATGAGCCGCCCTTGCAACATGGCGTCTATCTTACACGCATGTGAACGCCTCACATGCGTCCAAGAATAGCATCTGTCAGACCGGAATAGACACAAGAGTAGATCTTGTCTTCTCGTATGGTACGCTGTGCCAGATCCGGTGGGTGGTCGACATGGGGGTTCATCAAGATTCATGTCTCATCTTCAAACAAGCTTTCTTTGTTCGTAATGTAATTTCAGCTTGCATGTTTCGGCATCCTTTCAAACAGCGAGCAAGCCCGGATGATATGCGGACCTTAGGGCGGCGATACATAGGATATACGAATATATTCTCTTCGTGCCGGCACTTCCGAAGGCTTGGTCATGTCGAGCAAATTCCATCCTCCCTATCGCCACGGCTTCCACTATCTACCTGTGCCGGCGTTGGGCTCGCCTCTGTTGCTGCCCCTAGCCCGCTCAATGGCGGCCTCTTCCAACTCCGTATCGCTGTTATCGCTGTCATCGTCAGCATCGTCGCCGTTGTCTTCCTGATTCATGTCGCGAAGACCGGGTCTTCGTCGCCGTTCAAAGTCCTGAGTGTGAGCCAGGTGCATCAACGCACCGGCCCGCACGAGAGCCTGAGCGATAGGTGATTCATCGACCGGCTGACCTTTGCGCCGTCGAAGCTCAGCATTCTCGCGTGGAGCATTCGCAGCTGCCCTCCTGTAGTCGGCGCCGGTGGCAGGGGCTTGAGGTTCCCTACCACCGTGCTGGTGTTCTGGCTGGGGAAGACCTTCTTCCATGGCCACAGCTTGTTCTCCAGTGATCCGCTGCGCTTTAGCTTGGGCCTGTTCGTCACCACTTTCGTCAGGTGATCTGCTGACGACGGTCGTCGAAGCAGACTTGTCGGCGTTTTCGTAGGGCAATGGTGCGTCTCGGTATGCTCTGAAGCGGCCAACGTTTGAGCAGTGCTCGTTCTCGACGCGGAAGATCATCCACATGCCTCGACGACAGACCTCGGTAAAGCCAACGAGGAAGGACACTACGGCGGCGTGCTTGGGATCTTCTGTGTAGATCGCGTACAAGATCCAATTGAAACGAATGATCGGATCAATCACGATCGCTGTATAGTACGGGTAAGTGCTCTTGAAGGCGAGGTTCTGTCTCAGGAATCGGTGCTTGGCAGTGGGATCCATCAGACTCCAGTCCATGACCAGATCCCAGACGCTCACGTAGAGCGCATTGATGCCAGCAAAGACTATGAAGAGCGCCTTCGTAGATGTCGAATGATTCATGCGGTAAAGACTTAGCGAGAGGTAATAGGCGATGGTACAAAAGTACTTCCCGCAATTGACCAGGTGAGGGAAAAAGTTTCGAGTGTCCTTGTATCGTCGAATACATTGTAGTGCTCGCCAAATACCGGGAAGACATGTGAGAAACCCCAGTAATCGAGAATGTGAAGAGCTACAGACACCCGGGTTGGACCAAATTGGGCGTTCATGGTAGAGGCAGAAGAAGGTTTCCATGTTGCCCATGGCGTAGGTGAGGGAGCAGAAAAGATCGCCCAGGAAGAAGTCCCTGAACTCGACAGGGTAGATGCCGGAGAAGACCAGCCGCCACTGCGAGGAGGTCAATTCATGCATTGGTCGCTGGTAAGGGTGTGGTCAACTTACATTGGTGGTGATAAACCACTGGCGACTTTTAGGATAGAGGATCGGCAAAGGATTGAGTAGTATGATTACAGTCACACCGACAAGAACAACTGGCCAGTAGAGGTACATGGCATCGCC
The DNA here is from genome assembly GCA_029448695.1 of Elsinoe perseae. Taxonomy (NCBI): domain Eukaryota; kingdom Fungi; phylum Ascomycota; class Dothideomycetes; order Myriangiales; family Elsinoaceae; genus Elsinoe; species Elsinoe perseae. The sequence goes on along the minus strand of JARDAA010000061.1, from coordinate 348,006 downwards.
ACCAATCTGTCGGAAGTTGAGCCAACCGACGAGTCCGAGAAGAAAATAGAAAACGCAGGGTATCTGCACAAAGTCAGCAAACCATCAAGCTTAGTGGAGACATGGATCCTACCTGAGTAAGTTGCCTCCAGTCGAGTACTTGGCGGCGGGTATCAAACTCGAAAACAAATGTATAATTGACCTTGTTCTTGTGCCACGTGCGACAGGCCAAGCAGAAGAAAAGTGCAAGCAAGACTATCAGAAAGTAGCCTCCGTAGATCTGAAGCAGGAATTGTGTCTGTACCGCAGACGTCTGGTCTGGGTCCGAGAGCGTTTCGGCGGCGTACACGACCCCTTCGACACCAAACACCGTGCCCAATGCGAGTAGCACCCCAGTCCTGAACGCACTGGAACTGTACTCTCCAGCTCTCGCGACCTTAGCTCGGAGCTTGCTGACAGCGACTTTGTGGTTTCCGCGTTCGAAATATCGCGAATACAGATCCTCGACAGCATGCATATGCCCTTCGATGACTTCACTGTTGACAAAGTAGGCTTTGCTGACCTTTTCGGACATGTACCGACCCGTCGGATGTGCATTGACAGTCTTGTCGTATTTCTTCGTAATCTTCCTAAAAGCAGTTCGATTAAGAAGGGCGTACGACTTGAGCAGCTCGAGACCGCGATAGTACTCGGCAAGAGCAATCTTCAGCTTGTGCTTTGCTGTACGATACGAGACATCTCTCTGCGCTGGTTTCTTGGTATAATCGCGGTAGAGGTCAACGGCGGACGGTCCTGATGGTGTGCCGAGATCCTTCATCGCTTCAAATGTCTTTCCCACATGTCCAAGTCTCGCCTTGTCGAACGCTTTATCGAACGCCTTGTCGAACGGCCTCAGCCAGGGTACATCTGTGCCTTTAGCGTCAGAAGACTTGGCTTTACCATTGGTTTCATGTCCGTCGATGTTGCTATGTCTCTTAGAATGATTTGCAGATCTAACATCATCCATGCGGCGGTCCCTCATGATGTGCAGTTGCTCTCGCAGTGTCTTGAGTCGATTGGATGCTTCATCTTCCTTCTCCTTGTAGAACTCATCAATCTTCTTCAGCTCCCTGTCCAAGAATTCGAAAAACTCGCTCTGTCGAGCTTCAAGTTCCCGGTAGGCCTCCAGGGGCATCGAGTCCGGCGTTTGGTTGTGCGCAGAACTCCTAAATCTGAAGCTGAGCATCCGATCCCGCAGTGGTCTCTTGGGTGAATCATAGGACGGACCTGGTAACGAGTTGACCCTCTTTGGGTGGAACATGCTGGCTAGGCGATGAGGGTTGTTTGGTTGTCTCTGCTTGGGATGCGGGAGTGAACCTTCGTGAGCAGCATTCTCGCTCTGCGCACTACCTGATCTATTTGCGTGTCCTGGCCTCTGCGGCTGCTCTTGCTGTTCTCGCTGACCTCCGCCGTTCTCCATCGCTGGGCCAGGTAGATGTAATGACGGAGCAAAGCGGCTTTGTGTGCGACTTAGATCGTCATCTGCGTCGGGAGGTGTTCCAATGATGCTACCGTATCTTGTCATGCCTCCGTAGTTTCTACCTGGATTGTCCGCATGTTGAGCCAGTGACGATCGCTCCGTGGCAGCACGAGGCGGTATTGGCACAGGACCTGATGCGCCGGGACTCACTGCATCACTGCCAGTCTCTACATCTGCTTCCTCTTCATCGCTCGAGCCTTGATCGTTCCGCGACAAGAAGTTGAAAACGGGCGCGCGGGCATTGACTTGTTGTGACGGTGGTGATGGTCCCGCAAAATTGCCTGGACTCTTGTTCGCATTCCGTATTGCTCGGCCGACAGCTTTGAGTTTCTTCTTTCCGGTCTGTTGCACGTGAGCATGTTGGAGGGATGACTGCTAAGGAAGACTCACTCGGTAGTCTAGGTACTTGACCCGCCATTCTGGTATTATCTCGTTCTGATACTCCCTTTCGGTGAACGTTAGTCCGTTTTGTAATTTCATTATGATGTGTTCGAGGAAAGCACTGACTTGCCGAACTTCATGGTTGCATATTAATGAAGGCCACCAGTCTCAGCCGGGGCACGCGATGGGCATGAATGCGATCAATGTGGACATAGCTTTCGCCAATGTTCGTGGCTGTCGCGAAGCAAGATTTGTTTAGCAAAAGTGCTTGGTATTGGCAGCGAAGATCGCGCTTCCCCACGACCGGTTGGCCCGTGTTGGAGTTCTCCCGTCTTTGCCTGGTCAGAATGATGTATTTTCTGTGAATTTCTTATTGGCATTGACTGCAGATTGTCCCTTTCTCCTGTAGATCCACAGCCACCAAGATTTTCTTCAGAGCAAGGAGGATTTCTCTATCTCTTCACGCTGCACCGCCACAGGTCGTTGGCGAGATGGATTTCGACTCGACTTCTCCCGCAATCCAATCTAAAAGCATGATGCCATGACGTATCAGGGTCTCCCACCACGAATGCAAGTGTCCGAAGGATCTGGGTTGGACGAGGTACTTTCCCATGTGGTTGTCAAATCCTCACTATGATACCCGTCTAGAGATGTAGTCAGCATGCCGCAACTTCAGCTCCGATCACAATTTGTTGTCGTGGTAAAGCTCATTGAGAAAGAGCTGCGACGTCGCAATGCTTTCTGATGGAAGCAGAATACGCTGTCGCGGTCGGCGGCAGAAGTGCGAATTAGTGGCTTAATGATAGCAACACGATGTCGCGCTCAACATAGCTCGACTTTGATCACAGTAATGCAGCATTCACCCGGTATTCATGTGGAATTCGTTCTTCATTGGTTGCAAATCGTTATCTGCTCTTTTGACTTTCGATTATGTCCCCAGGACATATTGACACTACTCTAGTTGTAGTCGCCAAACTGCTCACGGATGTGGCGAGGAGGCTCGCGTCTCGGGTCGTACTGGTCATCCTGACCGTAGTGCTCATCATAGAGTCTCTCGGACTGCTCACGAGCATGGCGCTTGGCCTTCTCGCGGTCGACATAGTCCATACCCTTGGTCTCGCAAAGCTTGTCTACCTCGGCACCAGCGAAGCCGGCCAGCAGCTCCTTGGCGAATGCATGGTTCACGGGCTTGCCTGTTGACGATGTCAGCCATACTCGAGGCAGACGTGATGTTGGAGCCTACCCTCTGAACGCTGATGGTCCTCAAAGGCCTTGAACCCCGCAAATGCAGCACCACCGGCGATGAGCTCGTGACCAAAACTACCCTCGTTGGGCTGGTCATTGTTGTAGACCTGGTTGTAGGCGTCCTGGGATTCTCCTGTAACAAGTTAGATCAGTAACAGGCTAGCTGCTTTCACATCACTGACCGAAGCCGAACATCTTGATGCTGTGGAAAATAAGGCTTAGGTTGCTGCTTTTCGATGCTGTTTTACAAGTTCAACTGATGAGGGACTGGTGGAAGGAGAGAAGTAAGTGGAGCAAAAAGCGGTATATGTAGCTACAGACTCGAGCTCGACACAGCCCAGGGTCCCACGATGTCATACGAGGGGCATTGACCATAAACAGGAGGGGCACGCGAAGCTGACGACGCAACCATGTCGTCTGAGCCACCACAATGGCCATGTTCGATTGGCTCAAGCTCTACATTTGCATCACGTTCTGGCGCGCGGGTCTAGATCGAGTTCTCGCGACCACTGGTTCCGGCTTCCGAGTTAGCCTTTGAGGGGTCTGCCAGGGGTTCGAAACTGGTGCCTGGTCGAGTAATTTTGGAAGCTTGCAAGTACCTTTTGAATTAGTCCTCTGAGCTGTGGAACACCTCAGGATCGCTGTTTCGTGTCTGGCAAGCCATACCCCCAAAATCTCTCCTGATTTATCGCGAGATGCCGCCCCTCGTCATGGTAAGGCAAGTCAAGACAAGCTTTGATCAACAACTTGGCGGAGCTTGTTTCTGGTCGGTCGTCCGATTGGTCGCAGACTTGCATCACATCGACAATCGAGAAGTGTCACCTTCTTTTCCAGCTCCGTCTCCGCTATTGTTGATCAGCAATTGACATCTAACCAAACAAGAGCTATGGCTCAAGCAGGTAAAGAGAAGAGACTGCCCATAATTGCAGACTTTCCCTCCAACCTCACAGTCTCAATCACGCCAGGTAGGTAGGAAATACCACAAGGTTTGCAATGTCCATTTGTCACTTGCATAGCCTCGAAATGGACATAGCTTCCACACACGTTCTCTACTGACTCGACACGAAGCACCCAGCGGTCAGCCACCAACCAACATTCTCATCCTCCTCCATGGTCTGGGTGACAGTCACGTCCCTTTTGCGCGTCTAGGCATACAGCTCAATCTCCCCAACACAGCATGCATATCCATCAAAGGACCTCAGGCCTTGCCATTCGAGACCACGAGCTTTCATTGGTGTGACGATGTCATCTTCGACTCGACCACCAACGGCCTCGATCCAGATGGCGGCTTCAAAGCCATCAGCAAACTTCTCAAAGAGGACATCATCGATCGCGGTCTGATTGAGAAATGTAACTACAAGCCACGAGACATTACGTTCCTCGGCCTTGGCCAAGGCGGTATGGCCGCCGTCAATGTAGCTTGTATGTTCACCACAATAGCTCCATCATCGCCTACTCACCACATCAGTGTCATACCCTAAAGAGCTCGGCGGCGTCATATCCATTGGCGGTCCACTGCCAGCTGAAGCTCCAGCCTCTTCCAACCCCAAAAGCAGGACGCCCGTAATCTGCGTCTCGGGCGTAGACAGCCATTGGGTCACAGACGGCGCGGTAGAGAAGCTCAAGAATAATTTCAAGCATGTGCAGCTGTCAAAGTACAGGAGAAAGGGCGACACGATGCCGCAGAATAGAGACGAGATGATGCCGATCATGCAGTTCTTTGCGAGCAGATTGCGGACGCCGGCACCGAAGGGGGCGGTGGAAGTAGGAGTGGAGAGTTCATGAGTGTGCATAGAGTGGTAATTGTATCGCGGCCAATGCAGTCGCGCAATCGGAAGAACATTATGCTGTACAAAAATATGATACATTTGGCTATCGAGAGAGTTTTTCCCAATTCACCATGGTTGCATGACATGCTTCCATACTACCATATCTACCGCCCTTCAGTCTCAGTCGTCGCTTGTTCGGGCGAAGCTTTCTCCGGCTTCGGCTCCCTCACCTTGACAGGTAAGAATCTGTCCTTCGAGTAGATGTGCTTCCGTGCCAGCTCGTACTGCTTGATTGCTGTGTCGGCTAGGCTACCCGGCTTATGCTTGCCCTGATCCCGTAGCTGGGCGACAGTCTTCGAGAGACTTTCACCGCATTCTGTAGCAAACTCCTGCAGCGGCTTCGACATTCTCGGTGTGTCTGTACCCAGCACCTTTGTGGCGAGGAGGACGCTTTGCCAGATGGGCATGATGCGGAAGAATTGCGTGGAAATATCGAGTCGGTTTGTCGTCAACCATGTCGGCTAGAGGAGGATCAGTAAGCATCACCAAAGACTGAGGGCAAGTCATCTCACCTTTCTTGTCGGATCAAAGCAATCGAGCAGCCGCTGATAGAAAGCTTTCATCTTTCCACCCTCGTCCTTGCCCCCATTGTACAGGTACGACCGTACAGCGTGGAGCTCCAACCACGTTGCCATGTTCAGTGGATTCCTAAGCGGGCTACCCTTGACCGTCTGTGCCTCTCTGCGCGGTATCTTCTCCGCATCCATGTGACCTTTATCGGACAGAAGCGCCGAGACCTCGTCTGCATATCGAATGGCTCTGTTTAGAGCACCCTCCTGCCATTGTCCCCTCTTCGCTGTAGTCCTCAGACCTCTCAGCACTCCCTTCAGCACGTATCGATCCCTCATTGTCAATCCAGTACGCTCGGCTGCCTTCATCGCTTGCAGAACAACCCCGAAATGTCCCTCCTGTGACGCTTTCCTGATCAGCTTCTCAATCGTCGTCTGATCCACGGCATTCCCGATCCTGGCTACACCCTCCAGCAACGGGAAGATCTGTGTCCACTCCTTCTCCATGGTGATCAAGTCAATCGCCTGCCTAATCAATGGCTTTCGCTCGCCTTCCAGAGCATTGCGATCGAGTGGCTTCAGGTTGAACTCTTCATCTTCGATGGATATTGCTACAGAACTGTTCTCGAGCTCCGAGCGGTACTTCTTTCGAAAGACCAGTCGCTGTTGTGCTTCATTTAGGTAGGCTGGGAGGATGTGTTCGTTGCGGAGGGTGGAGAGAATAGTGTTGAGCTCGGGCGAGCAGTCTTGGTGGAACGAGGGCACAGCATCTATGCATATGAGTCTACGGGCATCGAAGCATATCGGTGGGTGACCTACGGCTTCTTCGTGACCTTGTCGTGCTGGAGAAAGGTCGTGATTTGATGCTTGCTGCTCGACTTGACGACGGTATAGCTCTAGCTTTTCGTGCGCATGCTCTGCAGACGAATCCAATCGCCTCAGAAGAGGTCATTGTTCTCCTCGTAAGATATCGCAATTACTTAAGAAATTGTGGTCGCAATACTAACATCGAAGGTCTACTGGTCGACGCCAAAGCTATGCAAGCAAAAAAGTTGATGCCAAGACCTCCAGTACAGCTTCACTTCTGTCGTCCTTCACTCTACCACATCACACACAATGGCATCACAACCCTCGATACGGCCACTGGCCAATCTCTCCAGTATCTTCTCCCAAGTCCGGTACCAGCGCTCATCCCTCCGACACTACACCACCCCGTCCGCTACCAAATACCCCAAGCCACACGACTTCCACCCAGGCAATATCTACCGCGGCCACCGAGGTACCCTCCCCTCCCAGACCCACATCCTCTCAGCTAACCCTCCCTAGAATCCGCAGCCCAATTCCGACCCCTCCTTACCCCTTCTCCCCCAGCGAGCGCCAGATCCCTCTGCCCCTCCCCCATCGCCGCCATCACGAACCAACAGCTCACAGCCCTCGACCCAACAGGCGTGCGCACCCGGCTCTTCTCCCCGCTCAACCCGGAGCGCATCAATCCAGGCGACGTCGTGCTCGTGCGCCTCGCCAACTCGGATCCTGTCAGTGGCGTCGTGCTGAACATCAGGCGGAAAACGCCGATCGATACGGCTATCTTGCTGCGGAATCAGTTGACGCGAGTTGGCGTCGAGGTGTGGATCAAGGTGTATAGTCCGAGTGTCACGGGCATAGAGGTCGTGCAGAGGAAGGAGAAGAGAGCGCGCAGGGCGAGACTGTATTATATGCGGACGCCGAAGCATGATGTGGGCAGCGTGGAGGGGTTGGTGAGAGGGTATTTGAGGCAGAGAGCGGGACTGGGGCAGGCGAGGAAGGGTGGGAAAGGGAAGAAGCGGTAGTGGAAGAGGAGGATCATGTGGTGCGGATGCATGGCATGGGTATAGAGTCTATGTATTGTATAGTACAGACGCGGTGCGTCAATGACATCTCAGAGCTTCGAGAGGAGCTCTCGGCATTTCTGCACAAGTTGCCATGCTTGTGACCATCGCTGTTGGTCTTCTGCATTAATCTGTGGTCTGCGCCCTTCCCTGACTACTGTGCGCAGTCGAGCTTCGACATCGCTGAGGACAAGACGGCCTTGTTCTCGCACCTCGCCTTCGAATTTGGTCCGCTCTGCGCCCCAGAGCTTCTGCAGTCTTCGCAGCGCCCAGACCGTGCCCAGTCCTACTATTGCGCCCGCCTCGTAGACGCCGGACCCTGCCGTGGCAGCCACATACCAGGCGCCGAGCGCTGATGTGCTGCCGATGAGGCCAAGACACTGGAGCACGAGAGCTTGCGCTCTAGCGTGCAATGACGGCACAAGGGTTGTGAGTAGCGAGTGCCGACACGCTGTCAGTCCGACAGGCCAGGGCTTGGTCACGAATGGATCGACTCCGATCACTGCCTTGACCCGGTCTCTCGTTTCTGACATCCTTGTCAACTGTGCAGAAGAAAGGCCACGTGACGCGTCGATGCTGGAGTCGTCTCCATCTTGCTTGATATTAGGTGGTGATGGTACAGTGGCTGAGTGGGACGTGTCAGAAAAGTAGCCAGCCTCGCCGATCCGACCGGTCAAATACGCGAGATAGGTTTCGCTCTCGATTAGGAAATTCGAGTGTAGTAGTTCTGATGCGGAGAATGAAACATCGTCTATCCGCCAAAGCACTCTCGGAAATGATGTTCGGCGCCAGGTGGGAGAGGCGAACGCTGCAGCCATGGTGTCTTGCAGGTCGGTGTGAGCATACTCGGACCAAGAAGTGATCGCTTGTTGGAGGGTGTCGCGTGTGACCTGAGGGACTGTTCGTGAAGTGATGTCTCGTTGAGCATCTTCTCGTGTGACTGCGATTGTCTGCTCACTTGCATGAAGTATTGACAAGATATGTTCTCTGATCGGCTCTGGTAAGGTACCTCTACGCTCCACCTTCAGAAGACCAGAAAAGCCACCAATACCACTGCTCTGCCAGGTTTCGCTGAATATCGACCCAGTCCCCACGTCCCTCCTGAAATCCTGTAGGGCTTTTTCGGCAGCTTCCACATTGATCGCATCACTGCTGAGTACTTTGTCCGATACTGGAAGATCCAGGGCGGTGTGTATGAGTCTGCGCTCCTGCTCTCCAATGTGACGAGCGTATTCTGAGAGTACTACAGCACCATCGAACCCTTCCGCGAGGACAATCGCTCTATGGACAGGGAATCTGACAAAGCCGGCGCGGCCTGATCCCGCGAGAGGACTATCAAGCACTGGTAGCAGCGCAGTCTCCAGTGCGCTTAAATCGCTTCGTTCCTCTTCCGAGACGAGGCTGCCATGTACTGGAGCCACCAATACCTCTACCCTGTCCCGGTCTAATACCAAAGATTTGATCGATATGGTCTTCAGTAGTGGATTCTCTGATGCGCCCTGCACTCCACCGAAGCCATATTCGTCCGTCTCTCCATATCGCAGCAAGATCGCCCGCTCGTCTCCTGCTTGCTCTTGTGTCAATAGACGCTCAGATTCTGATTCCTTATCTAGCGGATCCGCCACTAGGAGTCGTGCAAGTCTCTTTGCTATCGTGAAGCCTGATGCGCCCACACCGACAATACCAACACGGATCGTTGGGGAGGTAGACTCAAGACTTCGCAGAGCTAATTGGAGGCGCGACTGGTTCACAAACTCAGGTGTAAGACTGTTTAATTTTTGCAGAGAGGTGTGTATGGGCTCATTCGTGGCTGGTATGCTGTGAGTTTGAATCGGAAACGGGATAGAGGGGCTCGTAGACTGTAATGGCTCCACCGAAGCCGAAAGTCGTGATGATGTCGTAAACCGACGACCATACGACAGCGTGTAAGATGGGCGCTCAATATCTAAGATCTGCGGTCGTTTCGAGGGTCTGTATGGCTCAAAAGGTGTTGAAAAGCTAGCCGTAGATGTTGTGCTGAGTAGTCGTTTGGAGCGGACTGACAGGATGCGCCGCGAAGCACGACGTCTTGCGATCACTTCGCATTGTACTGGTAAATGGCATTGAACTTGACCGGAAGTTTGCAGTAACGAACGAGGCGCAAATTGCGCGGTCTGGCATGGAGACATTGGCCGCCGATTGTCTGCGTAGCTCGAAGTTGAAGTTGTTTGGTCCGCGGCTGTGCTCTCGGCTACGTTCGCAGTATCGAACGACAGTGATCCGATTTTTCGATTCAGTACATGCTTCCATGTAATTATGGAATCCGATGCGCTCATACATACAGTGTCGTTTCCTTTTTCACTTCATGCTTCTGAAAGTGTGAAGAATAATCCTCGTCGGGCAGAGCTTGGCCAGTTCCAGCGAACATATCGAGAATCTAAGCTCAAGACATCACGATTCTCGTTTTACACATTCTGTACAGCATGATACGAATCTTAGGGACAGGTCTCCGACTGTGCTTGTGGGGGTACGGAGGGTGTAGTCCAGAGCGTTTCTGTGATCACCAGAACTAAAGTCCGCTGTTGCTGTAGGCTATATCATCCTAGCGCAATATCTGGATGTTGCTTGTGCTCGTTATGCCAGTCGCCCTCACTTAAAAGCTCATACCACCTGATGGTTGAGTAGCTGTAAGCTAAGCGCATCCAACAATTCTTATTGAGTGTGTTATCAGGCGGTAGGTGTGGACTATAACGTAGCGCATAATACCACTCTGCTGTTCCCTCTTCACTATCCGAATCTCCTGTGTCAATGGCCAAAAATCCCTCCGGTTGATGCAAAATGGATGTGAGTGATGCTTCGTCAACCATGAGGCAGATTTCGTACCTCGCTGAACAGCTCAGTTGACAGCCAGCGGGTTGCTCTATTTCCTACGGTTTGCTGTCTACTCATAGCCTGAAGCGGTCGAGAACTTCTCCCCTACTTGACCCTTCCAGGTCCTTGTCTTCGAAGACAGTATATGTGTGGCCATCTCGGACCATTTGATCGCGGGATGAGACGGGCTCCTCATCGACCCACGCATCTTTCTCTTTCATGATTGACATGAACTTTTCCCAATCTGCATCCGAAGCATAAGTGCAACGATAAATCACAAAGCCCCAAATCGTATGGCGAAATCGTCGCAGACCGCGTTCGATCTTGTAGAGTTCATGGCTTGGAGGTAATCCGTCATTCATGTTGACAGCAGAACAATAGAGCGTGTCGGGCGTAAAGGAATGGTTCATTCCCCATGTTTATATGCATATCGAGCCACTGTGGTTCCGGCGTATTGGACGTGTGCCCGTGCAGTTCCATACTTACTGCACTTCAGCTTGGCACACAGTTGAATTGGCTATAAGGGCACTCGCAATCATATCTGACGATATAAAGTTGATCTGCCGATGGTACCGTCTGTTCCGGGACAGAAGATGTCAAGTATTGAAGGCGTCGTCTTGCTCAAGCCGTCGCATGGTGTGGGGAGTGGTAGAAGATCTATGGATGTTTTGCAATTGCCATTGGCCAATCAGATTCAGTGCTGCTCCGCTCTCCGCAGAGGCATAAATTTCGTCTACGGCCTCTTCTAGTCTTCTCTCTCGATTGAACAGGAGATGGACAGTCACTTCAAGCTCTCCTCATGTTTGATCTGATCCTCACAATGGTCTCGACATTTTGTCAGATCTTCCGTATCTCCGAGACCGAGTCTCCCGTCGTTAATCGCGCATTTGCTTGATTTTCCCACAGAGCGGTGCGTTTCATATCAGGGATACAGATAGTCTGCTACTAGAAAGCGTTCTGGGCAAGGACACATCTCCGCTGGCATATCAGGCGCTGTGAATCCTACTGTCTCACCGTCCAAGCGGGCACGTCGTCCTGCTGGCCTGCCAGGCAAGGTGTTGACACAAAGCCTCTGTCGCCTATCAAGGTCTGCACCAAGAACCATTATAGCTGCAGTCTACATAGTTGTGCCTTGATGAGTGGACCTCGGTCTTGTCCTGTCTGTATCCAGCACATATCGTGCGGCCGTCCTCCTGTTGCGGAGACGGCGGGACATGCGAGCACACCATCTACAGCCGGAACGGGCATAGACGCGGTTCAATCTGTGATTGCAGAAGCTCCATTAATTTTGCGTCGTCATCTCCACCTTCAGCAGACGGAACAGCTGGTTATGCCTACGCATGTTTGACTTGTTACTTTCTCCCGCTTAGGGCTCACGCGATACACATGACCTAAGTCTCCGCCGCGTTTCTGTATTTCTGGGCTCAGCCTGAAGTTGGAAACATGTCTTCCAAAGCTTCAAAGTCATTCGGCGAAGTCAACGAGTACCCGTCTGGACGATCTGGCAAGATGCCAGTACCCAAGATTTTTCGCGTACTGGCCGGCGCAACATTATTTTTGTTCTTCTTCCTGGTATTTCAGATCTTTCGAGCGCCATCGGTGGTCGACATTCCGAGCAAGTCGCCCAGTGCCATAGATGAGATGATTCGGGATCCTAATCTTGACCGTAAGCATTCGAGGAGTGCAATTCCGCTCTGGCTCAGACTGACATGATGCAGCAACTGGAGAGCCTCCCGAGCCATTGGCAAGAGTGTCTGGTAATAACTACGCACCAGACAATCCGAAATCCGATCGTATCAACGCAACGATTCTCTCGCTCGTCAGGAACTCTGAGCTGAACGATCTGAAACAGTCGATGATAGATCTGGAGAGGACGTGGAATCATAAATTCAACTATCCATGGACGTTCTTCAACGATGAGCCGTTTAGCGAGGAATTCAAGAAGGTTACCAAGAGTTTGACCAAGGCTGAGGTTCGCTACGAGCTCATTCCAAGAGAGCACTGGGATGCTCCTCCTTGGATCAACCATGATCTGTTCAAAGAGAGCGCGGACATACTGGCAGAGCAGGACGTTCAGTATGCTCATATGGAGAGCTACCACAAGATGTGTCGCTGGAATTCCGGTATGTTCTACAAGCATCCGGCTCTGGAACATATGCAGTACTACTGGAGAGTTGAGCCAAAGGTGCATTTCTTCTGCGATGTCGACTATGATGTCTTCCGCTTCATGCAAGACCACAACAAGACGTACGGATTTACCATCAACCTATACGATTCTCCTCAATCAATCTCGACGCTCTGGCCGGAGACAGTCAAGTTCATCGCCGCTCATCCAGACTACCAACACAAGAATAATGCCATGAAGTGGCTGACAGATCGAGACCGCCGACCTCAGCACAACAAGATGGCAAACGGCTACAGTACCTGCCATTTCTGGAGTAACTTTGAGATTGCCGATCTCAACTTCTGGCGGTCAAAGCCGTATGAGGATTACTTCCAACATCTCGACCGTGCTGGTGGCTTCTTCTATGAGCGCTGGGGCGACGCTCCCGTTCATAGCATTGCCCTTGGCCTGTTCGAGGATAAGACCAAGATACATTGGTAAGCTCGATGCTTCTCCTTCACATCTCTTAGTTCTCTTCTAATCACTCTACCAGGTTCAAGGACATTGGCTACCAGCACATTCCCTTCTTCAACTGTCCAAATTCACCCAAATGTCGAGGATGCGTCACTGGTAGATTCACTGATGGTGAGGCCTGGCTCAACAAGGAGGACTGCCGACCCAACTGGTTCAAGTTTGCGCAAATGGGTGACGAGTGGACCTCCTCAGCAAGTTCATGAGACACATGAATCATCATCTGTACACTATAGCATCGCATAGATACCCTGGCGTCGATCACGCAGGACCGTCCTACCGCTGGCTTGGCAAGGGCGGGACCTTAATCAACTTCACATGTCTTTTACCTTCATTTCTCACACGCACAGAATTTCGTTGAAGTCTTCTTTGCTCGAACTTGACCGGTTTCGCTAGAAGCTGCTGGGTTATGCAGCCTTCACACAGTGAGGCAGAAATTTCTCGAGACCTTATCAACAGGGCAGAGTTGAGCCACGTATCAATATTCAGAGTATCGTCAAGCTCACTCACCTTTACCTGCTCACCTGGACTGAAGCCAACCACCGAATTGCGCGCTCTCTCACACGTACGAGGACCATCAATAGCAAGATACGCAAGCTACGATGAGCCGATCACGCCGCGGCGGGAAAGGGGTCAGGGGTACTAACATATCATGGACAAGAGACAAGCGTGTCGCTTTGGTCGCCGCTGTCTGCGTGTCGCGAGGGATGAGACGCAAGAACCAGATCAGCTGGGACACTGTTATAGCCTGTTGGGCGGCCCAATATCCCGAGGATGCATTTAGCTTCGAGAGTCCCGCAGGCATGGCCAGCCCGTTAAACGGACAATGGGCGGAGTGCATGAAAGGAGGATTCGGTCAATGGAAAGATGTGCCGAGGACAGAGAAGGAGCTTGAGCGTAGCCATCCCGAGCTGCTGGACAAATTCCGTACAATGGTCGGCAAGACAGCTTCACAAGAGAGATCAGCGGAAGACTGTCTTAGAAAGGTCGATGTATCTAGGATGACCTCGGCAACCATTAGGACCAGCAAAGATGTCCAAGCAAGACTTCCTATAACACCTCCCGAGTCTAACACAGGCTTCGGGAGCTTATCATCAACGGCATCGTCTCCAGTGGCGATTGAATTAGCCCGCTCACACCATTTTGCGGCGCTCCGTCTTCGGGATGAAGGAAGGGCGAAGAAGGCAAGGCAAGCCATCGCAAGGGCCGAGAGGTTGATTGTGTCTCGCTCAACTCACTATCCCCCATTCGAAATCGTACCGGCGAACATCGCACACCCCCCTTTGTCAACTCTGTTCTTCCGCTTCTACGAGAACGGTACTACACACGTCATCAACGCGCCGCTAACTCGGGGTTTTATATCAGGTGCATTCAAATCGGCCAACTCTGGTATCTCGGCGCCCTTGCCGCACGGCGCTGAGTATCTCTTTACAATGATGGAACACCATGTTAATCGTCGAAATGAATCCACACCGTTTGTTTCGGTGGCTAACGATCTGTTCTGGTCACTCCGTCAAGCAGTGAAATTTGCAAGAACAGGCAAGCACTTGCGCGTCAGCATTCTCGACGGGAAACAGACGGCTGGTGAGGATGGCAAGAAGGCATATCATCTGAGGCCGTACGCCCAGCCATTGCGACAGCGTAGGGCCATGGACAACGGCGGGTGGCGGCCGGCAGGAAATGTATGTTCGCCGATTTTGTATTCATGAATGAGCCTAACAATCAACCAGACTGAGTTCCTTGTCTGGGGACATGTACCTAAGCAAGCCGTGGTCTGCGACTTCGCCGTCCAGGATTTCGTTGCAGCATGCGAGCTGGATCCAGCATTGCACTCGGTCTTCCGCCCGCACCTACTAAGCTCTGCAGGGAACACAGCCAATATCCGCACGATGATGCAACATGATCATCCAGAGCTCACTTCCATAACCATCACCGCCATCTGCGACTTCTTCGTCTGTGTCTACTCTACCAGCGTCACTCAATCATTTCCAAGAGAGGAGTACATCACCAAGATCGTCTCCGACCTCACGCATGGATGGTGCATCCGCCCGCGGGACGCACTCGCCCGCACCAAATGGCTTGAAATTGGCGAGACCTTCGCGACAACTATCATGCAGAAGTTCAACGTCCTCCCTTACCCTAGCACCAAGCGTAATCTTTCCAAGGCGTTCCTCTTCGGCGTCATGTCCGGCTTCGGCGATCCGATGTGGCAAGGTAGCGAGATGCTTACACGCAAGATGATCGCGACCGCAAAAGCATATGGCCTCGACGATCCAGACATCATGTACGACGGTGAGGCAGACCCAATCAGGGCTGCGATCAGGGGTTACGTCTGGCATAATGTTTCACCTCATACTAGGCCTACTGGACCAAATGTGGTGAAGAAAGTGCCGGAGAAAGTGACGAAGAAGTACACTCTGTCAGTCGAAAGGAGGCAGAGAGCGGCGAGGACGAATCGATTGAGAAGGACTTCGCAACAAGGACTCAGGCCCGCCAACAGAGATGCGGAGCAGTTGCTTGGGCAGCGGGAGGTGATAGAAGTGGACAACCAAAGGCATAGTGGAGGGCGCGGGAGTCATGGAAGAGTTAGGTGGTTCAAGGCCGTGGAGATTCCCCGCATGATATCTCTGCCGACGGTCACTGAGTACGGATCACCTGTCCGAAAAGGAGGCATGCATCCTTCACCTATCATCATTGACGACGACAACGAAGAGGACTACGACATGGCAGATGTCGAGGATGACGAAGATGAAAACTACGAGATAGTGGACGCGGGGGGCCAGAGCTGATGAGGATACTGGCAATTGGGAGCACGTGTGAAAACGCACTTCAGCCCAGATCGAGCAGTGCATTGCAAAGCGCGATGCAAGCTGTGAGATGCAGGATACACTAATAGCAGAACAAAGGATAGTGACAATGAGATCGCAACGTGCCCGCCTTCTCTATTGACCAAATATCGATGTTGTGTATAGCTTCGAGGTTCATCACAATTGAGCCGTCAATCTACTGGCGGATCATTGGTGCATCTTCGCTGCTTGGTGCGGCAAGTCCTGCTATGTCGCACATGTGACGATGATCAAATTTTCAGATGTCGAGCATCTCGGCGGCCAGGAAAAGATCTGCGAGGCAGCAGGTGACAAGAAGATGCCGTCTCTGCTTGTCATCGTCAAGCAAAGCAGGTTCCGGGGGCTGGACTACTGCAGCGCAAACGGACTTGCCTCGAGCTACTCCAACGGCCGTGGTCAGCAAGGGATACGACTGCTCCAGGCCAACGAAGGATCAAAGGAAGCTTCGTCCGCGTATGTCTGCGAATAGTTGCTGCAGCATCTCGCTATCCGTAGATATCGCCAGCCCAGCTACCCTCCATGACAAAGGTCAGTCCAGCCACGTTTTTTTTTTCTATACCGTAGATTGTACAGTACGCAAGAAACGGCAAGTCATGACGAGAACGAAGGTCGTCGAGGAGAATCCAGGGCGACCGTTGACATCTCGTCAGCTTTCCAGCCCTGCCAACGAGGAGCCATGCACAAGTGCAGATCCGTATATCCGGCAAGCAAAAGAAAGCCGGATCTGTCATTTCTGATGACGAGTACATGAAACTGAAATAGCAGGGAAGAGAATTTGCGATTAGAGGACGTTTGTGTAGTAGTCTACTCACTATCGTGTAGTCACGGTAAAGCTTGTAGCACATAACAATCGATAGAAGAGAAACACGCTGTCGATAGTGGCTCTGCCCTCGCTTTGGTCAACGCTGACAGAAGTCTGTGGCGGGAACGGTTAACCTTGTGAGACCCGAGCACTGGCTTGCTGCCTCGACATGTGTTCGGCTGTGCGGCCGAATGTTGCCATCGTTCTCGCGTTGTTGACGGGGACGACGAAACGGTATTTTCGTGTTCAGGCAGTGCAGATCTAACGACCTTGCAGTGGAGAGCAAGTGTG
The DNA here is from genome assembly GCA_029448695.1 of Elsinoe perseae. NCBI lineage: Eukaryota > Fungi > Ascomycota > Dothideomycetes > Myriangiales > Elsinoaceae > Elsinoe > Elsinoe perseae. Next base: position 331,252 of record JARDAA010000061.1, on the reverse strand, counting down.
GCCGGGTGAGTCCCGCCCCACGTACGTGCTGGCCAGTCTCTTCGCGCGGCAAGAAACAGACGATGCCCGCGTCTGATCTGTAAGGTGATGCAAGCTACGGACACAACGGTGGGATGTATGGATGCATGGAATACGGCTCGGCCGGGTTTGTGCCCAGCGCTAGAAGCTGTTCCACGCCTTGTCAAATGGCCAGGATACAATATACCAACCAGTCACAATTTCGGATGCGCCGAAAAGCTGCATGCTCTCAGCTTCGATGGTCCAGAATTTCCAAGGCGCTGCGTGTGCGCCCGGGTTGATAGATGATCAGAAGGTCACAGTAAGGCCCATCATTCGCGGGATAGTGAAGTATCAGAAACGAGTGCGTGCCTCTGAGAGGTGACTTTCGGCGGGCGGGACAAAAAGCATAAAAATTGTGAGAACCAATCCAAAGACAGGGATCAAGACAGAATGTTCCTGGATGCGGAAGCTAGGACCAAGAGCCGGAGGAGGATTGCAAGGGGACAGATACGATTGGCCGAAGGAGTAACCCCTGCGTATTTCCAAGCTCTTTGGATCAGCAGGATCTCCAGTAATTCCAGCGGATTCCAGCAAACAGACTTTTGGTCCGGCTTCTTTTTGGTTCAGGGGAATTGGCTTCCATCAAGTCGGCCAGATGCATCCTGAAACAACCGATCTCCCTTTGGCGCGTAGCAGAAGCTTCGACTTCCATGTGCTCGATTGACTGAGAGCGCTTGATGTGAGTGATTCCCCACATGGACCTTCAATTATTTCCTACATTTGCTGCTTCGGGCATGCGAGAAAAAAGACATCGCCCCACCGTTGTGATCCGTTGCGTGTTCGGGCCGGGAGTGGCTGTCCTAGACGAATGCGACGAGATCTCTCGCATAATTGGTCCGCAGATTACAGAGTGCGATTCCAAGAATGACAGGCGAACGCCACTAAAGAAAAAGTTGGATGGTACTGCGGGGACCCTCGGTCCATGGACCCAACTACCCCTTGCTCCCATACCAGCATCCACTCACACTGCAGGACAGCACACAATGTAGGCCAGACTATGTACATCGCCGTTTCAGGACGGATGAGGAGAATACAACGGCGGCTGGACAAGGGATTGTGATTTCACACGCACCACCTCGACCACCCTTTTACGCGTGGACCCACAGGCAGGTAGACCTCGTTTTTGATACCGTCCCGTATCGTATAATACAACGTCGACTGCCCGCCGACCACTCTTTTTCCATCCACCCAGCGCGTACGCGACACCATTCGATCTTTGCAGGTTCAAAATCACAGTCATTCCTTTGACCATACACATTCATTTACATCCATTTCCCATTCACTGAAACAATCCCATTGTTGACTATCCATTGTCACCAATCCACTCACACAGACCACATCACACGTGAGACCAGGCATCCACTCGCACCACACATCGACACCTGCGACTCACCTAGAGCTTATATTCCATCGAGCTCTCCATCCTCTTTGAGCAGACACTCACACACTCTTTACCACTCCTCACCCTCCATCAGTCTTTCCACAAGGCCGGTCCTTGTCGCATAGACCTCTCTCGACTATCCTGGTGATATTCGCACATTCATTTTTTCAAAACCTTCATCCACACACGATCAACGAAAATGAAGTACGCTACCTCCGCTGCGGCGTCATTCGCCTTCTTCACTTCCGCCTCTGCACACTTGTTCTTGCAGTCTCCCACTCCTATCCAGGGCAATGCGATCAAGAACCCCCTCGACCCCTCTGGTTCCGACTTCCCCTGCCACGGTGTCGCTCCTCCCATGTCCGGAGGTGTCAACATGGCCGTCGGTTCTCAACAGGATCTGATCTTCGACTCTGGGGCCTCCCACGAGAACACTGCCGTCCACGGTGGTGGATCCTGCCAGGTCTCCATCACCTACGAGACCGACCCTACCAAGCTCAAGGACCCCAACAGTTGGAGGGTGCTCTACTCCATCGAGGGTGGCTGCCCTACCAATTCCAGGGGCAACCTCGCAGATAGCTACCAGGGTCCCAATGGTGGCTACAGTGGTTCCTGGCAGTGCAGCGACGCCACGGCCAACGGCTACGACTGCGTCAACGCCTTCCGCTTCACCATCCCAGAAGGTGTCAAGTCTGGTCAGGCTACCCTCGCTTGGACCTGGTTCAACACTATTGGCAACCGTGAGATGTACATGAACTGCGCCGCTGTCAACATCCAGGGTGGTGCCTCCGACACTTCCGCTCTCCAGAGCTTCCCTCCCATGTTCGTTGCCAACCTGGCTTCTGTTGGAGGTGGTACCTGCAAGACCAGCGAGATGAGCAATGTCGGCTTCCCCAACCCAGGCCAGAACGTCTTGAAGAAGGTCGCCTCGCCAAACATGCGCATTGCCTCCGCATCCGACTACCCTATCGCGACTCCCAGTGGATGTCCCTCTGGCAACTACGCCACCGACGCTCCTGCTCCTCAGCCCAGCACTACCGCCACTGAAGAGTCTACCGCTCCAGCACCCAGCTCCGCCCCAGCAACCACCTCCGCTGCCGCCCCAACTAGCCAGGCCCCTGCTCCCAAGCCATCCACTACTCTTCAGACCAGCGCTGCTCCTGCTCCTGGCACTACCGGTGGTCCCAACACCAGCAGCATCCGCAAGCGCCCTGTCAAGACTACCACCACCACCACCACGAAGGCCAAGAAGCCCAAGAAGACCAAGGCTGCTGGCACCGGTACTGGCGCCGTCTCCCTCCCCATGCCTTCTGCCACCGCTGGTGCTTGCGCCGCTGGCAGCGTCTCCTGCATTGGCGTGAACAGCGTCGTCTGTGTCGACGACAACCACTTCGGTATCTGCGACTACAACGGCTGCGCCATCGCACAGGCCGTCGCTCCTGGCACTATGTGCTCCCAGGGTGCTATCACCTGGGCCAAGTCCAAGAACAAGAGGCACCTCGTCCGTCACATCCACGGTGCTGAGCACCTGTCTTAGATGTCTTCCGAAAGGATAGAATGCTAAGATGAGACACGCGACAAATGACGACCTTGTACCTTATTTTTTCGTTGAGACGGCATGCACAAAAACACAGGCGGCGCATTCACTTCACTTCATACATACCCAACTTTTTTTTTCAACTTCACATAGTACACTCGGGTTTCACCACATGGGCAGCACGGTACGGGTTCGGTGGACATGTTTTCGACGCCGGGCGCTGGTAGACTCGCATGGACCCGGTTCCGGCCCATGGGATGGTGGAGGATTGTGGCATATATCTTGCGCATGGTGATGAAGAAAGATTTATTGTGGGTTTCCTGCTTGATGGAGTTTCGCACAATAGCACAGCGCTGGTCTCGAGGATGGAGAATCACGGTCTCCAGAGTACAGAAATTAGATAGCGTGGGCCTCAAGGTCTGACGAATATATGCGAATGATCGCCAAATATCGTTGATCCTTTCAATGTCCAGTGATGGTGCTTCGTGCGATTTGCAGGCAATCGTGTGTAATCCATCCCGGAGTAGCGAGACACCCCTCTGTCTTATCTGTTATTCGGCGTCGTCGCTATAATATCGACTTCGCTATCGTCCTGTTCGCCGACGCTCGTTTTCTGTAGCCTAGCTCTTCCACCGACTTGTGTCGCAGTCGCATCAATGTTTTGGTCAGGGGGCTGTTACAGTAGTGAGCAATCATCTGCGCAGCAATTTGCACCCAGATTTGTTGCGGTTGATCACAGAAGAAAAGGAATCGATCTCGTCAAGAACAGGTCGATATGATATCGCGTACTGCTTGTATCTGATTCCCATCACGCCAATCATGCTGTGGCAGGACGCCTGCGGTACGTCAGAAAATCATCTGCGTAGTTTTGTGGGGTCAATCAGGCATGAGTTCTCCAGGGCCTTCATGTACCTGCATCGCCGATTAGCAAAGGCATCCCTGACATCGTTCCACAGCCACACTGCTCTGTGACCTATGATATCTCGTACAATCCCGCTGTCTACCAGCACTCGTGGAGCCGGACGTCTCGCCGACATCCGAATCGCGTCAAGCAAATAGCGACAGGTCTGGAAACCATCATGATAGACATCAGTGTTACCCCAGTCGTCAGTAGACGTCCGAAGATCGTTCATGAGAGTGATTATGCGACCGCATCGACACAAGCGTGTCTCGATATCTGCGTGCGGTGCGTGTCGGAAGCGCAAGAGTAAGGTACGAGCTGAGACATATCATAACTCGCGGCGTGGGCCTGATTGACGGACAACAGTGCGACACGACCAAACCGTTATGTTCGGCGTGCCTCCTCGTGTATAAAACAGAGTGCCAATATTCTGTCGAGGCCTCATCGGCTCGTGTTTCGATTCGGCGGAAACAACCATGGTCGTCTACCGTGGTGTCGACCGTCATGAAGAGCTTGGATCAGATCGTCGCTGAGCTGCGCCTCAAGAATAATTCCTCCCCTGCGCCTTTAGAAGAGCTAGTGGAGGTGCGAAAACGTCTTGAGTCTCTGGAGTCAAAGAATGTCCTGCTGAATCCTCTACACGCGAGGTCGTCTGGAGTCGCGACGTCGAGCTTCAGTGCATCACGCAATACAAGCTTGTGGTTCGATGATGATATTCACCAGCTATGGGCAGAGAGGCTGATTGACGTCTGCCTGAAACACCAACATCCATACTTGCCCATCCTGAATGCGACTGTCTTTGTTGACGACTTTTAACACGGGAGAGCACAACAGTGCAGTAGTGGTCTTGTTTACGCCGTCATGACAGCCGCTTGCGCCCCTTTAAGTAGCAAGCACGCATCAGATATCGACGAACGGTCCAGCATTCGAAAGGCCAGTAAGGTATTCTATGCGATTGCACGGACGAAACTGGGCGAATGTGCTAAGACATCCTTAACATCCATACAAGCTCACGCTATTCTGAGCTTGCATAAAGCCTCGTTAGAGAACATAGGTGATGCTTATTTGACCCTTGGTGTTGCCGTACGAGGTGTCTTCGAACTTGACCTGCATCTGGGCGATCCTTCTAACAGCCAATCCATAGGAGAAGCCGCTTGGAGAAGCACGACGTTCTGGGGGGTCTTGAATCTGGAAGTGTAAGTTCAGATCATGCTCTAGAGTTCTACAGAAGGTGCTCGCGTCAGACTTGGACACTGATCTATTGGCAGAGCTATGTCAAAATTCATGAAGAAGCCTGCCCAGATAAGTAATCATGCAATCAGCACACCAAAACGTGATATAAAACCACATGACCATTATTGACAAATACGCTGACCATATCAAGCGTCATCCTTTGAGGAGCCGTGCGGACATAACTCTACAGTCTATCGTGGACCAGATCTGGTGCATGCGGCACGACATAATGGAGCTAGATACTCCGTTCACTTCTGCGAACTGTCCACCATCGCAAACGATCAGGATGCCTTATATCTGCAGAAGAATGGCGCCGCGGATAGTTTGTTCATCGAAAATGCGCTAAAGCAGTATTCTAGCTGGGAAAGCACATTTCTAACCGATTACATGGGTATCGAACTCGTTAGACCGGAGTTCGTGTATCTCCAGATGTATTACCGTCAGCTTGTTCTGAGGTAAGTTTGCTTGGTCACGCGCAGATTGGTGGACTGATGACCCAGATTGCTGCAACCCAGGCCTAGCATAACAGCTTTGACCTCCGTCGGTCCGTTTGTGGCCCTCTACACACAACGGGCAGCACAGATCCTCCGACTCTGGCAAGACTTTAAGCAGCGATATCCATTGTGGCAATCCTTTGTCCTCATAATGTATCCTCTGATAGAGTGTGCTCGTGCATTCTCTTCCAAGCCAAAAGATCTAACGGCTCAGTCTACTATTGCAGAAATCACCAGTGAGATCTAATATCGACTCTTCTAGTCGCATCTGCTAATGTTGTGATGTAGACGATCTCCAGATACTTTCATGCTCGCACAGATTCGCGGAAATCATACCTGATTAGTCTATCTTAGTAGCAGAGCAGAGCGTCTCTCGCTCTCAAAACATAGAGAAGATCCATGTGATGCAACACAGCAACGTACCGTGCCCGTCCAAGCCATGTAGAGTTGCCGAAATAGCACGGCATGACGAAATGGCATTTTACATCCTCAACGCACTGTTTAAGAAATGCTTCCATGCTCTGGTTCCCCAATCTAAAGGCTGACATGATCAAACGCGACATGCACTGGTTTGAGTAATAGAGATGTCGACCATCGATATCAGTACTGGCAGGGTAAGATCGACACATTCATCGATCGATACTGTGCAAAATCTGTGACGTTTATGTTTAGTGCCGCTGACGATCGGTGATCGGTTGGTCATACTTCTGTTTTTGTGTCGGGAACTTTTCCGGCGGCTGACAATGCTCCTTGGGAGTAAGCATTCACAAACGTCCATGCCCCTACATTCGCCCGCTCCAATTTTGGCAGAGTCAAGATTACACCACTTTGACCGCTACCTCAACCAAATACTATGGAACAATTACGGGGGAAAAGAATGCCGCCTGCGTGCATCGCGTGCTCCGCGCGTAAGAGCAAGGTATGTTTTCCTAACTTGAGTAACATACTACAAATGTTCCCATACTAATCATGATCAGTACGATGCAATTAAACCTGCCTGTTTGAAGTGTTTATCCGTTTTCAAAACAAAGTGCTATTACAGGCCGCTTAAGACAAGCTCGAAGCAACACTACAGTCCAGGTACAGTATCGAAAGACCATGCTAGGCTATCGGGACACATGCCACGTCTTTGATAGAACCACAGCGAATACACGATCAATGTTACAGCATTAGACTTACGTCAAAACGATGGCACGCATTATTGCATCGACATGCTCATGCTAGGCGAACATCTGTACTACGATCAATCATCGCGGTCTCACTTCATAGCTCGGGTACAGCTGGTGAAGAACGCTGTCGATAGTGCCCGAAACCACACAATGCACATCTCAGAAGTCGAAGTCGTGATAGGGTCGCAAGATGTTCCTTTCAACTTTGCGTCGGACGCCTGGAGGACATCGCCTGCCTGTCCGAGTGGGTATTTGTATATGCTTATCTGTGAATGACTACCCGCTTCTTTTCAATATCAAATCTCGAAGAGTACATAGATGATCACAGGCGATAATCTACTGCTACTTGTAGCGCTTGATAGATGTATGGTAATCTATCTTGAGCAATACAACAGCATCTCATAAGCATGAAAGACCCTCGCGCCCCGGTTCGGTTGAGGCCCGAGTAGGTCGTACAGCAAGCGCCCTGTCATGGAACGTTGGTATCCTCAACAAGCAATTCACAAGTTATCTCCGTGGCTGTCTATCGTTTGAAAGACAGTCGTAGCTAGCTGGAATTGTGTGTGTCCCTGGCCACGTAGTCGAAGGGTAGACGGACTTTACCGAGGGAGTCAGGTCTTGTGCAGTAGTGTACGGCATTCAACGCAGCTCAGGGTCAGACGTCGCTCGCGCCCGAGCATCGTCTTTGCATGGTCCGTCTGGCCAATCTTGACAGGAAGTAGCCATATCTTTGTAGATGAAAGGATGGCTGCGGTCAATCTGAACGGGAATGCTTGGCAAGGCAGTCGTCGCATCTCGGATCACCCGACATCTGAGGTCGAAACTCAGTCCTTGCACATCGTTGCCCATCACGGCAATGCAAACAGCTCTGAGAATAATCTGGAGAACCGATGGTCGCTCATCGTCGAGGCTGGTGCCTTTCGGTGGGCCATCCTAGAGCTCGCGCCCAACTCTCTGCAGCAGAGTGCAGGACTGATCTTACGGCCTTGCGACTTTCACCTAAGCGATTATGCCTTTGTTCAAACTACGCAATGCAAGATACCATCTCATCCCGGACAAATATGGGACTTCCTATATGCATGCGGACTCGCCAGCTACAAGTTGACAAGTAACTCATCCGGTGGATACAGGTATTGGTTGTGAGCACTGCCCTACAAATGGTCGAGATTGTCACGATGACAGAAAGCCGCAGCATTTACGTCTTAGACAGGCTGATCACTGGCCGGTATATTGACGATTCTGAGGCACAATTGCGGCCTACGAGGCTCGCTATGTCAGTCTACCACGACGCCAATGGGACACCCAGAGTGAGCGATATCGAGCGAGGCGAATTTGTGGATACTTATCTCCATCCAACACCTTTGCATATCGAGTCTTGGTTGGCGAAGGTCTGAGGATGTGGGAAGCATTACGCGGTATTTTCGTGGATATGAATGCTCACACCCAGCACAGGGCAAAGTTTGTAAAGCGCAAGAGCAAGGATGTCAAAGAGAAGTAATAGGAGAAATATCAGATGCTAGGATCGAGACGCGCTCGTCGTTGCGCGATCGTCGTTACGCTCTGCGATATACATCTTGGCAGCATCAGAGGGAAAGTGGCACTGTCTGGCAGAGTGAAAAACAACGTAATCGTAATTCCTGCGATAACACTGACGTAATTGTCAAACTGTTCCCAAGCGCTCATTCTACCTCTGCTATTGAAGCGCTTAGGAATTTGTCTGCACAATCTGAATCCTCCTCCGAGGGGTTCCATGCTAGAAACGAGAACGACGCAACCGCTTAACGAGCATCAAAGGGGTAATCTTGCACGCCCTTGTCGATCATTCCATGACCACAATGGACGCTGGTGTCTCCGTGTGCAAGGCTTCCATTTGTTGAACCGATCTGTTGATCTCGAAGTCCCCCTGCATGGCCTGAACAGGGCGTTCAGTTGAAACAACCTCAGCAGCTCTACACTTCTGACCACGGCGCTATTTGCTTGCTGCTTGCTGCTTGCTCAGCTGACATCAATCTCTTCGCCCTAGCAGCTTCGATGGTCCCGAAGCTCACCAAATTCGCCCTGCCCACGACAACAGACCTGGTCGGGTGTCTGACCTGTGCTTCGTCGTTGATCTCAAGCAATGAGGTGATCAGGTCCTGTTGTAGCGCATTTCTAGCAAAGCAAGGTTCAGCAGCTCTGGCTAAGTTATTCAGGTGCCTTCGGATCTTGCATCTACTGCCTACATCCATACAAACAGTATCTCGTGTTGCAATGAGATTGTGTTGTGGAGACATGGGAGCCTCCATTGATTGTGCAGTCATAGGCTCTACGGGTACTGCGGGCGTGTTGGGAGTCGCGGACGTCCGGGTTACTTGCTGCATAGTCTCGGACTGATCAACACTAATCTCGCCTGGCGACGGCAGCTTGCCAGCAGACTTCTCCACTGCTGATAGTACCGTTCTTGGAGTTTAAGGGAAGAGGCCGCCTGTGCTCCATCCGGCGAGAATCTTTGTCCTTATAAATGCAGCGTCTCTCGCTGGACTACACAGAGCAGTGAAGTGCTGCTTACCAATCGTGCCGACGCCCCTCCTCTCTAGACGCTCTACATTGTTACGATGTGCTGCTTCAATAAGTGAGGAGACGGCGATGTCGCATAGCTAGAGTCTGTAAGAAGTGTAAGAAGGCAGGCGACACAACACTGTGCTATTAGCGAAGCAGTACTCTAGCAGTTCGAGTGTTTCGCAAGTACTGAAGCTATTGTATATCAATACCCGAGGTCGTCTATTTGTGCGCTCTTTAGTCCAGGGATTGTGCACACGTATAAGCTATTCACGACTAGTCGTCGAGCTGGTGTATCCAGAATCGGAACATGCATAGTGCTAGCTAGGTGTAGGAAAAGTGGTCCAGTTGCTTCGATGTTTCGCAGCCGGCTCGATTGCCCGTTTCACACGGGCGCATCTATTGTCACGTGTATCATTTCTGCTAACAAGCACCTTCACCAAGCCAAGCTTCGATAACATAACTCCTATCTTATCCATGTTATACCTATTCTCTGCTACTACTGCCGGGTCATTTAGCACTCTTCTGACGATCTCGAACTACTCTGCTATTTTTGAATGATTGTTGTTGTTATAACAGGTCTAGGCTATAGCTTTCACCCGCCGGGCTTGGAGCCTAGGATAGCGCTTCTCGAAAGCTTGAACCTAGTTCTAGGCTCGAGCTAGACCGGTGGGCGCTGCCAGGCGTTCTTAGTCTTCAAGATGGTTTCTTGTATCCTAGATCAACCATAACAAAACATAATCAGGAACCTGTCGCAGAATGTTTAGCAGATGGTGATTTCACCTTCTTAACAGTCTTCTGACTGAATTTGTTGACGCTGGTGTGGTACACGCCGCTAAAGGAGCTAGGCTATACAAAGCGCACATTGGCGGATGCGTTGACACTAGGGTTAGCATCACATCAATGACATCGAGCAGTATACCGTGAGGAAGGATAGAGCAGTTCTATGTCCGAGCAATAGAGTCAAGTCCTTTCCTACCCGCGGATCAAATGTACAAACTCGATTTATCGCCCCTTCACACGATGCGTCCCAATACTCCAGGACGGACGCTATTGTCTTCGTGCTATTTGATGGTCCGAGCAAGTTCAAGTATCTTGTTGAAAGCCACCAGGTACTCTGAGCGTCGTGCTGACCTGTTGATGACGGTGAGGTACTGGATAGCAGATGTTGAGGGTGGAAGTCGAGAGTTCTGGGAAACGAGCTGAATGATGCACTAGGGCACGGCTGAGCCCTGCATTCCCGTCATGTCAAGAAGCAGAAACGAGGCTCTACATTCCCGAGCCTGAAGTTGTTTCGAAGGGTCTTCCGGTAGCGCATCGATGACAGCGAAAGAGGGCAGAAATGCTTGGCGGAAGGTGCCCGCACTTTTTGGGCCCCTGCTTTTGCTGCTGGGCGGGTGGGCCGCAAGTCCACACGCCGAAACTTGGCCTCGATTGCCTTGCGAGCTCAAAGACATCTCACAACAACAACCTTCTCCACCGAACAATTACTACGCTGGTCGTACCAACTTGGACTGAGCTCATCACCAGTATCGGCAGCGTTTTCCACGTCACCAGCTCGCCACCGACCAAGCTCGACTTGGCCCATCGGCCCCAGCTGCAGAGCTAGCTTCGTATATTTTACCGCCACTGTCTATTGAGGCACCAATCCTAGTCTGCTGCGGATTCATCTCAGATCGATATCACCAGCAGGAGTAGAGACTCAAATCACCAGAAGCTTGGGAGATACATCGCCGGCCATGGCTGACCAGCGTCCTAACCAGGACCGGGAGTACATCGACTCCGCCGTCAGGGCGGTTACCAATAAGAGGCCGATACCAGAGATTGATTTTACCCTGCATACTATGGAAGATGGTAGTCAGGTCAACACTACGGAGAGAGTCTGCAAAGGTCGGTGAATCATACATAGCTGCCTGTGGAAACTGTGCAACACTGGCACACGACACCCCAAGGCAGCGCGCGGCGATTTACCATTAGAATGGCACTGACGTGATTATAGATGTGCAAGCTCCTGCCTTCCATGTTCCTACCGACGAGCAATTCTTCTCCCCTCACGACAGGTCGAAGCCAAACATCCAGTTCCTCAAACAACACTTCTATCGTGAAGGAAGGCTGACCGAAGACCAAGCCTTGTGGATCATCAAAAAGGGAACAGAGATCTTGAGCGAGGAGCCAAATCTGTTGGAGATGGATGCGCCGATCACGGTCTGCGGAGATGTCCACGGCCAATACTTTGACTTGATGAAGCTGTTTGAGGTCGGTGGTGACCCGGCAGAAACGAGATACTTGTTCCTCGGAGATTACGTGGACCGAGGTTACTTCAGCATCGAGGTACATCTACAGTAGCTGCGGCGCGATAAGATGAGCTGACATCCTATAGTGCGTCCTCTACCTCTGGTCGCTCAAGATCTGGTATCCTAACACACTGTGGCTCTTGCGAGGTAACCACGAATGTCGCCACTTGACAGACTACTTCACGTTCAAGCTCGAATGCAAGCACAAGTACTCGGAAACCGTGTACGAAGCATGTATGGAGTCTTTCTGTGCTCTGCCCCTCGCAGCAGTCATGAACAAGCAGTTCCTCTGCATCCACGGTGGCCTCAGCCCTGAGCTACACACCCTAGAAGACCTCAAGAGCGTAAGTCACTCGAATCTCAAATGACCAACGCGGATGCGCTGACACTGTTACAGATCAATCGCTTCCGAGAACCTCCCACCCACGGTCTCATGTGCGACATTCTCTGGGCCGACCCTCTTGAAGATTTTGGTCAGGAAAAGACGCAGGAATACTTTATTCATAACCACGTCCGAGGTTGTTCGTACTTCTTCTCGTACCCAGCAGCATGCGCTTTTCTCGAAAGGAACAATCTTCTCTCCATCATCCGAGCACACGAAGCGCAGGACGCCGGCTACAGGATGTACCGAAAGACACGCACCACTGGTTTCCCTTCGGTCATGACCATTTTCTCCGCGCCCAATTACCTCGACGTCTACAACAACAAAGCAGCAGTGCTGAAATATGAGAACAATGTTATGAACATTCGACAATTCAACTGCACACCGCACCCATACTGGCTGCCAAACTTTATGGACGTCTTCACCTGGTCCCTTCCGTTCGTCGGCGAGAAGATCACAGACATGCTCATTGCCATTCTCAATACCTGCTCAAAGGAAGAGCTCGACGACGAGACTCCGCTCTCTTCTGGGCCCTCGTCGCCGCCTATCAATCCCAACATGGCAGGTATGGATCCCGATAGCCAAGAGTACAAGCGACGCGCCATCAAGAACAAGATTTTGGCTATTGGCCGTCTATCACGTGTATTCCAGGTCTTGCGCGAGGAATCAGAGAGCGTTACCGAACTTAAGACTGCGAGCGGTGGTCGTCTGCCGGCTGGTACATTGATGTTGGGAGCTGAGGGCATCAAGCAAGCTATTACCAACTTTGAAGATGCAAGGAAAGTGGATCTGCAAAACGAGCGACTCCCGCCAAGTCATGACGAGGTAGAGCGAAGTCAGGCACACGTCAGAGAGGAAGCACTCAAGAAAGCTGTCAAGGATGCGGACAACGATACCAAGGTGCAAGGCATTGCGAGAAGGATTAGCATGTAAGCATTCTGTGAAGCCTGGACATACGATTCTATACTGACAATTTCAGGTCCTCTGGCAGCAAGAGAGCCGCGAGACCGTCGTAGCGACGCTGTCTACGAAGCAAACCACTTCACGGCGTTCATCAGTGGCCGGCACGACTGCTGCAGGCACGATTGCATCGCCGTCTTGACAGATACAAGTAGACGCCCATTCCAACCCGAGGACAGGTAGGACGGGCAGCGACGTCAATCTATTGTATAGAGGGATCGGATGGAGGTGCTACGCCGCGGTACATAGGATGACGGGTGGATGGGAAACGACAATTTGATGCACGCATGCACTCATGTATTATCCCACGATCAAGGCGGGCTGGTGCCTGCGAATAGTAATGGAATCATGATTTGGGACAACTGCATTGCTGCAAAATACCGCGAAGGATACTTCCATCCGCACAAGCAAAGTGCAACACTTTCACTTCTGCGTAAGCATTACCCATCGTAGCTCTGTGCGGCTCTCTTGCTCCATCTTAGCTTCGATATTTGCTGACCAATCAGCGTCGACGTGATGCTCAACGTCAGGCTTGGCATCTCGATTCCGGTCCTCGGCTCAAACCTCCATCAACCATTCGTGTGCTTCCTTGACCACACGACACAATACACGTACCGTCGCCGTCCATCACAATGCTCGCTAATAGATTGATGCAAAATACCACGCGCCGGCGTACGTCTACGCACTCGTATCTGCGTATCACGTCCGCTAACAATTACTCAGTGGCCATCCAGCCCGGCAGCTCCCTCCTCTCCCGCACACCTGCCGCCATCATCGCCAGCCAGGTCAATGGCAGCCAGAGGAGGTCAGTCCAATGCCCATAGCATGCGGCGTGTTCTTGCAAAAGCTCAAGAAACTCGCAACACTCTCCCACGCAACCATAGCAACCTAGAGCCATTGCCTTCTAACTCCTCCCTCGCAGACTCGTCGAAACAGCCAAAATCTCCGCCTCAGAAGAGCAAACCTCCGTCCTCGCGCGCCAACGCCTGCAGCGCCCCGTCGCTCCCCACCTCACCATCTACAAGCCACAGATCACCTGGTACGGCTCGGCGCTGAACCGCATCACCGGCTCCGTGCTCAGCGGAGCCTTCTACATCTACGGCTCGCTGTACCTCGTCGCGCCTCTTTTCGGATGGCAAGTCGGCACGGCCGTCATGGCTGCGAGTATTGCCAAGTGGGGAATCCTGGCAAAGACGGTGGTCAAATTCCCAATGGCGTTCTTCTTTACTTATCACTCTTTCAATGGGCTTAGGCATTTGATGTGGGATATGGGGAGTGGGATTAATAATGTGCAGGTTATGAGGACCGGTTGGGCTGCTTTGGGTATCAGTGTGGTGTCTGCGATTGCGCTTTGCTTTGTGTAGGCGTGGTGATAGGGGAGGAGAACAAGGATAAGAGAGAGGGAAGGAGGGGAGAGGAGGAGCCGGAAGACAGTTCCAGTAAAGAGATATATACATGTATAAGCACTGTTATAACACCATCTTCGCATGTCTGATGACCTCGGGTTCACTATCGAGATGTTCGACGAAGATAGTGCGCTACTCGAGAAAACTCCCATCCACTCCCTCAGCCCCCATCCGCCCTCTAACATCCCTAATCAGCCCCTTCGCCTCCTCCACCTCAAACCCATCTTGACAAAGCTCATTCGCCCGCTCCATACAAAGTCTCCACTCACCTCTACTGAACGCATATTTCGCCAACCACAGTCTCGCTTTGCTCGTCGTCAACGTCACGCCCAAACCCTGCCCCGCTGCCCCATCAACCTCATCCTCCACCCCCTCTTCCTGCGCCAGACAAAGCTCCATATAAGCCGCCGCTTCGGCCAGCTCATCCAGCCCCTCATAAAGCAGCGCAATCTGATGCAGCACATCAGGATCGAGTCTCCCGCCCACACAAGCAGCTAATGGATCTGTCTCCCCGGAGCTACTCGTGTTGAAGCTCCCTCCTGCGCCACCTGCCGTGTTGCCGGCACCGTCAGCCATGCTCTGCGCCCCTAACGCGCGCTTAAATGCACGAATAGCGTTCTCCGCCCGCCCGCATCGCTCATAGCTGTACCCGACGGCGGACCACATCTTGGGATCCCACGGCTGCAACGCGCATGCTTTCTGGTAGTAATACAGCGCGTACGAGTGCATTTCCATGAGCTCGTATCCGAGACCGAGGCCGTGCCAGGCGCGGTAGTCTTTCCTGTTGGCGTCGACGGCGCGGCGGTATGATTCGATGGCTGCTTGTGTATTTTTCAGCTCGATGTACTCGTGCCCCATCAGCGTCCAGGCTGACAAGAAGGAGCGATCGAGGGCGAGGGCGCGGCGGAAGTAGATGACGGCTTTTTCGTGCTCGGAGGATTTAGAGTAATGGTTCCCGATTATCACGCAAGTTTCCGGGCGGAAACGGTCGGTCGCGGAGGCGAGGGTCGCAAGATGGGAGAGGCGCGGGCGGGAGGTCGGGAGAACGTACAGGATGTTCGAGTATATGTCCATGCTGTCGAGGCGGTAGGGGTGAGTGTTGAGAATGGATGAGAAAATGCTGGAGGAGGTGTCAAAGTCTTTGGTGTGGTAGTGTAATAGAGCTCGCTGGGTCAAGAGAAAGGCCGAAGAGGGAAAGAGGGTGAGAAGGGAGGAGAGATGAGTATGAAGTGCTGTCGAGGTTTGATAGAGCTCTTGAGAGATGTGGATCTGAAAGATGAAGGAGGGAATCGAAGGAGAAAGGTGAGGGGTTAGCGAGGCCAGCTCTTCGACGGTGGAGATGAGCGAGCCGAGTTCAACCCAGGCTGACCAGTTCCATTCGTTGAGCGTGACGGAGCGGAGGAGCCATTGCTTGGCCAAGTCTTCGTTGCGTGATTTGACAAGAATGACACCGTAGAGGTACTCGAGGTAACCGTCAGACTGGCGTTTGATGAGCTGGTCACTCTCACGTTGCTTGAAGTAGTCTTCCAGTAGCCCTGATATGGTGGCAAGTTCCTTGTTCGCCGTGACTGGTCCGTCGGAAGGTCCAAGGATCATCTCGCTCTCCTCTTCTTTGCGCTTTTCACCTGCAATATAACGTGCATACAAAGCAAGAAAAAGAGATCGCTGGCTCATCTCTGGCACATCTGGCTTCCATATCCGAGGCGGTCGAGGAGATGCAGCTGCCTTTCCCTTCCCTTTCCCTGGGGTGACAGGCACCGGTGGATCTCGATTGATCGGCTGCTGAGGTAGTAAGGTCGGTAAGAGAGTGACGGCACATCGGTCGTACTCTTTGCAGTCAAAGAACGACTTTGCCATCATGAATTTATTCCGTTCCCTGTGTTGCAACTTTGCCTCGTGAGCGTCCGACGCGATGAATCCATCGTCAGCTGCAGTCTGGCCATCTGCATCCTCAATATCTGTGTCTTCTTCGGAGTCTCGTTCAAAGTCATCTGGAAATGAGTTGAGGAGTTCTGCGGCCCTGCTTGATTTCAGAGTCTGCCAGGACATACAATGTGATCCGCATACCACTTTGAAGCATTGTAGAGACATCTGTCATTACAGTCTATTGTGGCCTTTTGGAGATTACGCTCAATGCCACGTAGTTGGTCCACTGACAGTCCTCCTGCCATGGCTCGGTATGACTAGAGGAAGTATACGGTTGGGCTGGTATTGATCATTTCGCGAAAGTCAATTGTCGGATACTGAAACAAATACAAATCTTCAAGGAAACCGTAACCTCATTAATCGTGACTTCGTGATATGTTGATGTTCTTGAGGCTCTTATCCATTAGACGCGACCTTTAACAAAACGCGGTTAAACACGCTGGGCAAAGTCATGCAGGAACATTGTCAAAAGATCGGGCCGATAATTACCGACGTCCCTGTGGGGTGGAAGAAGTGGGACGATATTTTTGTTGGATGCTAACACATCCTTGGACAAGGCATTGCTCGAGTCTTCGGTACTCAATTGCAGTCTTGTTCACTGGAGACGCACATTTCACGGTACATCTCCCATACTTCCCCTCGACTCTCTTTCCGTCCACCATGCCGACCACCCTCAAAGAATTCGAAGCTGTCTTCCCACAGCTCGTGGAAGACCTTACCGACATCTGCAAGCAGTCAAATCTCCCTGAGCAGCCATTAGAATGGTTCCGCAAGGTATGTCGTTTTGACCCGTGTGCTCAGTCCATTTCTCACACCTCAGTCCCTCATCCACAACACCGTAGGCGGCAAATGCAATCGCGGCATGTCAGTCGTCGACACCTCCTCCTTCCTACTCGGCCGCCCACTCAGTAAAGATGAATACTTCAAGTCCGCGACACTAGGATGGATGATCGAGCTTCTCCAAGCCTTCTTCCTCGTGTCCGACGACATCATGGACAGCTCCAAGACACGCCGTGGGTCGCCCTGCTGGTACCTCATGCCACAAGTCGGCATGGTCGCGATCAACGACGCATTCATGCTCGAAACATCAATATATCTCCTGCTTAAGAAGTACTTTCGACAATCGAAACACTACGTCGATCTTATCGAGCTTTTTCACGAGGTCACGTTCCAGACGGAGATGGGACAGCAGTGCGACCTGCTCACTGCGCCAGAGGACAAGGTGGATCTGGACAACTTTAGCTTGGAGAAGTATACCTTCATCGTCATCTACAAGACCGCGTTCTACTCCTTCTACCTTCCGGTGGCGTTGGCGCTATACTATTGCGAGCTGGCAACAGAGAAGAACCTGAAGCAGGCGCGAGATATCCTTATTCCAATGGGGGAGTACTTCCAGGTGCAGGACGATTACTTGGACAATTACGCGGATCCCAACGTGCTGGGCAAGATTGGCACGGATATTATGGACAACAAATGCAGCTGGCTGATCAACCAGGCGCTGAAGAGAGCGAGTCCAGAGCAGAGGAAAGTGCTAGAGGAGAATTACGGCAGGAAGGACAAGGACAAGGAAGCGATCGTGAAAAAGGTATTTGAAGAGCTGAAGCTGGATCAGGTATACCAAGACTACGAGGAGGAGCGGGTAGGGGAGATCAAGAAGCTGATCGCGAACGTGGATGAGAGCGACGGATTGAAGAAAGAAGTATTCGAGGAGTTCCTCCGGAAGATCTACAAGCGAAGCAAATAGATGCGCAAGCACTGGGATGGACTGGACCCGATAGATTTGACGACCCGAGATACCACTGCTTAATAGATGCCTGGGAACATCTTGTACGGCGTGTTGCGCTTGTACTGTTGCCATTGTTCGCCATACTGTAAGCAAGTCAGCAAGTTCACTGATGAGTCCTGAAAGCGAGCGACTGACATGCTCTTCGCAATAGTGATTTAGAGGAGGAATCGCTCTCGAAAAGTTGAACAGATAGAAAGCGACATTCGCCAGACCCCAAACGTATCCACCGCCGACGGTGGCGTACCCAACTCGCCAGAGCAGGTATCCAGTGTAGTTGATGTGCCTGGCCACTCCGAACAGACCGCCTTGGTATACCTTGCCCTTGTTCCTCGAATCTTGCTTGAATCTGTACCTCTGCACCTCGCTGAACGTTTCAATGGCCATGCCGGCCACATACAGTGTCGAGCCGATCAGCAGTGGTGTCTGAGGAAAGTGCTCTCCGTTTACACTGGCGCTAGTCCCTCGGCAGATGAACAACAGGTCGTTCACACTATTCACTACTGTGTTGAAGATACTGACAGCCACGCTCGCACTTGGTTGCATGCGCTCGTAGCTTAGCGCGACGAGCCAGAAGTTCTGCTTCAGCGCTGATCCAGCTGCCATTGATAGGAGGATCAGACGGTAGGGCGAGAGGCCTAGAGCGTCGAGGGGCGTCGAAGTCGCACTTGGTGGACCATGTGGAAGCGTGGATGAGCCGAGAAAAGAGATGATGCGATTGCCCCAGTCGTGCCTGAGGATTGCATATTGTAGTAGTATATCTGCTGAGCGCAGACCGACGAACAGACCTGTTCCTAGTGGCGATGGGCCCTTGTCACCTCTAGAGATGAGCTCTGATTTACCGGATGTTTCGTGATATGACATGGTGGAGATCGTGGAAGCTGTCAGGTTGAGATACTAGTAGTCTGCATTCAAGGAGGATAGATGCAATGTATGAGTAGCATAGGAAAGACAGGAAATAAGGTGCATTGTGCCTCGAGAGGAGGGCCGAGTTGTAGCTCTCACAGCTGACGGAGCTCTCGTCAGCACCCCTCCGACTTGCCTACCCACGCGTTTGATTTATTGACTCGAGCTTGCAGGGGTCTGTCGATCAAGGAATGCGGAGGATCTGCCACCAATCTGACTGAGCAAATTGCTTGATCGATAGCCCAGAACGGAACTGTGATTGAAATCATGTGCTTTGGCGTTCCTGTCTTCCTCTATCCTTGAAGTGAAAGTCGGGTGCCATTGTCCCACGCGTTCGACGCCCGGCTTTGTGTTCCTGTTCAGAAGTGTAATCTTGCCCACCATGTCTAGGATCGAACATCAACGTCGACATCCTTCCACGATCATCCTTCTGGACGTATCCAAACTCTGCTTCGACAACGGAGGGACACATGGCAAGCAATCAGTCGCCATGCAGTCATGTCGTTCAAGTTCTCGGTCTTCTGCCATTTACTCTCCAGTTTAGAAGACATTTCCCGACGCGATCCTCCTCTCCTTCCAGCTGATCGCAGTGCTCGCGTGACGAAGGAGATCCAAAGCTGGTTTAGAGCACACCGACGAGCCATCGATGGTCTTGATACAGCAGGTGCGGCGGCTCTGCTGTCCTGTTTCCTGCCTGAGCGCCGCACCGATCGCGTCTATGGTATGCAACATACCAGTCTCTCCAGGACTCTATGTCGATCACTTGAATTGTCTTCGACCAGGTCGCGAGATCTGCACGCGTACAAACAAGCTGGCCATGGCGACCTCGCCGACTGTTTGGAGCGGGTCCTGGATGGAGGTGGACCCCCAGCTCTACCACCAGTGACCCTTGACGAAGTCGACCGGATGTTCCTCGCGCTGGCAAGTGGTTACAGGTATTCATCGCCCGGTGTGAGAGACCAGCACAAGCCGCAAGTCGACTCTCAAGCGGTATTGGTCAACGTCATCCGCCGATTGACTCCAAGCGAAGCCAAATGGCTGATCCGCCTACTGCTGAAGGACTTGTCGCCAGTCAAGCTCGATGAGCAGCTGATCCTCAAGTCAACCCACTTCCTGCTCCCGGACATCCTTCGATTCCAGCACGACTTTGATGCGGCAGTACAGACGCTGAAAGGGCCATTTCGAAAGTATCCAAGCTGTCCTGATGCACAGTCAGCGACGCTACTACGCAAGTTGGTCTCAGGATCATACCGTCCGCAAGTCGGGATCAAGATCTCCAGGTCAGCCTTCACGAAGGCGAGATCGATAGACCATTGCATTCAGATGACAAGGCAACGGAGATGGATGATCGAGAGAAAGTACGACGGAGAGTATTGCGAGATACATGTCGACCTATCCAAGGGACAAGACTGGCTCAAGATCTTCTCGAAGAGTGGCAAAGACTCTACGGAGGACCGGCATGCCCTCAAAGACACGTTGAGGAAGAGTCTAGCTATCGGCTCGGAGAGCTGTAAAGTCAAATCAAAGTGTGTGCTACTTGCAGAGATGGTAGTATTCAGTGAGCAGGAGAAACAGGTAATGCCCTTCCACAAGATACGCAAGTACGTGCCCAGGTCTGGCACTTTCCTCGGTACTACAAAAGACTCTCCTCGACATTACTACGAGCACCTAATGATCATCTTCTTCGACCTTCTGCTCCATGATGACAATAACGTTATGCAAAAGTCTCTCGAGGAGCGCAAGTCGTTGTTACAAGGCCTGGTCCGGAAGAAGGTTGGGCGAGCGATCATCGCAGAGTCCAAAGTGCTGGACTTTGCAGACCCTGACTCCAAGAGGAAGCTCATGAACCACCTTGCAGCTTCGGTAGCTGCTAGGCATGAAGGACTAGTGCTGAAGCCATGTGGTCGGCCGTATCTGGCTATCCCTGGTGAGGATGGCGACAGCTCGGCTGTGATCAAGCTGAAGAAGGACTACATCAACGGCTTGGGCGACGAGGCTGATCTGGCTGTCGTCGGAGCATCGTACGACGCACAGCTGGCTGCGGGCAAAGGCTTGGGTCGCAACAGCTATACCCATTTCCACGTAGGCTGCTTAACGAATCAGGATGACGTCGAAAGGTATCAAGCCAGACCATATTTCAAGGTAGTCGGTACCATCTCAGCAGACAGCTGCATTCCACCGACTGTCCTCCCCAAAGCCATCACCCTCGCGCGCCTGTCAGCCGAAGACTACTCTTCCTCCATGACCCCTGCCTCTTTC
Organism: Elsinoe perseae; assembly: GCA_029448695.1. NCBI lineage: Eukaryota > Fungi > Ascomycota > Dothideomycetes > Myriangiales > Elsinoaceae > Elsinoe > Elsinoe perseae. The sequence goes on along the minus strand of JARDAA010000061.1, from coordinate 310,023 downwards.
GACCTCGACCCAGACCATCCACGCATGGACACCACGCTCCGTATCCCATTCGTCTTCGAAGTCCTCGGCAGCTCCTACGAGAAACCCTCCAACTGCAACTACTGGATGCTGCGGCACCCACGCGTCAAGAAACTCCACGAAGATCGCACCTGGCGCGACTGCGTCTCCTTTATCGACCTGCAGAAACTCGCCAAGCAAGCCCTGTCCGCCCCGGTAGACTCCGAATCGCAAGAGAATCTGCGCTGGATGGCGCGTATAGAACGGAGCTGTCGGCGCAAAATCGCCCGAGCGAGCGCCGCCACGACGCCGACGTCACCCCTCCAGCTGCTTTCGTCGAAGCGGAAATCTCCTCCTTCACTTCACACTTCACCTTCGAAACGAGTACAGACTACTCAGACGTCTCCGTTGAAGCATATCGTTGCGCAAGAAAGGGCAGAAGAACAGAACACCATAGAGAACGCAGCAGAGATGTCGACGCTGTATAACGTCCCCTTCAACACGGTCCACGAGTACGGTGAATGCGCCTTCGTCATAGCGGCCACGGACGGAACGGCGCGCGCTTGTTTGCTGAGCGGCAGCGTGGTATACCTCCCTTCTGCGCCGGAGGATATGCTGGGATACATGGTAAAGGGGAAGGTGGCGAGGCTGCATGGCGCGGAGGTGGTGAGTGATCTGGGGAGGCTGATGGGGAGGAGCGGGGAGAAGAGGTGGGGAATCGTGCATGTCCCTTTGCGCGGTGGAGAGGCAGGGAAGAAGATGGCGTTTGCGGCTGCGGCAGAGGTTGGGATGGTGTTGGGAAAGAAGGAGGGGTTGGTGGTGGACTTGTTGGATGTGGAAGCTATGGGGAAGGTGTGTGCTGCTGTGAGGAGGGACAGGGCGGATGAGAGGTTGAGGCAGGGATATGAGGCGTCCCGCAGGGGTTGGGTGAGGCAGGAGCTGGCGAAGGGGAAGACGGTGATGGTGGTGCAGGAGCAGGAGCAGGAGGAGAAAGACGAGATGACGGAGGTGAAGGACAAGCCGGCGGTGGTGGAGGAGACGCAGCAGGAGGAAGATATCGAGATGGAGGAGGGCGAGATCCTGGAGTAGTGAGAGGCGAAGGGAACTTGATTTGGCGTTTAAGAGGACAGCGTGTTTGATGAGATACCCAGACAGCAGGAGTGCTTCGCTCTGCATAGAGAGTATGCGAATTTGATTGGGCTTACCACATTACTCTGTCTCATCCCATCTCTTGCGTCTATTTGCTGGTGGTTCGAGGACGTCAACAGGCAAACGCTGTGCTTAGCAAACGCTCCCCTGCAAGTCATTCACCACCATGAGGGAATCAAGTCCAGTGGCATCTCCCATCGTGACTATTTCCTGACGATACGATGCTACACACCAAGATTGCAGACTCGGAGTTTGATGAGAATGGTCAGATGGTAGTTGGTGGCCAGTTTTTGGTATCTAATGGCCAGCTCACACATTCTAGACATCTGCTATAGTACCAGTAGTCCAACGTGAAGTCAGGGAGTCTACCGAATTGACAACGACAGGGGTCGTTGATATCTATGACAATTTACTAGGGCAGCAAGCAGTCTTCCACGCTCTATCGTCTATACACAGTATGATCTAAGAGGCATACCAAGCATTTACTATGACTTCTTATGCCCACGGCCCCCATCCACTCTTCCCCTTCTTCTCCGGCGCAGGAAGTGCATACTCCCATACCTTCTGTCCATCAATAAATAGTCTATACTCCAGCCCTCCATCGCCCTTTATACTCACCGCCCCGAACTTACTATTCCCATCCGGCAGATATTTCAACGCAACATCCTCCCTATCCTCCTGCCTGTACGTCCTGATCGGCAAGTAGAACATACTCAAAGGACTAGCGCTGAACTCATGCACGGCCGTGCTCGCTCCCCATTTCCCTTCCATGCCAGCACCAGCCTGCTCAGCCAACACCACCTCCCCGTCCTGTGGGGGCGGGAACTTGGTCGCAGCGAACTCGTGTCTGTCACCCGAAAGGACGACGATGCCGACACCTTGTTGCTCAGCGGCAGTCCACATGGCTTCGAGAATCACTTTGCGCTCGCCGAGATACCCGGCCCAGGTGTCCTCGGATCCGAAGCGCCAATTCTTGGTGAAGGGAATGGAAGAGACAATGATTTTCCATTTGACGCCACGCGGGACAGGGGCGGAGATCCAGGAGAGGAGATCCTCACGCTGGTTTGTGCCAAGCATGGATTTTCGCTTGGTCAAGGCAATAGAGGTGTTGAGCCAGTATCCTGGCGTACCATCGAAAGGTGTGCGGTAACGGCGCGTATCGAGGAGGAAGAAGTCCGCAGGACCTTGGGTGAATGAGAAATATGAAACATTCGGGCGTTGAGGAGGTGGATTGACGGAGGCTTGGTAGTGCGTGAATGGATCGGCGGCGGAGGCGTAGACGCCGGTCTCGTTCTTGTCCCAGTCGTTGGCTATTTCGTGGTCGTCATATACATGTATCCAGGGCAGGGAGGTATTGGTGCCTGTGGAGGAAGAAACGGAGGGCCAGTCTGGGCTAGCGTAGGCTTGTCGGTATTCGCGGCGGTACGACTCCCTGTCGGTCCCGTGACGATGGGGTACATCAATGTAGATGAAGTCTCCGAGGAATAGCATGAACTGTGCGTTCAGTTCTGGTAGAAGACGCGAGAGGTGTAAGAAGCCAGGGAAGGACAGATGGTGGCGGAAAGGAAAATAAGGAAAGTTCGGGACTATGCAAGAAGAATGGAGGAACGTGAATGTCCCAGAAGGGTTGCTACCAGGTTTTGGAGCAGTCGTGAAGAATCCAGTATGATTGTTTGAAGTTCGATACTGATATCGAGTTGTTGGGAGGAGATGAGTGATCTCGAAATCGGCTGTGAAGTCAACGTCGTCGTTCAAAGTCGAGGTCGAAGCTATTGATGTCCAAGCACGTACAGTGTCGTCCTCGACCTCAGGCTGTAGACGATAGTCTAGACACACAGGCAGGTGGCTGGCGTCTGGCTCACGTACGAGAATTTTCGCTACATCGTGAGAGACAAAACCTACTCGAGCGAAGGAGAGATCGTGCGATGGATAGAACCATTTCGGACCGTAGGTGAGGTCTACAACCATGCCTGTAAGCAGAACATTGATCAACATCGTTCCCAAATTGACGACTGAATGCCTGGAGTCGGGCAGTCCGGAGCATATAGTCCATAACGTGCTCGATTGCTGGGTCGCCAGGACCTTTGTACCCGCGCTGCGCCGTTCTTTCGTGGGAAGAGCAGAAGGGTTGCCATCCTGGAAGATTTGCTCCTCTTTATCGAGGCTGACACTAGGTTTTGAATCTTCTTCAGTCAAGGCGGTCTTGGGTCGGTCTCTCGGAGAAGTGAAGATGGCAGCTCCTACATACACCAGTAGAGATGTGAAGATAAGAGGTGGGAAAGGCTGTTTTGTTAGTGCTTGATATCGAGCACATCCCTGATTAACCTCTTACATGACCTGGAATCTGCGAAATGTTTAGTTCGCTGGCTTTGTAGATGATGCTTCAGATCACACTGACCCATCGTAGAAATATATAGCTCAATGCTCGGACGGCTGCGGAGCTGAGATAGACGACAACGTCTGCTGTTCGGACCATTGTACCTACTGCTTCTCCTGCAATGAGATCCCTACAGTATTATCATCGTGATTGTTGGATGTCGTAAGATACTCAACGCTAACCTGAGAGGATGTAAGAACATGAGAGAGGAAATGAAGTGACGTGTTGGATAGACCCTGCGCCGCTGAGTGAACTGGCGGTCATGTTTCGCAATGAATAACAGAATTGACCAGCCTCTTGGTCTCGAGCATGACGTTCATTATCTGAGTGGAAGAGCTAGCATAACATTTGAGTGCACCGTATCAACACAGTTCTGAAGTGACCAGTAAAGTTGGTCACTATCTATTGCCAACTGTATGGTTTTTCCACCCAGTCTGTTCGAGAAGTATATGGAGCACTACATACGGACTATCTACAACGTCGGCATGCAAGCACACTGCGAAATGCTGCACTTTGGATTCGTTGCCACAGCCGAAGCGTCCAGTACCCAAGTGTTCTATTGCCGTCAATGCAAAGGCCCGTGTCATCAGCCAGCAGCGAGGATATGGAAATGCTGGATGCAGAGATGCGATGTGACCTCACATTTATCGCCTGCTGGTATTTTCCTGTTTCGGAGCGTAGTCTCCGCGGCTCTTGGCAATGACATCGGTACCGTGAAGACCAGTTTCATCGAAGCTGCAGACGCAGCATGAAGGCGAGTTGGTTGTTTCCCCATCCATAAATACCGGGCTGAGACAGACGAAAATACCTTCAGAGTCGATGTCATGGTGCGCGAGTATGAGGATGTCAATGAACAAGGGAAGCTCCGGCCAACATAGAGGATTCTACTCTTCGCAGATAGATGTCCGCTACAGGTTGTCATTGTCGTAGCCCATGCCTCTCCGCCACCAATCTAGAAGACCACGAGACTTCATCTCGTCAGAGAAAGACCTGACTGTGTCGACTTCACGCAGAGTGCCATGAGCCGCTTCCGATGAGCTGCCCATGGCAGTTGAATTGCTCGTAGGCCCAGGCTTGATGGCAAGTTGATAGTCTTTGTATCGCAGATTCTGCGCTGGATCAGCCACTGCATCAAATGCAACAACGATGAAATTACGTGCACAGTATCCACCCACGACCTCACCCCGTACTCGTGACCTTGGACATACATGATGCCGGGTGCGCCTCCGCTCCGTAGCAGGGCAAATACCTCATAGTTCCTTGCAGCCTGTTTGAGCTTGCTGATTTTCTTGCGCGACGTGATATGATGTGTCCTGATCAGAGCATTGAAAACAGTCATACGGATGGATCGTAGATGTTATCCCATAGCGACAATGTCACATGTGATGAGCTTCCTTATCGATAAGAAATGGCGGGCCTTGGGGAAGCATGGGGAAACTTTTGGAGATGTTGAATGCTTGCACTCTTTGATTCACGACCTCGTCATTCGCGACTCAATCTCACCTCCTGCTATTCAGTGTGTGACATTATTATCACAAACACCATCATCAACATAGGCCTGACCACGCCCCTGACAGATCTGACATGGATCAGGCAAAGCGCGGGGCTGCAGCCATCGAGGCACGCAACTATGCAGAGGCAGTAGAAGCATACACGCAGGCTATCAAGCTCTCGCCTACAGCACCCGACTACTACATCAAGCGCTCGATCGCCCATCAGCGTAACAATCCGCCCGACAATGCTGCAGCTCTTACGGACGCCGAGCAGGGAGTGATATTCGGGCACAAACGAGCGAAGCGAGAGTTCATCATACAAGCACAGCTGCGGAGGGCCATAGCGTTGTTTGGTCTTGGACAGTATGCGAATGCAAAATTCGCGCTGGACATCGTGAAGCGTCTGGACCCGAAAGAGAAGAGCTTAGCTCTGTGGGAGAACAAGACGGCACAAAAGCTAGCTGCTCTGGACGAGGACAATCCGAATGCACAGGTTACGGCTAAGGAGATACCAGACGCACCAGAGACCAAGTCAGAGGTGGAGTCAGTGAAGATCGGGACGAACGGGACACAAGCGGCAGAGCGGGGTGAAACATCTGCTACAGCATCTGCTGCACCGACGGCACCAGTTGCTGCCACTGCACAGACTCCTGCGAACAAGATCCGCCATGACTGGTATCAGAACAACGATAACGTAGTCTTCACTCTCCTCGCTAAAGGCGTACCGAAAGACAAAGCCCAGATCGATATCAAAGAGCGATCTCTGACCATCTCATACCCCATGGAGTCAGGTTCCTCCTATGAATTCACGCTCGATCCTCTGTACGCTGCCATCGATCCAGCTCAGAGCAAATCCTCCATCCTGTCCACCAAAGTAGAGATCACACTCAAGAAGGTCCAGGCCGGACAGAAATGGCACGCCCTCGAGAGCTCCGAACCAGTCACCACTTCCTCCGAACCGAATCCGACCCCTGTCCCCTCTTCCGTCCTCAACCATCCCGCCTCAGGCCCATCCTATCCCACCTCATCCCGTTCCGGCCCCAAGAACTGGGACAAGCTCGCCAACGACCTGACTACCAAGAAACCGAAGAAGAAGGAGAACGCCGGCCCGGACGCAAAGGACAAGAAAGGCGACGACGAAGAAGAAGACGACTGGGACTACGAAAAGGACGACGGCGACGAGGTGAACGGTTTCTTCAAGAAGCTCTACAGCGGCGCTTCGGACGACGTGCGCAAGGCTATGATCAAGTCCTACACCGAGAGCGGCGGGACGGCGTTGAGTACGAATTGGGGCGATGTGCAGAAGGGGAAGGTGCCGGTGCAGCCGCCTGATGGAATGGAGGCGAAGAAGTGGTCGTAGGTGAAGTGAGGTGGTTTGGCATAAGGGATTTGCGGGCGGGAGGTAAAAGGGGGATGCTGGTGTGGCGTGGAATGTGAGGCGTTCACGATGCGATGAAGTTTGCTCTAGCATGGCGCAGGTAGCGTCTCGGTATTGCATGGCGGGCATGTAGTGGTTAGCTGGAAGCGATACAAATGAATCACTTTGCACATGAATTTGTAGGCGTCATAGCCCTTCCGAACCTCGGCTCGGCTGTCATGAAGAGGTTGGCAACTCGTCAGGCTACACGGATGATACTGAAAGTCGTCGTGACGTGTATGCATCGATACCGATGGTGCATAGATTGTGTCACCTCGCGATGACATCCTGTGCGTAATCAGATATTTGTGCTTCAACGGCTACGTTTGCAATCCTTATGCAATACCCACCATGGATCGAGTAATCGAAATGTCTAGATTGTCGATGACCACGCCTCCAATACCACCAAACATGTCCGCGAGGCACGAGTCAAGGCTCACATGTTAGTGCTGCGTTCTAGATCAGCCGCATAAGCGCGTATTTCTTCCCGTATAGAGTGCGCAGATTTATTGCCCTGAGGTCATCCGGCTCATGGAATGAGTAATCAGAGGCTGAAGTTGACTATGTCACTCCGGTGTGATTGTCACTGACGAGGCAGATGCTGATATGGCGTCACATGTACATTGATGATGCGTAATAGCAGCCTATATACCATGCAGTGAACATGCAGCAACCCTCTGTCCCTTATTTGTATAACGCAGGTATAGCTGATGTGCCGCGATGTCCAATTAGAATTGAGGGTGAAGTGGTATCCAACGCCAGTGATGCAATACCGAAATGCATGGTCGTAATGTCGTGATACAAGGCGAGCTGCAATGAGGTTACAGGAGTGTTCGGTTGTTCCGAAATTGCGTTCCGCCCTGCGGAAGGTGCTCCGCGGACTTATCGCACAAGGAGCCAAGATATCGGCAGCTCTTCGGAGCCAGTCTTTCTTATCGGTCAATCGCCGAAAAAATCCCAGAGTGCAGAGAGTAGTCCACCTCCGTCCCCTCCACCTGCGTCACCGCTGGGCACATTGTCGAAAGGGTCAGAGTCTACGCCCCAGGCGTCTTGGGGCATGTCTTGACCATGACCCGGCGGCGTCTCGTACGATCCACCGCTAGGAGAGTCATGGCTGGAGCTCTGGTTTGATGGGCTGCTACCATCGACGGGAGACTGCTCAGACTCATTGCTCCTCTCCTCGTCGCGACCAGCTCCGCGCTGCATGGTTTCGTAGCCCGCCATAGTACCCATACCAGCAATGCCCGCAGAGCCTGCCTCAAGTCCAGCAGTGCCTGCAGTACCTGCACCGCGTGCCACGGCACCACCTGCCGCACCAGCCATCCCTCCAGCACCAATCACTCCGGCTTCTCCAGCAGCACCGGCAGCTCCAGCAGCTCCAGCTCCAGCGCCGGTTTCCCCTGCTGCGCCACCCATACCAGGCATCCAGATAGGGATGGGCATGCCGCCGATATATCCGGAATGACGAGAAAAATAGTCGAAATCGATACTAACAGCTGTCGCAAGCATCACAGCTCTTTGATCGAGGGTGAGAGGCTCTCCGACGACTTCCACTGCTCTGTCGGATGGGGTTTCGGTCGGTCCCTGAACAGATGAAACGACCGAGTCCATTCGTAATGCGTACACACCCGTGTCTGTAAAAATCTCACGAGCGAAGCCACTGAAGTTTCGATTTACGCTACCAATGGTAACGCCGGTAGCATTGTCCAGGTGAAAGTCCCAGGATAACAGAGGTGAAACTATACGAGCAAACTGGTTCATGGACGGGGAAGAATCAGACGGACCAGACTCCACCGCCGATGACGAGGAAGATGGCCGATTGGCGAATAAGTTATATTTGCGGCGAAGGGGTGCCCATTCTTGTTGTGCTTCGCCGATGATATGCATCTCCGAGGTGAGCAGAGAGGAAGTAGAGTTCTGGTCAGCAGTCGAAGCGGAGTCTGCTGCGACGACATGACTTGCGGCGGAGCTATTCGGTCTTGGATCGTAAACGCGGATTTTGGAATTGATCCAGGAAAATGGTCGATGAATTCGCAGTACTTCCTGCCCTTTAACATCAAAGACATGTGCTGTGAAGCTGCGGTGGGTTCGCGCCATTTGGCGCACTATAGCGCGGCCAAGACCATGGTCTTCTTCTGCCAAATAGCCTATCGTCTCACCACTACCATTCATAACAACGTATCGATTGGCTTGTTCGTATCCTAAAAAGACGTTCATCATCTCCAGCTGACGTTGTATGACGACGGCGCTATTGTTCAAGATGGCCATAGCCGGATGGTCTTTCTGTAGGATCCCATCTGGATCATCTGGTATCCGTACAGGCGCTACGAGGTCTGATGATTGCTGTTCCGCTAGAGCAGTGGCAACAAGTTCAGTTCGGGAGGGAACCGCTGGAGGAATTTGCGTAGAGGATGCTGAGGGTCCGTCTCGAGACGATCGATGCGCAGATACATCATTTGTATCTTGGACACCTTTTCGGACGCCAGCGCCGACTGTCCGCCCAGGTATCGACGGCGGTCGTCTCGAAAGATCATTTTGACGTAGTTTAGGCGCATTTCGATGGCTGTTTAACGGCTTGCTTGCAAAAGCCCTCCTTAGCGTGGCTTTCGAAGCTAAGCGTACTGCGTGTCGATGCATAGGTGGTAATACAATCACAGATGTTGTCGACGAACTCATTCGATGACAGAAGCTCTATATTCTAGCTCATTCCTTCTTAGTTGCCACATCTCATCGGCTCCAAAAGATTATGCCCGCAGAGCCGCAATGACGCGGCAAAACTTTCCACTTCACTTTCCACAAAAAACTATTAAGAAAGTTGCGCTTCATTGACTCACTTATTTTGCCATTACAATCACGCGGCCACCAGAAAGCGTCAGAGCTCGCTTGTATGCGTCAGAAGATTTTCAGGTGATATCACGCTCGATTTCGTGTACGACACCCAACAGTGGACTCTGTCAAACAGCGGAAGACTGAGCTTTCCTTGGAGACTAGTCCTAGACTGGTATCATAAGCATCATTCCACTTACTTCGCACGAGTCTTCTGATGATAGCTTGACATATTGTACGAGCTGCCTCTTCTGCCTGCGGTTTGCGCAGAGTGTGTATAGCTCGTTCAAATCATGGCCGTTTCAAACGCGGATTCTACTAAGCAGCAAATAAATGGCAATACTCAAGTCGATGAAGGTTTCAACCCAGGTAAAGGACCAACGCAAAGAACACGAAAGCCAGCTAGACCCAACTACACAAGGATTCACGCGAAACCGCTGCCACTCGATGTCATTCCTCTGCCAGCATTTGTACCACACAATCCACTCTCTCTCTTCCGAATTGTCAGTGCAGTAATCAACGAAGCCTTCTCTCGAACAGCAAGTCATCCTGCCTCGCCCTACATTGGCTACTTCTCGCCGGAGACACGATCGGTCCACGTGACCGACTCAAGTCACGTGCGAGCTCTATGGGAGATGGGATTTTTCGGCAAAGGCAGCCTCTCCAGAAGTGAGCCCAGTTGGCTCGACAGAGAAAAGGCGCGGCAGAAGGCTGGTAAAGGAGGTACAAGTGAGGAAGCAACCTCGAAGCGTCGAGAAGAGAGGAGGATGTTCAAGCTGGAAAGGGCGCGTGCAGAGCGTGAAGCAATCGAAGAACAGTTGCGTAAAGAGGGAAAGCTAGCCGATTTGCGGCTAGAGGATCTGCCAACGATCAATGGAGATGCGAATAGTAACAAACAGATCCAAGAACTGCTGTCACACACTGGATCTGGACGCGACGAGGCCAGATTGGAATACGAGCGCTCGTCACCAGTATCGGTGTCTAAAGCCAGACCAGGAGACATTCTGCCTAGCAGCAACACCAAAGCGTCAGATCAACAAGTCGCCTCTGACGATGTGACCGACGACGCACCGTTGACTGATCAAGAGCATCTTCAGCTGACTTTGGGTGAAGCAATGTTCCTAGTATATGGCCTGGGAGTTCTCTCAATCATCCCATCACCCAACTCAGACAGTCACGACTCCGGAACCAAAGCTTTGGCAACTTCATCTTTGCTAAGAACTTTTGCGTGCCACAGTCTGTATCCATCTTGCAACCCACACCAGATCCGGCCCGACAATCCGTTCTTACTACAGTACGTGGTCTACCATCATTACAGAAGCCTTGGCTGGGTTGTCCGTCCTGGTGCCAAGTTCGCGGCTGACTGGCTGCTATACAACCGGGGCCCCGTCTTTTCTCACGCAGAATTCGCGGTCCTTGTGGTCCCGGAGTACCCTGATGGTTATTTACGCAAAGAAGGCTCGAAATCAGAGCCGGCGCTGCAAGCCGCTCAGAAGAAATGGTGGGAGCTGCACTGCACGAATAGGGTTCAGAGCCAGGTTAGAAAAACGCTAGTTCTGTGCTACGTGGAACTTCCCAGAAGACTGGATCTGGATTTCGATGATCAGAACGCATGCAGCAACGACGACCATCAAAGCAGAGGAAGGAAAGCAAACGTCGGCGAACTCCTGAGAGGGTACAGGGTCAGAGACTTTGTGGTCAGGCGATGGTTGGCTAATCGTAGCCGGGATTGACCGGGTTTAATGGATGATGAAGCAGCAGTTAGTCTTTGGCTCTTAATTTATTAATCATGCAAGCTGCTTCAAGACCTCGAGACGAGTCTTCTGGTTGTTCTAGTGGTCGGAAGCGAGGATAGTGGATGCAAGTGGATGCACGGGTATGCACAATTGCTTAATTGAGGGTCGGAAAAGGAGACAGAGCGTGCAGAGAAGCGACGAGCTAGCGAATTCTAACGAATGAAGTCTACGTGGTAACGACCAACCCAAAAGCCCTAAGTCGTCTAAAGTGATCGGCAAAAAAAGCTCCGATTCGGTGCCCCGAACTGACCGTGTGAACAGCCACGTTCGCATAAGCCGCAAGCGCCTCGAATTTCCACCAAACCCCCACACTAAAATTCCCGAGCACATCCTTCAAATTGATCGATTTTTGCCTGCTAGGCTTATCCACCTTCGGCACACCACCCCGGACCGACGGCCAAGACCGATCTCCGTCATCCATCTGGCCCCTCTGCCCATCAACGTATAACTGAGAATCAGTATTCTCATCAACCGGCATACTCCTTTCAGCGCCATACTTGCCCCTTATGACATCTGTGGCTTCAAAGCGTCTCTTCAGCGAGTACAAGCATCTCTCGACAGATCCTCCCGAGGGCATCACAGCCGGACCAATCTCCGAAGATGATATGTTCGTATGGGAAGCCCTCATAGAGGGTCCAGAAGGTACACCGTTCGAGGGAGGTGTTTTCCCTGCAGAACTCAAATTTCCGCGAGATTATCCACTCATGCCACCAACCATGAAGTTCACGTGCGACCTCTGGCATCCGAATGGTATGTTGGCGTCTAGAACTTATGGCCCTTGTCGATCAGCGCTAACAGATATTTAGTCTATCCCAACGGCACTGTATGCATATCTATCCTTCATCCTCCCGGCGACGATCCGAACCATTACGAGCTTGCCTCGGAACGTTGGTCACCCATACAATCGGTTGAAAAGATATTGATCAGCGTCATGAGCATGCTAGCAGAACCCAACGACGAGAGCCCTGCCAACGTTGATGCTGCTAGAATGTGGAGAGAGCGCAGGGCAGAATATGAGAAACGTGTCCGGCAAGAAGTCAAAAGAGGCTTGGGACTTGAATGAGCGAGACGATATCATACACGTGCTTGTTTTATCAGCGATGGAGTTTGGTGATCTGTCTTGGGCACACGGCTGCGAATATTGTATGTTCCACGAGTGAGATCGTGGTCACTGTTACCTCCTTGTGCACAGGACCATTTAATGCTCATGCTTCTACAAATCCTGTTGTGTGATGTCCAATGCATAGTATTGCATATTCAATGTAACTTGGCATCGTATGTCGGCAGCGTCGTGAGCGAAAAGTTTATTTGTCAGCACACCGGGCTCGGGCTTCCTCCACATGTGTGACCCTATCAACGTGTCAAGCAGTGCACATCCATCGCACATCAGGACCGAAGTGTGCAGTTCCAAACTGCAGGGTGAGGCTGGAATAGCCTTTTGCCGGCAGAAATATCAAGGGTTGTTTCTAGACCTTCGAGACACCTGCTAGAAGTGTCAAACGGACCCTGGAAGTCCCGCGTTGCTTCGACCTTACTTACAAACATGCTCATGTTCCCAGAACGTGACACCATGTGGAGTTTGATCGGCAAGTGGACAGTTCTGGTCGTCTCGGCAGACGCCATTCATGGTTCCGGGAGAGGATGGCCCGAGGAGCTCGCACGAAATCCTCGGGCCACCAACCACAGGGCACTCAAAGTTACGCCTCTCCGGACACACGGACCTGAAAGAAACAACCCGATCTATGACAGCTTGGGGTCATTGTTTCTGCCACCTCCCACTCTGCCTGGGCAGGAAATGTGCCCTTCCCTCGTTTGCAAGCGAGCAGGTTAGCTGACGTTGCACCATGGAAGTTAATCCATCGTCTCAGACATCAGCAGACTTGTCAACGCTGACTCCTGGGCTGTAATTGGACGAGTCTGCACGACTGCAGCTCTTGGCATCAAATTACCATGCTGATAGGATCGACGCGTCTATCAGTCGGCTCCGCCGCCTACCACGATCGTGGAAGTCATGCAAACTTCGACCAGAAAAAGCCAAAAGCCTGCTCTTTCGTTTCTGTCATATAAAACTTTAAGCGTTTTTCCCAAGGGGTAAGTATGGTTTGAATCTTTTGGCCGCTCTGCTTTCGATGCGACCATGTTTCTCGACGCAACATGGATCTTAGGGAGACCGTCCCCGGCCAGGATCCAGATGAGGTTGTCCTGCACATTGCCAGCATAATCCGGAATCAGCTACAGAGTCAGGGCCAATCCCCGGGCGCTTTGTCTCTGGAAGATATTCGAAATGGCACTTTACGACTCGAAGGTTTCTTATCCTCTGGCGCAGCTGCCCCTCGTCAAATCCACCTCGTATGACTTTACCCTTGCCTGAACGTCCACAGCCTGTGCTCACTAGTCTCGACAGGGCACAGTCGACTTTTCCCAAATCGAATCCCCCAATTTCGCTTCTTCAGCCATCGATTCCCACACTACTAGCCCAATCTTGACTACCTCTCTAGGTAACACTCCTTTGTCTGGGGATTCGTTATCACAACGGAATCTTCTAGTACGAAATGCACGAAGGTCACTCTCTTCATCATCTAGCTCCTCTGACGGACAGACAAATGATGGATCGACACGTCGCAAAGCTACCGGTGGGCTACGAGTCAAGCGCGGCAAACAATCAATTGAGCTACAGCATTCACCAACAGGTCCTCGTCAAATGGACAGCTCACGATCGTTTCCGCAAAGGAAGAAGCCAAAGTCGCGTGAAATTCTACCAGCCATGCAGCCAACGAGCGTTGCGAAACTAGTGAACGGAGTCTGGGAACAGATTTATGGTGGGATCAAGTTTGACCTTGCAGAGATCGTACGTTTACAGCTCGTTGTCTCATAATATAAATTAGAGACAATTCCGCTGACATCTTCAAGTTCGGATCTGCTTCTCTCGAATGGCGCGATCGATCTCTCATCGAAGACACAACCCGTACTGGACTAATCTCTGGCCAAGCTGATTTGGACTACAGCCAGATGAACACATTCTGCAAGAAAGTCACCCAGGCCAGTCGATGTACACGCGCTTTAGAAGTCATAGTTCAAGCTCGCTGGGTCGAATGTTTCGACGCTCGCATACAAACGCTTCTACGCGAGAACTTGGACTTGTCCTTGACTCGAGTCAAAATGCTGGCTTTGAAAGAAGCATATGAGGACTTTGGCTGGACAGAAAAGGAGATGCGCAACAAGATGTGAGTAGCCGACCGTTGCATGCCGTTGCTTAGGATCTGACGTTGACAGGGCCGTTTGGCGCGGTTACAAAGAACTCAAAGATGCTGGTGGTTGGGCCATCCTTGTCTTTGCTGGCATGGGCATTTACCGCTTTTGCAAATACAGAGGTTGCTTTACGGAGAGTACCATGCGAGAGCTTACGAAACTAAAGTCAAAGTTCGAGGTAGCTGCCGATACGATACACCCCAACTGGCGCCAACTCCTCTCAGTAGTAGCCGGACAGACAGAACGGCGCTACGATGGACATCCTCACGACTGGGTCGTCAGCGATACAGACCCACCTGTACCATTGAAGAACACTTACATTCAGTGGGATCCTCATTTCCACTTTCAGCATTTGGATCAATCTGTAATAGATGGCAACGCATGGGGAGACGTTGATCCAAGATCGTTAACGATGGGACCACCAGGTCAGACGTTCCTGTGCTCTGTCTGTGGTGAGTTTCAGTCAGACGATCATCATGCAAACGGATGCCAGTGCTATCCGGGTGTTTACGGTACACCGAGGCATCACAGCCCAACACAGATCTTTAGAACGAATGACGGCAGGAACAATGGGCTTGTAGCCAACCTGGTGAGTAACGACCTACTTTAGTAAGTCCACGACTGACAAGTCTAGCCGTTCGAGCGAGGCGAAGCGGTCGGCGAGTTCACGGGCTTGATCACCAGAGATCTTCGGGACAAAGATGTCATGCAGGGCCAGACAGGGTATGGTAGATACCAGATCTACCAGGGAAACATGGGAAACTTTACCAAGTTCGTGAATCACTCATGTGTTCCGAATGCACAATTCGAGCGCTTTAATTGGCTTGGGACACAGCGCATCATTCTGGTGTCGAAAGGCGTCGAGACTGGTGAGGAGATCACGGTCGACTACTCGGATGAATACTGGAGGCATCTTGACAAAGAATGCCTCTGCGGTCATCCCAGCTGTCGCTATCAAAGGAAAGACTTCCGGGGAAGATGAGGCGATCCCTTGCATCGCGGTGCGGAAGTATCGCGTCTTCTCGTAATTTACGTTCCTCCAGCCCCACCTTTGTTATGCACTGCATGGCTGGCTCGCAATCCGCGCCGACTAAGCTGGACATGCTCGCTACAATCTGCTGTTTGATTCCGCCTCGAATTAATGCACGAGCAGTAACAAACAAATCTGGATTGTGATGCAGTACGTACTCCTACAGCGCTATGTATCACCTGCGGAGAAACGAACATTTATCGGATGACCAACGACATCTGGCCATTGTCCTCGGCGTTGGTGTGGGAGGCCTGACTGTTTTAGCATTATTCGGAGTAACTTTATGGGTATGCATCAGGAAGCGCAAATTGAGGGATTCCATTATAGAGCTGGAGTCGCATGGTCACCAACGGCGGGCCACAAAGGATTATCCGACAACTTTACGTCGACTTCCCAGTTTAAGTCCTAGCAATGATGAGGGCGTGTCTTCAACGGCGACCGCACAACAAAGCGCTTCGCTTACACGACCACACAGCAGTGCGTCTGCCAGGTTTTTGAAATCCACGAGCGCAGTCCCGCAGACACAATCTGAAATAGAACTTGGCAATCGCGGCAAATTCAAGACGTTCGGTCTCAGACCAATGCGACCGCAGAATGATACCGGAGGACGGACATGTAGAAGGAAACTTTCGAAGAAGAATCTTCAGGCAATGGACAGGCCTGATCCTATGCCAGCCACACTCCTGATGGAAGAGTTGGAACACAACGAGGAGAGCGATACTTTAGCCGTTGTCCATGTCATCGGCGTAGAGCAAGCTGGTCATATCAATCGACGCAGAAGCGCATCTGTCTGTCCAGATAGGTATACGAGGGTTTCTGCAACAAGGACGAGGTCGGCAAGCGCGATTCTTCCGCAAAATTGCAGCTCCACGGTCGTACAAGATCTTGGTACAGAATGGCCCTTTTTTCACAACCGCTCTTTGAGCTATGGTGCTGGCTGCATCGGCCCGGCGCCAGTGGGACCTCTTCCACCTCTGCCGCGAATAGTAAAACTTCAGAAGAGTTCGAGCATCGGAGGCAGAAATCGTCGTCCGAGTTTGTCGCCAACGAAGTCGCTTCTCGATAAAGGCGAAAAGCTTCAGAGCCCAAGACCTGTGTCAAATGCGATCAGCGTGTGCTCCAATTTGTCGAAATGGTGTGTGCCCGTTCACTCCACCGCGACACATTCAGATGCCCACGTCGCGCATTCTCGAACCGCGTCAGTCAACTCCTGGCGATCGTCCATCTCGCCAGCACGGTTTGACCGTGGAGTTAGTCAACTATCACCAGCTCCGCATCGCCATTCTGGCAGCGTTCGTGTTAGCAAAATTTCTCCAACAGATGTCAGATCGTCTGTCGGCCCAATTGCAAGAAGTACACCTCAACGACGACTACCAACACGAGTATCATTCACTGGCTCACCAGCCGAGCGGAGACGCGAATTGGTGCTTCAAGATGTGACTGGAAATGCCGTAAAAGTGGACCTGCGACGATCGATCGTGCAAGGAGGTGGGAATGCTTCACGAAGCACAAGCAGCTCTCCGGCTCGCAAGCGCTCCGCGCTAAGAAGTCCTGACTCGCCTCGAAAGGGTCACAGAAGGCAAAATTGTGTGAGAATCTCAACACTGCCGCCTGTCATCTTGGGTGAAGGTGTTTCGGGCAATTCGCTTCTCGATGGTATTTTGGAAGAGTCGCCTCGTGGTGTCGGTCATGCTTGTGTACCGGTCGTGCGAATTTCCGCGCCGGCAGAGCAAACATACTTCCGACCCACACTCTCGCCACGAAGCCATACAGATCCGGTCAAATGGAGGGCTTCACTCACTCCGAGCTCGCCAACATTATCAATGGCAAGGTTTGAGCAGGATGGCGGGATGCAAATGCGCGCAGATCCATCCCCTAGAAGAGGCGATTTTGCAAGTCTGCAGCGCGACAGTTCAGCGGACATTCTCAACATACCAAGTCTGCAGAGTTACGGTAGTCATCTCGGAGGCATGATCGAACGAACGCCAACTCCTATCATTGCGCTCACGAGACCAAGCGGCGAATTCGATCATGATCAGGATTGCTCTGCCTTCGATTTTGACGTCCGAGAGTCTCCTGATCAATCCTGTACGTTTGACGATACTGAAATGTCTTGGTCACCACCGCCAGCAGACTACCTCGAAGACAAGGCGGAAAGTTCACAATCAGTGGATGGAGCCGAAGACTGGCCGCAATCTGCTCTCCGTATGACAAACATCATCGTCACGGCGTCCACATCATCGAGTTCGCTGGAATTTCCATTCGCGGACGGCGGTGACCCTACGACATGTTCCGACCCTCTCCACGCTATCTCCACTATTCGCGCACCAATTCAGATTGCTTCCACTTATCTGCAATCCAGCCATCAGAGACAACAATCAGTGTCTGCCTCAGCACAGCAATCTCAGCTTGCAGAGACAAGCATCTATTCCCCTCTGTCCTCTCACCCTCCAACAAATGTCGCCTCCCGACCTCTCCTCGCCCAGCCCAGCACAGTCCCAGAATCGCGATCATTAAGCAGTCTCCGGGTCCGTACCTCTCATCTCGCCCCACAATGCGATATTCCCTCCCCTCTTCCCCCCTTCTCATCGACCTCGAATCACGTGCGCTTATCAAAACGCATCTTCGGCCCACGCACCGCCCCAGCGAAGGATCTCCGACGCAACATCATGCAGCTGAGACGAATGAACAGCGACGTTCAGTCGTCGTTGACCTATACGGCGCAGTCAAGACGGTACATGAAGCTTGGCCGCGAGACGTCGCCCGTCTTGCCTTTCACGTTCGGCGGCTTCCCGGTGTTCGATGACGGGGATGGGGCGTCGTTGCTTTCGGATCTGGATGCTGACACAAGGGGCCAAGAGGGGCTATGGGAGGTCGAGGAGGAAGGTAAGGAGAACGTTTCTTGTGGAACTGAAGAGGAAAATAAAGAGAAGAGGCAGGGACAGATGGAGGGAGGCATGAGTTTTGATTTTCGATTCGAGTTCCCTTGCCCAGCCTCTACCAATCCTTCTTTGGAAACGGCCGAGGGAGCGGCAGGGCAAGATATACTGGAGCAATTGGAGAGCGAAACAGCGCGCGCGGAGAAGCTGTTCGGGCGTATGGAGCGCCACTATCAGAGTTCTACAGTAGATCTGGATGAAAGGATGGGGAGCAGTGTATGGGAGGGCGGCGAGGCGTTTTGGTCTTTTCCTACTGCGACTGCGATGTACGGCATGACGGGTCTGCATGATTATGACGGGAGCGGCTTGATCAACGATGGATGCGTGTCTGGTGGGAAAGGCGAAATGAGCATGCGTGAGATTGAGGGACTGCTTGGGATCGAACCGACTACGCCGATGAAAATCGGGAGGGCGGAAGAGATCAGGACGCAGCAAGCGCAGATGGTAACGCCGGGGAGTCTTTATGATGGGCAGGGATTTCTAACGAGGTAATGCGTAACGTGATTTGCATTGATGTCATGGCACGGGTATCTACTTTCTGGAACTGTTTGGTTATCACTCATGTCCGGGCGTCTATCGTCTTCAATGTACCTTCCAGAATGCTCAGCCTGTGCGGCGCCACTTCGTCTCGTCCCCGCCTCCATCTCCAGCCTCGTAGCCATCTTCCTCCGCACCCCTTCTGGTCCCTGCTCCAGGTCCCAGAGCCTCCCTCTCTGGATCCTCGCTATCAGGGAACGTTACGTTACCGTCAGCATCCAAGTGCTCATGCATGTTCTCCGCCGTGATCCATCCGCCACTGCTCAAATCGACATCGCCTCCCGCAGCATTCTGCAACATTGCCATCAGTCCCGCAGCGTTCTCCTCGCCTTCATCATCAGGATTCGGGTCAGGATGCAAGTCCGCGCAGGCTGAGACCGCAGCGTACAAAAGTTCTGCTTCGGACTTGGTCTGCCCGTTAACGCCAGCATTATCTGGAGCTGCGGCAGCGTCTGATGACGTGGATGGCTGGATTCCAGGAGTAAGGACTAGTTCGAGCGTCTCGAGCTCATCGTCGGATGTATGCGCCGAGGCATTGAGTATGAGTTGCATGTACAGGCCGTTCCCTTGCTGTGCGTGAAGCGAGATGGTGGGGTAGGGGATGTGGAGACCTTTGCCTGCGGTGGAGGAGAAGAGAGTGAAGTGGGTTGAGGTGATCCACGCTTCCACGTTCAGAGTCGTTTCGGATGAAGTGGTGTCGCCATTGGTAGGCGCAGAGCCATTTGTGTGAGAGTCGCCATTGGTCTTGACACCTGGTGCTGAGGATTGGAGGGCGAAAAAGGCGGTAGCTGTGAGAGCAGATGTGGAGATTGTCAGAGTACAGGAGGAATTGTGGTAGTGGAGGACGGGCTTGCCGTCGAAGAAGGTGGCGGGGGTGGAAGCTTGGTATTCTTCCAAGGCCTGGAATTCATCCTTGGATGGCGCTATCGAGAAGACTTCTAGCGCCATGTCTGCTAGTGGATTTGGTATCTTCACCGACCAGGGGCGCGGTAGGCGTTGACTTGGAGATGTTGCTCGCATCTTGCCGGCTTGAGAAATTTTGGCGACCTCGGCAGAGAGACCCAGCGCGTTCTGGGCCCGAGAACT
Source organism: Elsinoe perseae (assembly GCA_029448695.1). Classification (NCBI taxonomy): domain Eukaryota; kingdom Fungi; phylum Ascomycota; class Dothideomycetes; order Myriangiales; family Elsinoaceae; genus Elsinoe; species Elsinoe perseae. The sequence goes on along the minus strand of JARDAA010000061.1, from coordinate 290,127 downwards.
TCAGCCATTTATGCAGCCATGCTTCCTTTCCCTTGCTATTGACATGCTTGACCGCTTTTGCTGTCTGCATTCTACTGCAGAGGCGTTGCGACTATGTCTCTTGGCGAGAAACCATCTCGCCAGCTGCAAGTGTTGGCTCGCTACCAGCAGGATGCGCCGTTCTTTGGGCGATGTAGCTCTCTTCTGTGCGACACGTACTGTCGTGGGCTCTCAATCGTTGCCCATGCCCATCAATTACGTGTCCTGCTTTCTGTAATTACACTGTTGTCACGTTGAATATCATGCCAGCCTCAAATCAACGCACGGCCTACTTGACCTACAAGCAGTCCACTCAACAGCTTGTCTAGTGGATAGTGCGAGTGTCGAACACAATCATCAGAGCAAATCCCGCAACAACTTCACTGAAGATCAACACCACCGGGCACGTCAAGCCCGCTGAATTGGTGGTGCTTGCACGATTGATCGCCAGGCATACTAAGAGGGTTCCCGCTCCAGTACTGAGTCTATTCAAGCATGTGATCGACGCTCGTTCTGCCTTCAACAAGGCCTTTGAAGGAATTTTTTTTGCGGACTCGCAACGTCAACATAGGAAAGAGCAACCAAAGCCATGCACATTTCATCAAGATACTTCGGGAGGCCTTTTCCGCTCTAGGAGGTGATTCATGGCTGTCAGATCGTCCAGACGTCCCCAACAGCGCCCGAAAGGATTCCTTTGTTAGTAATGCCTATTCTTGCCTGGATCTTGGCCTTGATGTCAGCATAGATCATTCTAACGTCGATACTGACAACATTGATGAGCCCGGTCGATCAAGGACAAACCCAAGACGAGCAAAGCCGTCTCGGAAGCGCAAGGCGAGGGGCAAAGTCGCTACGGAATCAATCACTGACCATCAGCTGGATCCTATGTTTGGCGACGATATACCTCTGGAACAATTTCGTATCGTCCATGAGGACGAGGAGAGACGTACTGACTACTTCATGGCTGTCTTCTCTTTCTTTCATGAATGGGTCAAGCTGCGGAAGAGCATGCAGTGGGCATGGTCGACTGTCGCCACGCACGGAGACAATGTGGCGGTGGCCGGTGCGACGTCTAATTGGGCGGTCGCTGCGATCAAACGTTCAGAAGCGATAATTGCTCAGGACTTTCCAGGAGAGGCAGGATTCAGTAACATGCTATTCACGCTCGATTACATTTACAAGATCTCCGAGACAGCTGGAGCTCCCAAAGCATCCAACAACAGCGCTGTCGCCCTGCTTGACCAAGAAGCCAGCTTCCTAGATGCCAAGGAGGCTCTTTCGATATACGCTTTCTATGACCTCGTAGAAGCTGGAAATTCTGACAGATAAACTGGGCACGTACGAATCCATCGGCAAGATGCTTCGTACATGTTTCTTCTCCGACCATGAATTACCACAACGCGACTTTGCACGTAGTTATGCTGCTAGAGTGTCCGATAGGTCAGCGCATCACAATACTCGAAGCCTGTTGAAGGACTTGCAGGAAAGCAACATCAGAGGCGACAGTAACCGCTTGTTCAGAAAAAAGTCACATCTGGCTATTCTGCGAGACGTCGACTACGATACGCAACAGATTTCTGACGAAGACCTTGATATCACATCACAATGGGGAGAATTGGTCTTGGCTCGATGCGCTGTGGATGGACAGATCCCAGACAATCGCCCAGTGTTACGCGAGCGCTTTGAGAAATCGGGGGTAACAGAGTTGATGCGCACCGATAGTTTGATGCGCAATCGGAGGCACCAATTCGAGTATGACCTCAATCTTATGACAGGTTTTGGTCTAAGACCAACGGCCCCGGGATCGACCAAGCCAGCATCAAATGACAAGGCCCGGTCTCTGCATGACTTGGGCAGTGAATATCACTCCTATGTCGGCCGCTTCGAAGACAGTGGAGATCTACTCGATATGGCCAGGTTGGAATTCCACCGTGAAATCACAGATCTCCGCACGCTGGCGTCAATTACTTCATCTTCGCTCTGAAGGAGTGGAACATCATGTCACAAATAAAAATTGCCTTGCAGGCCAAATATCCTGAATTTTGGCAGAGATTGGTCTCCTCAAATCGAATGGTCGGTCGTGATCTGAAGGAGCACACGGCCCAGGCAATTCTAGCAACTGAGGACAAAAGATGTCTGAAATTGGTCGCTCAGGTCATGAAAGAGCACGAGCAAGTCTACGAGATATTGCTGTATTGGAGGACTATAAGGCGAATTCCGACTATGAAGGACGAAGTCTTGAGATTGCCAGGCGTCGCGCAGGAAGTGGATAGAATGGTAGCGGCAATGGCTCAACCACAGGCAACACCTAGCAGTATACCGGGGGGACGTCCAGGACAAAATGGACTAAGCAGACGGAACCTGAAGAAACCATTACTTCTTCCATCTCAACGAAAGGGGATGTTGCCGCTCTTTGCATTACTCGTCCTCGCCTATTGGATATTCATGGCAACTGCGCTCAAGGTTTTGAGATAGGTGGAGGTTCTACCATGTGCATCGGGAATGGCACAGCTACAGCCTGGAAGCACGTGCGAATGCGACCTGCCGTTTGTTGCCTCGTTTGTGTCCAGGTGAGGTAACATTCCGACGTCATTGTTGATGTTTGTCTGCGACTCATACCTAGTGAGAGCCGGCATATTTCTTCTCCTTCTAGGCATTATCCACACAATCAACCTTCTCACAATACACATTGTCATCGTGGTGTAACGTGCGCCATGGCAGGTCGCAACGCCTATCTGCGATAAAAGCAGGACACGCAACAGTGATCCAGACTTGGTCTGATGTATGACGCTGAATGGAAAACAGACCATGTGAAGGACGATGCTCTTGACACGAGATACATGCTAGCAGCGTACAGCGTTGGCCTGATCATGCTTGATCCCGAGAAGATGGTTGCCCAGCAGCAGCTACTAGCACGGTGCAGGGATGAGGGCATGGATGATGCAGAGATCACGGATGCTACCACAATGGTAAGGGACATGGCCGGTGGGGACTTGAGCAACGCTCATGACAAACCACTGAAAAGCGGCACTGCCCTATGCAAATCCAACGCGAAGCGTCACCAGCGGGTCGAGGATACATCAAACTTGTCTTCGGGGTTCTCTGACCCTTTCGGCATCTACAACAATGCCGCCTATTTGTCTCTTCTGGCCTGCGACATGGCCTGCGACCTTGTGGGCAACGAGGCTATTGCCGGTCTGAATCTGATGCTAGTCACGGTAAAATTGTATTGTTTACACGATGAGATCCACCAGAGACTGATCGAGACGAACAATGATCTGGTCGAGGAAGCGAAGATCTTGCGTGGCAGACGAGGAACAAGCCTGAGGGAACAGCTCACCAGACTGCTGGTAGAGACTGATGACGAGGAGACCCTGAACATCTTGGTCGACGTGTTCCAGATGCACAGCATGAATGTTTATTACGATCAGTACTGGCAAAGTGCCGTCGTTGCCCAGGACACCAGATAGCAACGAGGACGATGGCGTCATGACGGCGCAGTGCTCTATCGTGTATGATGGAGCGGCCGGAGGTATGACCAGCTCATTTTAATGTTGCTTTCAGAGCTTAGAATCATCAGGCATGAATATATGCGCAGATTAGCCGAGTAAAGCAGACGAATGGTCAGAGCAATCTGTAAGCAGCATGAGTAGCAGATAGCTTCAGAAATTGAGCTGTCAGATTCGAAAGGGTATCGTGGTCTATTCGTCTCTGCCCCAAACCACCACTGTGCCATCTCCACCTGCAGTAGCCCACTGCTTCTTGAGTTGATTCCATGCCACAGCACTGACGACCTCCTTTTTCGATGATCCAGTAGCGCTCTCCCTCGTCGTACCATCTGTCAACAGCGATTGCGAGTGCCGCAGCTTGTGCTCCAATCTTCCAGTTAGGACATCCCAGACATAGATCTGCCCGTCCTCACTGCCAGAGATGACCAGCGAATCCGCCGCCGCAAGGATTGATCTGATACGGTAGTTCTTGTTCACAAACTACGGACTATCAGCGTTGTGAGTCGTCTGCTATTATTGTAGCATACCTCTTGATCCTTGAACGTCTGCAAACACTTTCCATCCCTCCTGTCCATCAGTCTGATCGTCGAGTCCAGAGTGCTGACAAGGTAGCTATCTCCGGCCTTTGCCAGGCTCAAGCTCGTCACCGGCGCTGTCATGATCAGCTTCCCGTTCCCCTGCCATTTTCTCAACTGTGCCCATAGACGTGACCTACCTCCAACAACATCACTGACCACCCTCCCCATCCTCACATCATACCCCCTTACCCGCCCATCCACGCTCCCCGCCAGCACCTCCCACGCATACACCTCCACCGCGGAAACCGCATCCCGCGCCTCAGCAAGCGTCATCAAAGCCCTCTCGTTCCTCTGCTTAGTGTCCCAAATCTTGACCGTCCCGTCAAAACTGCCACTCACTACCAGAGCATCCTCTTCGCCCGCGAAACGCACCGCATTCACCCTTCCCGCGTGCCCGCTCCATCGACGCAACGTGCTCGCCGTGCCGACGTCCCAGAGAAACACGATCTTGTCGCCGCCGCCGGAGACGAAGCGCGCGTTGTCTTGCGCGATATGGAGGTCGAGGACCTCGTAGCCGTGGGCGGAAAAGGTTTGGATAATAGGGTTGCGGGAGAGAGGGTTGAGGAGGCGGATTTGTCGGTCGGTGGAGCCGGTGAGGATCTGGAGGATTAGGAGCTGAAGCCGGTGGGAGGGAAGGGGAGGAGCGTACGTATTGCCCTGTGCCGGAGGAATAGGTTAGGGCGAGGACTTGGCCTGGGTGATTATTAGATATGGCGAGCTGATTGAAGAAGAGAGACGTACCATTGTGACCTCCCAATCGAGCGATCGGAGTCGTCGGGAACGAGCTCATCCCATGTTCGTGATGGTGGAGGGGAGCAAGGTCGACGGTGGGATGGAGAAAGTAATGCTGTAGGGTTAGGGTTGGAACATCAGGGCAACCTCGCTGCCAGGGTTGCAGGTTCGCTATACAGAAATGATTGCGGAGTGAAGGTGCAAGTAGTAGTAAGGTGCAAGTAGTAGTCAGGTGCATTGGGTATCATTATCTAGTCCAGACCGATCCACCCTTCCTCGTCGTCATCGTCCATCTTCTCATCTTCTTGCTGGTGCTTACCGTTGGAGATGGCTTTGACCTCACCACCATTCAGCAGACTGTGCCCGTTCATGTCTGCGGCATGACTTTCTTGCGCAAGGAGAAAATCAATGGTGTGCTCGTTGCTGTTTGCTACACCCATCACTTCTCTCTGCACTTTTGCAACCACTCGTTGCATCATCCGAACCACTTCGCCAAAGTCTCCTTGCCGTTTCTTCAGCGCTGCGCCGTGCGATTTGATGATGGCATTGAGCCACATGAGGTTGAGCTCAAGGAAGGGTGTCTGATCTGCTTGTTCGGCGATGTGACGGATCAAGCGATCCAAGTACACTGCTGGCAGATCCTTGACGACCAGAGATACGTCGGCCGACGGCACGGTTCTGTACACACGTGTCACCAGATTCGAATTGTTCAGCCGGAAGGCCATGACAAGTGATCGCAGGTAATCGCCTTGTTGTAGGGTCTTCAGTGTCGTAGCTGGCGTGACAGTAATGTCAAGATCGAAAGGATCGAAAGCTATGGCGGTATCTAGACCGTAGATGAGCAGACCTTCCGTGCTCGCAGCGCAGAAGGCTCTTCCAGTGGGCGAGAATGCCACGTCGGGCACTTTGACCTCTGGTATCAGCCGTCGCTGTGCAGCATCGCCTCGCTTAGCGCCTGGCAGAGAATTGTCCAGGCGGTTCTCCAGATCGGAAGCCTCTCCAGTCTCGTCGATAAGTCCTCGAGCTCCAGCTTCGGTCAAATTCCGACTGTTCAGATACTCCTGTGTACCATCAAGCGAGAGATTGACGCTGACCGTGTATTTGTGGAGAAGGACACCTGACTCCACGTCGTACAAACAGATGTACTTGCTATTACCGGAAGCGACCACGACAGCGCCATCAGCGCTATAACACAGACTACTGAAAGCCTTTGTCCCTGCAGCATTTGCGGCCGTTCGACGGTCTGATGTCTTACGTCCACCAGAAGCATCACGTCTGCCGTCGAGACCTGCTTGCTGTGTGCCTTCTGAGATTGACCAGAAAGTCAATTGGCCATCTAATGTGCTGACCGCAACTTGTCGGGAATCCGGTCTAACGGCAACTCGTAGTACATCAGCCTGTAGTTGCAGAGGTTCACTCGTTTGAGTTCTTGCAAAGACCGACCAGATTCGGACTGTATGGTCCCATGAACCAGAGACTAATGAACCCCCATCGGCTGTGAAAGCAAGCGATGACACCGGTCCTTCATGCCCAGCCAATCGGTCCAAGAGCTGACCAGTCTGGACGGACCAGAGATGTATGTCGAAGCTGTCCTGCGATCCTGCCGCCACGACTTCTCCTGATGGGTCCACCGCGACGGATGTGAAGGCGAGTCTCGATGGCGCCGTATATGTTCGAAAATTGCGGTATCTGATCAGGTCCCAAGCTCGTATCGAGCCATCAAGGGAAGCTGTGAACAATACATTGCCTCGCTTAGCATACTCGCAGGCTGTGACTGATGAGGTATGCTCGGTAAATGTGACTATGCAAAAGCCGGAGGTCGCGTCCCAGATCTTCACCTTACCGTCTTCCGAACAAGTGATGATGCGGTCACCAGAAGGAGAATATGTCAAGGCATGTATAGAATCAAAGTGGCCCTGCTGTTTGAGAATGTATGATTCCGACTGCCACTCCCAGACCAGAAGTTGTCCAGTATGCGAAGCGCCAAAAGCCAACCATTCTCCGGTCTTGTTGATCGTCACAAAATCAATGTCGTTTTGCGATATACTCAGGTTGTGAATTTGGTTGAAGTCTGGTAGCTCATATAGACCAAAGACACCATTGGAGAATCCAGCGACCAGTAAATTGCTCGGTGGATGATATGAGGCACACGTCAATGTCGCTGGCGTTTGTTCGAAGTAATGTCGATCGGTAATGCGCCATCGAAACTGGTCCTGGAACGCCGCACCTTCATCATCCTCAATGTCACCGGGAGCAACATATCGCCAGGCAAAGAGTGCGCCATCGGTTGACACCGTGTAGATCGTCTCCTGGTCGGCTGAGAACCAGGCGGCACGTACGCCTTGACGATGCCCGGCCAGCGTGGTTGGCGTGAATCCAGCTTCTGGATCCAAACTCCAAACGTGAGCGGTCAAATCCTTGGATGCGGAGAGGAAGAAACGAGAGTCACTGGACCATTCAAGGCTCTGTACTGTGTCATTGTGGCCAACGTAGTCTCTGTGCTTCACAAATGGCGCGAACTCGAGGCCACCTTCCTCATCATCGCCTGGTGTCGATGGTGTCCGCCAGGTCTCAATTCGTCGCCCAATCGCCACCGCAAAATGGTTGCCAGAAGGTGAAAAGGCGAGCGCCGAAACGGGCCCTTTGAACGAGAAGTGGTAGAGGATGATGCGTCGTTGTAGATGCGTCAAGATCGCCTGGCCATCTTCGTCGATAGTAAGTAGAAGATTACCTCGTGGGGTCAAAGCGAGCCGTGAAATGTTCTTTCGATGTGAGAATGGCAGGGTATGCGATTTATTGCTTTTACAAATTAGTGGCGTTCGACATGGTAAGCATCACTGCGTACTTGACAAGGTCGAACACGGTCACCCGGTTGCCAACCGGAGAAAGGAGGCATGTCCCATCAGGCGTATAGCATAAATTTCCTTTCCGGTATACTGTGCCCAGCAGATTCGAAAACTGATCTACTGTCAAATTTTCACATGTCAGAGGAATGATACGAACATACCCTGAAATCAGTCTTCATGTCCCTCCTTCTCCGTTCGAAATTTTACTTCCACAATATCACCTCATGGTCAAGGTCGAAATTGTGTCTTAACCCGATCCCATTGAGTATAAGAGCGGGTGGAGGAAAATCTCGCCAAGAACATGCCTTCAAGCACGAGTCGCGGAACCGGGACGTCCCAATGGGGACTAGCTCAGGGCCTGGGGACCAGTTCAGTGCCTCTGCTCGGACGTTCCAATGCGAGAGCAAAGTACCTCTCTCATACCAAGATTGCATCGTTCGGTGAGTACAGATTCACGCGTCCTTGAGGCATTGTGATTGCGCTTCCTCGCACTTTCGCTCGTCGCATTGCTCTCTCAGAGCCGCTCCTTCCGTACATTATCGAACAAGAAACACCGCGACGCCTATACTTCTATACGACTCCTGAAGTCTGTCTAACTCATTAGACCAGATCTATCGCAAACTCAACGAGGCCCAAGAACTCAACATGGCCGATCTCTCCTCGCCAATTGGCATTGCCAACGTGAGTATCTCTTTTCAGATTGCGATGACCATTACTGACCGATTCACAAGCTCCCGAACCAACGGTACGATCAAGAACACGAGCGTGACACGCACTACTAATGCATTGAACAGCCACAAGATCGTCGCAAAGCGTGGCGCATCTTTCACGATTATGGTATGCCTTCAACTGAACGAGGAAGAATAGCGGCAGGCCTAACACATGACAGGTCGCTGGCGAATCTGGCCTGGGAAAGACCACATTCATCAACACCCTTTTCTCCACCACAATCAAGAATTATGCCGACCATCGCCGAAGGCACGCAAAGCAGGTGGACAAGACCGTTGAAATTGAGATCACAAAAGCCGAATTGGAAGAGAAGTTTTTCAAGGGTTGGTCCCATTTAATTGAAAGAGAAGCACACTCTGACAAGGTCCAGTCCGCCTGACAGTAATCGACACTCCAGGCTTCGGTGACTATGTAAACAACCGCGACTCCTGGCAGCCCATCATCGAATTCTTGGACGACCAGCACGAGTCGTACATGCTTCAGGAGCAACAGCCACGCAGATCTGATAGAATTGACCTGCGTGTTCACGTCTGCCTGTACTTCATTCGCCCCACTGGTCACACCCTCAAGCCGCTCGACATTGAAGTCATGAAGCGACTGTGCACCCGAGTCAACCTAATTCCAGTCATCGCAAAGGCGGACACTCTGAGCCCTGCAGACCTTCAAAGATTCAAGTCAAGAGTACGAACCACGATTGAAGCCCAAAATATCAAAGTGTACCAGCCGGCACTTGACGATGATGACGAGGGAATGCTCAAGGTCACCCGCGAGCTCATCACCGCCATGCCGTTTGCCGTCATTGGCTCAGAGAAGGATGTCACCACGCCTGATGGACGTAGTGTCAAGGGTCGTCAATATGCGTGGGGAGTCGCCGAAGTGGAGAATGAGGAACATTGCGATTTCCGCAAGTTGAGATCTGTCTTGATCCGCAACCACATGCTCGATCTGATCCACACAACCGAGGAGAACCACTACGAGGCGTACCGCGCGCAGCAGATGGAGACGCGCAAGTTCGGCGAGGCTCGTCCGAGGAAGCTGGACAACCCCAAGTTCAAAGAGGAGGAAGAGGCTTTGCGCAAGCGCTTTACCGAGCAGGTCAAGGTGGAGGAGCAGCGCTTCCGTGCCTGGGAACAGAAGCTCATCAACGAGCGAGACCGCCTCAACAAGGACCTCGAAACGAGTCACCAGCAGATCAAAACGCTGGAGCAAGAGCTCGAGAACCTCCAAGGCAGCATGGGCACGAGGTCTCACGGTCGTCGTTAGACCTCAGCAGCGAGTCCTTTGTTTTAGCGAGCAGTTTAACTTTTCATATAGTTAGATACCTTTTTCCATTGCCCTAGGGTTTTGTGCTTCTCGACTAATGATCGCCCAGAGCGAATCGGAGGAGGTACTGCTGGATAGCGGGGGTATAGATCCAAATGCAAAAGTTTCTGGACCTTGCTGCCTTGAATCTCGTCCGTGATGCTTCGCCACAATTTGTGGAGAATTTGACAGTGCTTTAGTCCACACTTCCACAATTGACATCTTTGAGTACCTTGAACACTTTGATGGCCCGATAGTAGCATGCATGTGTACTTCCTGTGATCGCTTCGATATCGACACACCCACTTGCAGTTATGGCTTTGGCCAGAACCTCACTACGAGGCTTCCTCACTCATGCCCGATACCATCTTCAAATCTCGATACAGCGCCAGTCTCCCGTGACGTTTGTCATTGGAAACGAGTCTGCCGGTGCGTTTTCCCTTTGATCTGTTTCCTTTGTCTAATTCGTGCAGATCTTGACTCCATCTCCTCGGCTCTCCTCTACGCCTACATCGCCACCATCTCCCCGTCACAGTCCCCGGCCATCCACGTGCCCCTCCTCAATATCCCCCGCCGCGACCTGTCTTTGCGGCCCGAACTACTCGCCCTTCTCCCACGAGCCAACATCCAGCCCTCCCACCTCCTCACGCTCGACGACCTCGGCGACCTCTCCACTCTCCCATCGCGCCTCCCTCCTGCCTTAACCCGCTGGATCCTCGTCGACCACAACGCACTCCAAGGCACCTTAGGGCAACACTACAGCAGCAGCGTAGCAGGCGTCATCGACCACCACGCGGACGAGAAGGCCGTGCCCCTCGACGCTGTCCCGCGCACAATCGAGACATGCGGGAGCTGCAGCTCGCTCATCGTGCGGCACCTGCGAGACCAATGGGACGCATGGTTCCTGACCGTCTCATTCTCCGGCGCAGCTAACGGGCAGGGCGATAATCTCATCGAAGACGGGGCGTTCGCGACACTCTGGGACGCGCAGGTTGCGTTTCTGGGACTGGCGAGCGTGCTGATCGATACGGCGAAGTTGCAGGACGAGAATAAAACGACGGACGAGGATCGCAGGGCGGTGGAGTACCTTGAGACGAAGGTCAAGATAAGTCTCAAGGCGGGTAAGGGGTATGAGAGGGGACGCTTCTGGGAAGAGGTGCAGAGGGCGAAGGAGGATCTCGGTGGGATGACGGTCAGGGATGTGTTGAGGAAGGATTATAAGGAGTGGAGCGAGGGGGAGAGAAAGTTAGGGACTTGTGCGGTAGTGAGGCCGTGGGGTCATCTGGAGGAGAAGGCCGAAGGGGAAGGGAAGGGGGGGTTGGTGGAGCAGTGTAGGGCGTTTGCAGAGGAGATGGGGCTGACGGTTGTGTCGGTCATGACTGCTTACACGGGCGAGGGAGGGGACTTTGAGAGGCAGGTGATGGTGGGTGCTAGGAGTCAGGAGGGAAAGGAGGTTGTAGAGAGGTTCAGGGAGGCTTCGACTAAGGAGTTGGATCTGCATGAGATTCAACATGGTGATGAGGAGGGCTGGAAGACGTATGTGTGGCAGCAAAAGAACCTTGCCGCTAGTCGCAAGCAGATAGCGCCCTTGTTGCGCAAGGCAATGGCTTCCAAATGAGATGACAAAGAGTGTCTTGAAATACATCTATTGAGAAGATGTGCTGAAGAGATTTGGAAAACCCTTCTCTGGGGAGAGCTACGACATTTCGGACAAAGAGGCTGCTGAGGAGGTGTGAGGCATGTCGACCAGGAGTGGTGATCTACCAGCCAAAGAAGACATGATCCGCCAGTTTCCAGAGCCTACCGTGTGTTCAAGAAGGTCATTTGCCTCCACGTCGCTTGACCGGGGGCAAAATGTGTCAAAGGTCATGAGATAGAGGAGGGTGGCAATCACCAAGGGGAATCCTCTGATCAAATGAATAATCTTAGCACTTACTCATCAAAGCAAGTGATGGTATCCATGAGGCAAAGAGATGTATCAGTCAAGATCGAAGGTCACTGGACTAATAGCGGCATAAGATATGTTGGCTCTGGGGGACGATTATTGGTGTGATCGAAGTCGACAACAAGTATACTTACCTGGCTCTTCCCTATCCAGACACGAGAATTGTCAAGGGTTATGAGAGAGCAGGACGATTCAAAAACAGTCCAGTAGATCGATACCTGTTCCCAGGGACTATCGAAGCAGCAAGGACGGGAACTGAGGATGCTTGCCTGAACGCCATCGGCCCGGAAAAGGCACGTATTGCGAATCGCATGTAATCTGACAAATGTCAAACCCACCGCGCAAGATAAGCTGAATGGAAGCATATCGGCCTAATTGTCGACGAGGATCATGAGTCGAAGTCCGAGTAGATCACTGATCGCGACACAAGGGTATGTCCTTCATAGAATATGAACATGTTGTAGAAGTGAACGACAGGGGTACTTACCAAATTGCCACTTACCCGGTAAATAGATGTATGTCATGGGTCATGAGATCCTTACAGATGTGTCAACCACGGTTCGGGGATGAGCCAACAGCCCAAAGGCATGGATGGGTCGTTATTCAAATACCGTAAGCCCTCCATTACCGATGCGCTGGTTGCGTGCAAGATCTGAAGCCGTCAGCTGACCTTGTACACCGCCATCGTGATGCATGATGTAGACGGCAGGTATGATACGATACGAATGCTCCAAAAGCGGTCGCACAAACGGTCTGCCACGATGGACCATGATGGTTCCATGGACGGGACACGATCGACGTGGCTTGTGGTAGTGTCGGTCTTCCAGTACAGTGCTAGCGAACCAATGACAGATGTCCTGGGGTCAGATGCATGCAAACGGCCAGAACAGGGCCCGACAGTGATGTGGCATGTCTATGCAAGGAGTTGAGTGATGATTGGTTGAATGCAAGATGCAGCTACATGGCACCGGACAAGGATGCGTTGGCGCATGTGACGCTTCACGGGAGCTCCCACACTCTACCAGCCTGCTTCCTGGTGAGTCCCTGCTCCCTGCACGCCCGCTCCTAGACTGCTCCTTGGGTGAGCATGTCCGCCCTCCCTCTATCTGACAAGACCAAGAACATATGCTCATGACAGGAAATTCAGGTCGTTACAACGCGTGTCATACATCAGTACCACAAGTCAGATAGATTCGACGCGTTTTCTTCTCGGAGGATTCTTCCTCTTCCGCATCGCAATATTCGTCGCACAAAATTGAGAAATTCTTCCTTCACTTTAAACGCCTTCTTAGAAGCTTCATCAAGGCGGACAACGCATACTCTAGCAAGCTCTGGCATTCAAGCTCCACATTCGACTCGTCGACACCTCATCACCCGCTGTCCGGCATCGGGATCTCGCAGCAGGACCAAAAGCAACTTCACTTCTCTCATCGAGTCAAGCATCATTCTGGTCGTACCAGTTTTACTCCTGCGTACTCTCGTCTGCACGACTCGCTGGCAGCTCCGCAGATCTGCATACCTCAACCTCCGTCCAACAATCCTCAGTCTCTGTCGCGTGTGAGCTGGCAATATATATGCGCTACCACTGATATGTACAGTGTCCGCAGCACGTCCTGACACGCTTTTCGTCTTTATCCGTCTCAAGGCCAGCAAACGCCCCTGTCGGCTTCATCTCTGAGCGTGGGACGTCTGATCCCCACTCTTCAACCCCTCGTAGACGGTTCGTGTCACCAGTTCTTCCGACCTCATCTCTGGTCCCTTGTCTGCAATTTTGATCTTTCTGCCTCGATCGCCCTTCCGTCTCTACCAATGGACGAGGACCGCATTGGTCTGGAGCTAGGTCCGTTACGCCACCTCTTTCCCCTTCCGCCTTCGTGACAACCTTTATTCCCAAATGGACCAGAGCGACTCCAATCCTATGGAGGAGCTCGCTCACTTACTCAGATTACAAAAGTACCACAAGCGGAAGCGGAAGGACCTGCAGGACAGAGTCAATAAGCTCAAGGTATCGTGTGAAGTCCAAAAGAGACTCATTAGAAGCCAGCCAAATCTCCAAAGGACCCTCGCAGATTGCATACGGACTGGTAACAAAAGCGACTTCAGGAACGCTTTCGATGCTTTCAAGGATGTCCAAAGTCTGGCCACGGACCTTGCCACTGGACGGATCTCTGCAGCTGTCATGGACGATACCGGTCGGTCGGAAGGCAGCAGGCATTCAGAAGCGCAGTCATTCCTGGATAGAATTTCCCGTGATTCACGAGACCAAGCCTTGCGTTTTGTCTCCGATGTAGTTTCCAACGAGGATTTTCTAATCAACCGACTCATGTCTTTGAACCAACGACAGCTTGAGAATATTCAACTTGGGCAACATCTAGCTATCCCGGACAAATCTGTACTCGGACACTCAACGCCATCCTCTATCCGGAGGCTCTCCAGCCCCGGACCGGCTCAAGCGGAATCTAGAGCATCATCGCAGGTATGGGATCTCTGTAGACACGATGCCTTTGCGCTTTTGCTGGACCTGGTTGGATTACATCCAGCAAGCAATGGTCAATCCGTCAGACGGCGACAAGAGCTTACTTGGGCAAGCGTCTGCGCACGAATGTTATCAGAGAACCGTCCTGGTCGGGAGAAGTTCATCATAGCTATTCTTGATGGGATGGCAAATGAAATTGAACCATCAGGTAAGCGAGCACTGGAGACATGGATCCAAGAGACACTACAGGACGGCCACTTCTTACTGTCAAGATCCGAAAATCCCTCCTTCCGCGTAAGGAGCCAAGGCATCATGTCAGACGCCCCAGCAGAATCCGAGGACGTCGAGGTCTTTTACACGAACGCAACAAGGAAGCTCTTTGCCCTACTCAAGGACAATGATCGGACACATATTATTCCCGCCAGGGTTCTCAACCTGTGCAGATTTACCGTGGACAAGCTCAGAGACTCTGATACTCGTTTCAGGACCGCACCTTTCTTCTTCCTCGCCCACTGGCTTTTTTCAACTTTCATGCTTGACAACATCATCACTCCAGAGGTATAGTACGTGGCGACCGTATATTTCACCTAGACTGACGGTCTTTCAGGCGAGAGGGCTCATGCTGAGCGATTCGTTCCCAGAGACAGCTCGACACCGAATACTTCGTGAAACCATTCTCAAAGCTCAGAAAATCGTCTTTGATGTTTCATACGCATGGTAGTCTTAATTACATATCCACTCACATGACCAGTACTGACGGATACCAGGAGCCACACTGGACCCATTGACCCGTCGCTAAAGGCTGACGTCGATGCTATTGCAGCCATCTTCAGACCTACCACCGATGGCCGCTCTATCGAACAGCAACACGCTCGATCCTCCGACTACTTTTTGCGGAGTGTCAGTCCTGCAGATATCTATACCCTCGTCCAAGCGCTGTATCCGGACAAGCTTGACAGCGGTGTCACCGGCTCTTTGTTCCTGAATCCAGCCATTCTGCCAGCGGCCAATTCATCAGCCTCTTCTGTGTCAGGTCTATCTATTTTCCGTGAGTCCGCCTTTGATGACCTCGATCACGACCGGCTCCCTCCAATCCCTGGAAATGATAGCAACCTCTCCACGGAGTCGGACGTCAGCTCTCGGGGTCCGACCAGTCCAGGAGCGCATGTCTCCAACAGCATTGATGACGAGGATTCTGTCGTCAGAGCCATCACTTTGCGCAGCGCTTGTTCGGAGATACACGCTGTGACGCAATCCAAGTCTTCTAGTGCTATCAGCCATCCTGCAAACGAATCATGGGCGCTCCTTGAGCTCAGAGACGGGCGTGTACGGAACATCGACCGCATTCATGCTTTCACAGTGGAGCAATGCGAGTATGAGATTCATGGCGACAGTGACCATGATAACGGCTTTCGAAATGATTCTGACAAGAACAACACGTATCTCGAGATCAGGCGAACTCTACTAAGATTATTGGCGGATCCTGCTCTTGGTAGCCTCCAGTCATCAAATGTCGAAATTCGGAGCAGCGACATGATGCTACCTTTTCCTTCTCCGAGAAGACAAAATAATCCTTTCTCACCGTCAACTGAGCCTTCGGAGAGATCAAGAACAAATCCCTTCAGGAATCGAAGTCTTTCGCTTACAGAAGTGATGCACGCAACAAATATAAGTCCGCAGCCCAGCAGGATAGACAATCGCTCTTCTCCGTCCAGATGGCCTTCGACACTCTCCGGCACCTTTCAACGAGCGATCGGTCAGCTCGAGCAAGCCGAAGACTTCACCAAAGCATATAGCTATTCCCAGACGCTGTCAAGGATCAAAATGCTTTCCTCCTCCAACCCCAACACAGAATCGTCTATGCTGCGCTACTTTACTCGCGACGTCGAGCACTCTGTAGCTCGGTCTCGTAGCGCTTCAGCCAAGCTCGAAGTACTGGCATCCCTGCTTGAACAGCAGAATATCGAGACCGAGTCCTGGGTGAGACTGATAGCATCCATTACCAGCAAGACCAGAGTCAAGATGTGGTACTGCACCGATGTGAGATCTGCGGCGCCGTATGCTGAACTCGAGAAGCTCGCCTCAGCGATCCGGACTATGGACCTGCCGAAGCAGCCAAGCACGAAGAAGACCGAGCCACCTCCGCTTCGTCACAAAGGGACATTGAAGCCCAAGAACTTGAGCGCGGTCAAAAAGGGTGACGCGAGCTTGATGGACGTCATGGTCACTGATCCCGCCTACCGAGTGCTGAATAAACTCAAGGATGATCAGGTCACTATTGCTCAGCAGTGGATGGACAAATCTGGTATCGAGAACATTTGCGTCGGCGAGGAGCGGCTTCATCGACTTCTCTGCGAGGTGGCGAAGTGTCTGTCGCAACTTGTTAGCTCAGATCCTGTTGCCAGTCCTGTGCTTTGGGGCAGCGAGTTATTCCAGCGCGACCGCATGGATGGCGAGAATGAAGCCCTGCAGATTGAGATCGCGAGCAATGACAGTCGTGACACATACACCTTCATATCTCGTCCGAGCTCCAATGGGTCAGAATTTGTCCACGGCGACTATCCAGGGCGGCTGAGGCGAAAGTCCGACTTCAACATTGCGACAGGTAGTCTGAACAGCCAGGACTTTACCAGCGAGTATCTTGAGAATAGGTCACCGACACTTCTGACGAGATCATCGACGACATTCTGGTCGCCTTCTGGCTACCGTTCGCAGTCACCGCTGAGCAATATCAGCCCGCCGTCTCGGACTTGGTCACCCATGCATCTTCGCCAGTCAATCTCGCGAGAATCTTTCCAATCAGCTACCAAGGTGAAGGGACTGCTGAGTGACCTCCGTCAAAGCGTCACCGGACTGTTAGTGTCGGATATCATGCAAGCTACATATCCGACAGGAAGCGAGACCGATGTCTCATTCTTTCAGGGTGTTGGATATGAATATGTGAGGGCTACGATGCCACGATCTCCGAAGTGCATGGCCAGCAGCGACTACAACTCTGGATATGGCAAGGAAGAAGACCGGGATACTCGACGAGACTCGAAGCTGCCAGGCTCCGCCAAGAAGTCGACAAGCACAGAAGTTGTGAATGGAATGACAATCAGCAGCTTGAAGAAGCAGTCAAGATTCAGCGGACTTGACAAATCTCTGTTCGATCTAGACCTTGCGAAGCACCGTCTTGTCAGACGCTTCAACCTCACCAACGGTCCATATGATAAGCTCAAGATCCTGCACGATTTGGAAATGCTTCTATCATCCACCTCAACACCATCTTCGACATCAGCATCACGTCCACCGAGCTTCCTGTTGCGCACCCGACTCGAGCCGCTCCTTCTCTCAGGGCAATCCTCTACCCACCTCCACGCCTCCATCAACCATTTCACCACTCTATTCCACGACCCCACCACGCGTCCCACCCACCTGTTCCGCGACCTGCAGTCCATCGCATCACTCCTTCCTACCGACATTCTTGACGAGACACCTCAAGGCAAGACTTTTTGGTCCGCGACCATCGCGGCGCTGACGCTTAAGTCTACGGCGACGCAAAACATTGTCGAAGCTGCCGACGCCATCATTTCGCACCATACGTCGCGTGGGGGCGCTCCATCCCCTGCTCCTCCAGCAACGATGGGGGATGAGCATCCCCTCTCCCGTGCCTCCTCTCTGCTACGTCTCGCAGCAGCACAAGGCCACGCAGTCGCCCAACGCGAGCTTGCAACTTTGTATCTCACGCATCCGGAGCTGGTCCCACGTGTGCTGGCGCCGATGAGTAGAGTCAAAGACGTCTTCAGGGCTAGTCAAGCTGCTAAATGGGCCAGAGAGAATAGCGATGGGCGGAAGTATGACGCTGAGACAATGTGTGTCGCTTTCCACTGGATGGAGCTGAGCGCAAAGGGAGGGGATACGTTGGCTGGGGGGTTTGTTAGTTCAAGAGAGTGATTGCACTCTCCTACCATCATTGCTCAAAGAGCAAGGTTTTATTTGAGACATGTCGCTGCATTTCTGGACTGCATCAAGCGTATTTGGAGTATATTGGGCACCTAGCATCCAGCATTCCGGCATCGACTAATCCCAGCACGTTGGACTTTTGAGCATGTTACAGCAAGCAGCATTGGAGTCAAAGGACAAGGGCATATCAGAGGAGAAAGCATGTGGCCCAAAAAGGCATATCGATACTTCTATCATGCATATATACCCCTTTGCCTCGCTATTTCAGTCCCAAAAAAAAATGAAGAGTCAGAAATTTGTGTATCTTACGCCGGTTCCGGCACACAGGCCCCTATGTGGACGTGGAAACTGCCATCGATATGATCATGCTTTGGTGAAACTCACTGTATGCTTCCCTGTCCCGCTCACGTCTGCCAGACAAAGCCCCTCTCTTCCTTCGCTTTCCTCACACTCTCCTCAATCTCCCTCTCCCGCTCACGATCCCTGTCCCCGGCGCGCTTCATATCCACATTCACGCCGTCGTCCTCTTTCACCTTTTTGACAGGATGAAGCAGCATACCAGGCAGACACATCCTCCCCTTCCCACCGAACGATTTCTCCCAGTCTTCCAAGCCCGTCGCGTCATCGCTCGCCTTGACGTTCCCCTCCTCGTACCCCTTGCCGCCAATATCGCCGAGGATATCCTTCGCGCGCCACCCGAGCCATCGCCTGTAAAGGATGCGCGGGAAGCCGGTAGAGTAATACCAGCTCCAGCCTCTGAACGCCGCCTCTCTGTCGTGGTTGTAGGGTGAGTCGCTCTTGCTTCCCCACCCCGCCGTGCTGCCGTTGTCGGCGTTGAACGTCGCGTCCAGGAACCACGCGGGCCACTTCCTGTCCATCCAGATGGGATGCGGCGCGTACACGGCTTTCAACCCGTGTTGGAGCGCGACCGTGGCGGGCCACATCTCGGCTTGCATGGAGCGGCCGGCGCGGTTCTCGAGGTGCATGGCGTGTAGCATCTTTTTGCTGAAGCGTGCGACCGTGTTGATGAAGACGCGGCGCGGGATCTTGGCAAAGTCCGGGTGGAAGTAGGCGTCGTCGCCGGGGTCTTGTTGCGTGAAGTGGGGTCGCTTGCCGGGGACAAAGTTCCAGATCTTGTAGCGGTAGGACCACTCGGTTTGCGTTGGGTCCCAGATCGGTTGGAGTGTGATGAGGTCGGCTTCTTCGCCTGCGCCCCAGGAAAAATTGTCTTCGGCCCAGCTGGTGGGTGGGCGAGGGCCGATGACGGTTTGCTCAGAATTGTAGGGTTGGGGACCCCAGACCGGCTTGAGAGTGCCGGCGGCCGTGGCGTTGGCGACGGCTGCGTCGGTGTCGGATAGGAAGGAGGCAAAGTTACCGTGTTCGCGCGGGAGATAGAAGCGTGAACTGCGCTCCCAGGAGTTCTTTCGTGGCATGTTGCGCGCGAATTCGACCATCTTCTCGAGGAAGTGGTAGTGGTTGCCTGTGTAGCGGGCGTCGGTTTCCCAGTTCCAGACATAGTCGAATTCGGGGTGCGTCTTGCTGAACCATTGAAGTGGCATGAATTGCTGCCAGTAGACTTGCCAGTCGCCTACTTTGGGGTACCATTCTTCAACGACCTTTTCGGTCCAGAGGAGAGATATATCCCGAAGCTCTTTCGGCACGACACGGCGCAGGACGTCTTGGTATTTTTGCGGGTTGTTGTAGATATCTGCATCGTGCTCCTTGACGTTGACGAAGAGGTAAACCTGGTATTCGCCGCCGGAGAGCAGGGAAAGCTCAGTGACCAGCGCACGGATGGCCTGCAGATCGTTCTCGGTGTATGTGTAGCCCTCCCATGTCCTGATCAACAGAGCAGTCCTGTGCTGGTATTTGGGAAATGCAGTGTTCCTAGACTGAGCAGCTTCCGTCTCGTCAAGAGAGTCGACGTTCTCAGGCTCAACCTTTGTTGGTATTAGATTCATCGGTATCCGTGCCTCCGGGGCATATCGATGCTTGTTCTTTTGGAGACACTGATCTTGCAATTGCCCCCACCACTTCTCCGACCAATCCGGGCGAACATCTGGACGGCTCCAATCCTGTGGTACATTCATCTGTGTCTGACCGAGACCGTACGGCCCATAGCGGTAGAATCGATCGAAACAAACATTCTCATCCAAACCTGTCACAGATGCGCTTCCTACTGCAGGCGCAGGGAACCCAGGAGGTGGAGCACGGAAGGCTTGTACAATGTCCTCAACACTCGTGTCCAAATTTTTCCCTCGAGGACCCTCGCATGGCGACCATTCGCCCCGCCACTGTGCTCGCCATTCTGGGCTGTTGTAGTTCGGGTAGGGAAGGTATGGCTCAGGCTTGATGTCTTTCTCCTGGAGATGCTTGATGCCATTTCTGGTAAAGTAGCCAAGCTCCCTGGCAAGTTATTAGTGGTTGTACCTGTGATTTAAAAACGCTTTCTTACCAGTCAAATGCCTCCCACCGGTTCGGATCATAGTCTGCATCTCTGTACGCATCCCATGATGGCCAGTGGTCTCTTGTGTCCAGCGTTTCCCAGTCCTTTAGCTCTTTAACAAACTTTTGTACATCCTCGAAAGGTAAATGCTTGATAGGTGTGATCTCTCCATCGAGATAGTTGATGGGCTTTGGCTCCTCGTATCCTGACGATGCTGGTACCTTCTGACTCGGGTGTTGATGTTTCTGCCTATTGTTCGCAACCTTGTCCGCCACGAGATCATTCAGAGGCTCCCCGACCGGCTTTTGCTGGTTCCGTGTATTCGACGCTTCTTGCGATGCGTCGAGATCTGCATCTACCGGTCGTACACCGGTGAATGTGTATGAAGAAAGTCTTCCCCGGTATTCTGTGTTTCGGAAAAGTATGGTGGTGCAAAAGAGGACAAGCACTGCCAGCAATGCCAGTCGGCGGATGGAGGAAGAGGGTGAGAATAACATTATGGTCGTCGTATGAGGTCGAGCGAGTGTTCAGCAGTCCGCGTAGAGGGACGAGGCTCTACGGGGATGGCGCAGGTTGTTGGTTTTACAAGTTGGTGACAATCATGTTCCAGAAGGTGTATGCGCCGAATGCAGGCTCGCGGTATGCCAGTCGTGATGCCAAAAGAATGAACGTCGACGAGAAGTATCGCGACCGGTATTAGTGACGACGATCCAACGTGTCGACGGTGAGGAGGAGTGGTGAAAAGATGTTAGATGAGGTTGCGCGAGAGAGAGCGACAGTCGAAAAGTGGTTCGGGGTAGCCAAGCGTCTGAGCGCTGCGCAAGGAAGACGTGGGATGCTGGATACTAACACACCAATGATGCGACGAAGAGGAAACGCGCACCGGATGGATCTTCCCCTGTACGGATAATATGTCGTTCCAGGCTTTTCTCCAGCAAGCTTTAAATGATTTACTTTGGTCACACAAAAGTGTTTGCAGAGTCAAAAGCGGGCGGCGCGGAGAATAGCGCCAACGACAAGGGGAGCAGGAGACAATCATGGCATCTCAGGCATGGCAGAGACTGGGGCTACATCCCCTGAAACGTCCCCACCATAGGATGAATTTGTATATAGTAATTGGAGCTAGAAATACGCGTCGAATATTCCAAGGCTCTTTCTATGCTACCTGAGCATCTACAGTTGTCGTAAACCAATAGACATAGCTCCTCAGCTTACGTCGTCGTCCATAACGTTGCTGTCAAACGATGGTATCTTACCCCTATCTCTACCATCGATATGGGTCAAGATCAAGCCAAATGCATGCCAAGCTTTCAACGGCTATCCTGTTCATTTCACCTCTTTCCGTCTATACATTTATCAGATCTGTCCATCTGATCGTGCGAGGTACACACGATCGCATTCGTTGAGTAATTGCCCAGCTTAAATGTCCGGGACTTTTACGCAGATATCAGTCTATATCCATCCCTCCGGCCCCACGATCTTCAGGTACCGCTCTTGAAGGATGAAGGTGGCTTGCTGCAGGGACGGCAAGTCGTCGAGCAACGAGTAACGACTATCGCTCGATGTCCGATGGTGTATCTGTCTTTGCAGCGCATGGAAGTGGCAAGGATGCATGAGAATTATTCCCAACCATTTAATTGTACATGTGCTTCATCCTTGCAAGGCATCAGATCGTCCATCAAGCCTGTCATCTTTCTATCCACCAGCTTCCTGGGGCATCTGACTCTTTTTTTACCCGAACCACGCCAGTTGCGCAAGTGGCTTTTCCAGTAAGTCTCACTGGCTGTCAGTCCCGAAAGTTTAGTAAATACCTGACAGCACGCCTTTCTAGTTGGCTAGGGCAGCAAGTCAAATGAAATGAGCTGTCGATGAGGTGATCATTCTGCAGCTATGTCTCTCTGTCAGACGGCCAAGATACCCTTAGACATCCAATTCCTCAGCCACAGAAAACAAACTGTCGCCAAGATGCCTCATCACTTGCGACATTCTCTTCGGAGGAAATATGAAACAGCCACTACTTTTTTAGCATTCCATGATCGTCAGAGCTTGGGCGACCCGTCACATTATTTCGTTCGCCAAAGCCATGCGGCTCTGCTTCAATATGCATGCTATCCTTGCTGCTTCTTGTTCCACCCGGCGGGTAGGTACACCGCTTGTACTTTGTCAAAGTGTCCGTCACCTGACGCCATCGCTTGTGCCAAATTGAGCAGTCACCGCCACCTCGCTTCGACGTTAGTGTGCAACTCGCTCGCACATTTGGTATTCCATGATATTCCAGAGCTACCCCTCATGTCCACTTTTGCACCACCACACCGCCGCGCTTGTATTCAGGAAGATCGCCCAACTTGGCGCTCTTGTCGCTCAGCTCCTTTGATGGAAAGGTGGTCATAAGCGCATAGCCCCTTGTCCGGCTTTGGGCGCTTGAGGCATTGACGAACTCGTAGACATCGCCGATGGTATGTGAAGTGTTGAAGCGAGATCTTAATTGTGTGCCATCGCCCAGACGGATCTGGAGCTGGATAGTTGGCTGTGATTCGTCGACTGACACTGACGGCGAAGCTGTGCCACTCGTCGATGCAGCAGGTGCAGCAGCAGCCGGTGCATTGCTCTGTGTAGTTGTTGCCGCAGGTCCAGGTGTTGGGCTGCCCAGTCTCTGACCCGAGCCTCTAAATGGTTGATACTTCTTCTTTGGCTGCACGTACTTCTCGTCCTTGTGTGGGTTGAGTTGAAGATCCACCTCTTGACCAGGCTCCACGCCCAGAAGAGCGAGCGGTGCTCGACCTTGGTTGATGAGGGCCAGCGTTGGTGCATTGGCGGGATCGTCGAAACGGAATAGCGGTCCATCATCGACAGAGAAACCATCTTGCCAGAGGTGCAGTGTTCTGGTCACCCTTGGCAAGTTGGACGGTCGACCACTCGCTGCTGCTTCTGGATCTTCGATTACCCGGGACTCTGCCTCATCACCACCGAGTGTCTGGGCTCTGCCAGTGAAAGCGGATGAGCGTGTAGGTTGATCCTCGCCCCCAGGACGTGGTCTATTTCTGTGATTGTCAGTGAAGAGCTCCTGCAAACATGCATGCCGACACATACTGTCTCGCCTGATTCATAATATTGCTGAAGTGATCAGAAGCAGGATTATTGTTGTTCGGGTTCTGCACCGCCAATCCAGACTTCTCACCACCAGCAAAGAAATCCTGCTTCGTCTCATCTTCGTCATCGCTATCATCCCCGGCGCTACCGCCCTGCAAGTCTTTCAAGGTACGCATGCGTGACTGGTTTGGCGGTGCTCGTGATGGACCTGATGATTGGCCGCCTTGTAAAGCTCCAGCTCCGCCAGCTCGCTGAGGGGTTTCATCTTCGTCCATCTCCGGCTCTTCAGCTTCGTCGGCGTCCTGTGATTCGTAGTACAGTCGCACAGCTTCTTCAGAGTTCCAGTTGGCGGCTTCGAGGATTGATCTTGCCTGATGAGAGAAATGTAAGTCAGGATCTTGGGTGCTTGTGAACACTAATGTTCAGGTGGGGCTTACCGCTGCAGGTGTAGTTCCTGTGATGCCGCACACTTCAGAGATCAGGTCGTCTTGATTTGAAGCCATGCTGAGAGGCGTCAAGTCGTGATAGACAGACCGGCGAGAAATTTATGTGAAGAAAGAGTCGTGAAGAAAAATGCGCCTGACAAGAAAGATGGTGAATGGCAAGCATCAGATACTCAACGTCATGGCTGAAAATGCGGCTCTGCTTGACAGCTCAAAAAGCCCTCCACTTCAATCACCGGCTTGTCAGTGCCCGCGTCAGGCACCTCTATTCATTTTGCAGCATCCGCATATATCCTAGGACGGTCTTAATTTCCATGGCCAATTCCACTCTGCGTATGTTGCTGACCTTGTCTCTGTCACCACGTGCATCATGCGCGTCGAAATCACAGATTGTTGGCATTCATCACGTTTCTACGGGCGGATATCATTTGCAATGACCTGCACAAGGGCCGTGCTGAGTCCTCACTTCTGCCGCAATCACCTCATCATTTCCACGAGAATTTTGTCGTTCTGTTCATCTGCCCGATGAAGGAATGGGATTACAGCAGCCAGGAGCCCTTCAGGATCTTCGTCCGGAATGAAGTGGCCGCAGTCGAGTCCGACTCCCTTGACATATGTGGCGTACTTCTGCCATATCTCTAATGGCGCCGCGGATGGCTCCTCTCTCTGCCCTCCCAACAAGCCGCCTCGGCTCCAGACTACGAGGATTGGAGTGTCAGTATGGTGTCCCTCTGAAAGATCCTTCGTGTCGCTGATGCTATCAATGAGCGCGCCAGCTCTGTAATCCTCACAGGTCGTATGGATCCTCTCCAGCATGCAGTATGCGTTCCTCTACTCGTCAAGTACCCTAGGATCGAAACAAGCAAGTGACTTTTCTCTGGTCCAAGATGCCAAGGTGTGTTTATATTGAAAGAAACCAGAGAGACATTTCGAGCACATCGCTGTGTCTGCTATGCAAGGGTCATGAAACTCTCAAGAGTGACAAGCAAAGGGCATGCGAAATCAGGGACTATAGCCAGGCTTTATCAGCGCCTTGAGCATCGAATCAAGACTGTATAGAGTAATAGATAGACTTGCCTATTCTTGCAAATGGATTCAAATCGATCTCACTGGATAAGGCGTCACAGAGTCTTAGTTCGCGTCCAAGACAGCGTTCTTACCGCATCCCTAATACACCTCAGCGAAATAGTCAAACGATCATTGCAGTGCGCCAGTGGAGGATGACCACGGCACGAGATGCCGGGAAGAAATCTCCCCTAGCGACAAAGGTGCAGCAGTCATTCATCAGGTTGACAATGCCGGAGACCTTGCATGGGTCATCTCAATTCGTGCAGAAGCGTACTACGAGGGTATGGGGTGGAGTCAACACTTCGAAATCCTCATTGCACAACTGACGGTGGAATACTGTCCAACTATCGGATCGCCTTGGCAATCTGATTGGCTTGCGATTCACGCCGGCCGTTGCGTCACTTGCATCTTCTGCTTTCCGGATGAGAAAGATCCCAAGCAGGCCAAGCTGCGATCGTTGCTCATGCACCCCTCTGGTCGTGGGCTGGGTCTTGGAAGTGCCCCTGCGCAATGTTGCGTGTCTTTTGTCAGGAAGGCCGGGTACGAAAGGTTAACGCTATGGACAAGCGATGTAATGGCTACAGCACGCCGCATATGCGAAGTTGAAAGGTTGGTCTTGGTCAATTCGGAGGCTAAATAACAAGTTCGGAGATCCAGTTGTTGGTCGAAACTGGACGCGATCCTCTTAAACGTATTCGATGAGTTGCATGATAGAGATCATGTCTCATAGATAGCCTACATGAATAAGAACAGCGGTAGACGAATGTTGATGGTTTCGTGGATGTCGCGCAGGCCTGAGTGATAGGTGAAGAAGCTTTGAGGCGAGGAAGCTCGGTGGAGGCCAAACTCGTGTAAGTTATATCAAGTCCGGGGTTCCTGGCGGAGGGTTAGGGTTTTCTGGTCCACGGTGTGGGGTTTTGGTTCGCAGCTGTTCGGTCAATCACACTTCCCACTACATCTACGTGCAAGGGCTTTCCTGCACGACACTACGACTGATTTGACATTGACATGCACAAGTCGGGTTTTGATCTCACAATCCGTTAAACATCCCCATAACCGCTGGTAGACCGACAGCACTCTGGATCGCTTGCGAGCTTCCGCCAATATCACCCGGCGGCCACCATGTCGGGCTCTCCACGCAATGACTTGAGCGAATCACAAATGACAATACCATCAGACAGCGAGAACTATGATGCACATCACGACATGTCAGAGTCGGATTCTCCGGGGTCGTCGAGCTCACCAATGATTCTCTATTCACCGCCCACAGTCTGGAGTCTGTTAAGAGGTGCAGCGATTAATCTGCTCCTACCTTTCGTCAACGGGCTCATGCTTGGATTTGGAGAGTTATTCGCGAACGAACTGGCTTTCAGATTGGGCTGGGGAGGCACAAAGGTCAGTCATCACTCCGAGACACTTGGGATGATTGCATGCAGTTCTTCTCCTCCACATGGATGAATCCGACCCTACCCCAGTGATACTTTCTGACACTCATAGATATTCCCTTCACATCGATCAGGATCGCGCAGAGTAGGACCAGGAGTGGAAATGAAGGACGACCCAATTGAGAGGCGGAGACGAACAGGCCGCGAGCTCGATGCATACAGCTCCCTGGAGTAGGAATATGATTGGAAAGCCTTCCCGGGTCCGTGGCTAAGCAATGGAGGATATATTCAGTTCCATCTGCATATAAGAGCAGCATGGTCGCAGTATCTGCTGGCGTTTCCACATTAGACAAAGATTTGTTGATATGCAAAACATGATGATGCACGATAAATTCAAACCCACATAACGATTGTTCCCTCATCTGCAATGCATTATCCACATAGGTCCACTGCTTGCACGAACAGATGGTGACTAACGATACCTCGGAGCATGTTTGATATCGCCAAGCTTTCCGCGTTCGCGTCGGCCAAAAAAAAGTTCAGATGCCGACCAGCTCAAGTCTGCCCGCAGCTTCACTATCCTTCCTACTTTCCATTATCATCATCCAAGACGATGCCCAGTCGGGGAGCTCAGCTGAGCTCGAAGGCCTTCAAGGCCGCTCAATTCCAGTCAATACACTCGGCCCGGATGGTGAGCAGCTTCCACCCGCACCTCGACATCAACTAATCTAATGGTAGTTCTCTTCGAGCAGATCCCGGGCCTTTGTACAACCAAGCACGAGACCAACTCTTCTGCGAAGGATTGTTGTTGAGCAAAAGAGAAGCATATCATGGAATCCGACTACCTGGTGGTCTAGCAACAACGCAACGACACCTTTCTCCGAGACGCATACCTCGACTGCATCGACAGCTTCCCCTGCAACAGCTACGGACCCTTCGACTGTGGCTTCTGCCGCGTCGACAACAAGTTCTCAGACGAACCCAGCAATCGCTCCGCAAGAAGCAGCCCCCCCACCTATAGAACCTTCATCGACCCTTGGCAACCTCACCGATGTTAACATCCCCGATCCATCGCCGATACCTCTAGCTACTGAGCAAATAGGGTATCTCAAATCGTTAGGTCTGGAATACAGCTATGGACCGACAGCAACCGTTGAATGGATTCTGGAACACATACACGTCTACACGGGGTTGCCATGGTGGGGCAGTATTGCCTTGACTGCAGCGCTCATTCGGCTGTCCTTCACCCCTCTTCTAATGAAGACCTCTGATACTCAGGCGCGCATGTCGCATATCCAGCCGGAACTCAACAAGATCCAAAAGAGCATGATGACGGCATACCGCGCCCAAGATAGCAACACTGTCGCGATAGCAAGACGAGACATGCAAAATCTGCGATTACGAGCTGGCGTTTCCTTTCAGCCAATGATCTTGAACGTGGTTGTTAACATGATCTTCGCTATCTCCGCTCTCAAGCTCATGCGCGCCATGACTGCACTTCCTGTACCGGGTCTTCTCAACGGGGGTGCTTTCTGGTTCACGGATCTAACTGTCGCGGATCCATACTACGCTCTCCCTCTACTCATGGCCGGGACCATACATGCCGTCTTCCGCTTCAATTCTGATCCCGCAATGCAGATGCAGAACACTCCAGGTATGCGCACATTCACCCTGTACGCCATGCCGGCCATCGTTTTCTTCAGTATGATCTGGTTTTCCGCCGGCATAAATCTCTGGCTCGCAAGCGCAGGTCTCGTGTCCATCGGTGTGGGCAAAGTCATCCAGAACCCAAACTTCAGGGATAGATTTGGGCTCGTTCGACCGCCTCCGCCGGGTCAAGGTAGTAAGGGAAGCATGTTCAGCATGCTCAACGAGGCTGCGGAGGAAACGTCCAAGACGATCGACGTGACACCCGTCAATAGAAGTTCGGTGGGCAGTGTGCAATACCAGGCGCCGAGAGTAAAGTCGACACCGAACAATGCGGCGAATGCGGCTAACGGCGCCAGCAACGGAAGGAGGATGAACAGAAATAGTCCAGCTAGTGTGGCCAGTGCGACTACGACCGCATCTTCGACCACCTCGGCTGCAAATGCTGCGGTAGTGAATGACGATGATGCCCGACCTGTTCCCGGATCTCAGAAGGGTATGCTAGAGAGATACGTCGAATGGGGCTCTGGTAAAATCAGCGGTACATTGAACTCATGGGGAGAGGGCTACCAGTCCCTCATGAAGAGGTTCAGAAATACGAGAGGCGTGAAGGATGAGCACGAAGGCAGCACGAGGAACAAGAATTTCCTCAAGAGAGCTGAAGAGTACGAGCGGCGGTATCAGAAGAGGCAGGAGATGAAGAAAGGACGATAGCATCAGGTAGGGGGCAGATGGTGTGGCAAGACGGGAAAGAAGACTTGTGCTGTATACGCTGATTTTGTTGATACCTCGCACAGCATGTAAAATGGGTCACGGAATCTCATCTTTGCTACTCAAGATCATATGGTACATAATGCACGTTGAAACATTGGTCTAATACCAAGATGTATGGATTGACCGTTGTATTAGGTACTGTACAATCTATCTGACGATCAAATTTCCTTCTATCTCAAATCGAGTCACTGCGAGTGTGACTATGGCAAGCAGTATCCGCCTATAACAATGTCAGTACTTTTCTATTGCAGCATTGATTGGATCTTACCATCAACAACAATGTCGGTGCCAGTGGTAAAGCTTGAAGCGTCCGAAGCCAGGTACAAGAAAGCACCTTGCAGCTCCTCCGGCTCACCCTCGCGTCCCATCTACCACATGTCAGCAATATCACGAGATTGAGCAGTTGTTGACTTACCGGAGTCTTACTCCTCCAGATCTCTTTCGTCTCTTTCGGCACAAAGTTCGAGATCTCAGTAGCGATGTATCCAGGACTCACTGTGTTCACCCTGGCAAATCTGACCCACTCAACAGCCAAACTCTTGCCTATCACGCTGTCAGTCCATATTGCATCGCATGTCCCACTATGTGAGAACTTACAAAGATGAATTACGCCCGCCTTCGCCGCGTTGTACGCAGCTTGCAACTGAGGCAAATTGACAATATGCCCACTCATACTCGCCGTAGCAATGAAGCTACCCCCACGGTAGTTCTTCAGCGCATTACCGTTGACGTCGGTCCCCAGCTCAGCCTGCCTGCGCCAGATGTCTCCAGCAGCGCGAGCAGAGTAGAATGTGCCGTCGAGATCAATCTCGACTACTTTGCGGTAGTGGGCGCTCTGGCCTTCGAGAGCAGGACCTTGTGTCCAGGGAATACCGGCGTTGGCGACAAAGATGTCGAGACGTCCATTGAACTCCTTCACGATGGAGTTGGTGAGCGACTTGACTTGTTCTTCGTTGGTGGTGTCGGATTTGTAAGCCCGACCTAGTCGAGCAGATTTAGCAATTGCTCACTTTGCTCAAGATGTAAGCAAATCTTACACTTCACGTTGAACTCCTTCTCAATCTTCTCGGCCTCCGTGACCGCCTTCTCGTTCGAATGATACCAGATAGCTACGTTAGCACCTGCTTCTGCGAGTGCTCTGGCGACGGACAGACCAATGCCGGCGCCTGCACCGGTCACGATGGCAGTCTTGCCTGTGAGGTCGAAGAGGGAGAGAACGCCCTTGGCCTTAGGGGCGGCAGTATTGCCGTGGCGAAAGTCGCCGCCGACAAGACCTCCGTCCATGATGTCAAGACTCTGGTGGTCAGATATAGAGTGGCTATATGCGGCGGAGGTGATGTAGAGAGGTACTACGCTACTGTTTTAGAAACGAAAACAAATTTATACAACGTAAGCGACTGCTCGGACCGCTATCGTGTTTGTCAGTCTGAGACTCTGATATCCGGTGACCATTCTGCTGTCTGGAGTCCCGGTGGGGTGGGGGTCCGGAGGAGGTGGGGGACTGCGAATGCCGATGCATATTCAATACACTACATGGCCCCTACCTTCAATTGAATCATGCTACTACTTGTAGGATTGCCGCCCGTACTATGATGAAGATTTCCTAACGAGAAGATACTGCTATGAAGGTTTAGGTAAGATACGGAAAGAGCAATTATCAAGCTCTTCGGTCACGTCCGATGCTGTGCCCACTTCTCGGCACCAGATTTCTGCAGGGCGTACTCTTACTTCCGTCGTTTCGTTTCCAGTCTAGACCTATACTACATCTGCATCAATAGTAGCGGCAACAATGGCTTCTGGCGTGGTAGCTGTGGTCGGCTCGCTCAATATCGATTTCATCACGAACACAGCTCGAGTCCCCGAAGCCGGGGAGACTTTGACGGCCACCTCCTTCAATACAGGCTTCGGAGGCAAAGGCGCCAACCAAGCCGTCGCCTGTGCACGTCTATCCGGACCAAACAATGATTCATTGGGTGTCAAGACCATGATGGTCGGTAACGTTGGATCCGATTCCTTTGGCAGCGACTACCTCGCCGCTCTTGAGCGAGAAGGCATCGACGCATCGCACGTCAACGTGGTTCAGGGCCAAAAGACCGGCATAGCCAACATCATCGTTGAGACAGACACAGGCGAGAATAGGATTCTAGTCGCAACGAACGCCAACCATGCCAACCAGGACCAACTCCGGGATCTAGTACCCGACGAGGCGAACGTCATGGTCTTTCAGCTCGAAATACCCGTGGCACAGGTCGTGCACAATTGCCACCTAGCACGACAGAAGGGAAAGTACGTCATCTTCAACCCTGCACCAGCCATTACGCTGCCCCAAGAGATCTATTCCAGCATCGATTGCATTGTTGTCAACGAGACCGAAGCTGAGATCATGTGTCGCGGGCAGGACAAGTCGTGGGACAAGTTCTTCTTCGCAAATGGGGTCAGAGACATCGCCATCCGGACATTGGGCTCGAAAGGCGTGGAATGGGTCTCGAAGAATGGGCCGAATGCAGGGAAGATCTTAAGCATTCCTGCCGAAAAAGTCAAGGTCGTGGACACCACTGCTGCTGGTGACACTTTTGTCGGTGGAGTGGCCACGAGGATTGCTGCTGCTGGTGGCAAGGGACTGGATGACCCTAAAACTGTCATCCAGTTCGCTAATAAGGCAGCGGCGAGGACGGTGGAAAAGAGTGGAGCCATGGATGCCATTCCAAGGTTGAGCGAAATCGCTTGAATGCGCCCGGCCATGCCTGCTGCGTGATTAGCAATTCCGCCGCCTCTCCTTTTTGGCACCGACAAGTGATCGGACCGGCCAAGGTCGGTAGAGGTCGATTTGCTCGAGCTAGTTCTGGGAGCGCGCCTTGCTGTCAGGGACCGTTAACGCAATCATGTCGCTGCGCTGAAAAGACTCTATTGCTCGATGTGTTCTCTCGGCCTAGTTGGCAGTGCACATTCTACTTTGTACGGCTCTACCCGTATGAAAGCGCAACCAGTCTCGTAGCATAGTCTTACAACAACCCTATTACGACAGCGGCCAGCTGGATATATTCACAATTATGCGAATCGCTTCCGACATACTACAACTCAATCTGGCTGGTAGCATTAATCGCTCTAGTGCGAGCATGGTGAGGGCGCGTGATGAACATCATGCGATGGAAGCAAGAGAACTACATGTTTGATCGTGAACAGAGTTTCAAGGAGTCAGAACTCACGTAGCAGGAGCTGAGAGACAAGCTCGGAAGTGGCATTCGAACAAGGCGTTACGCATAATACGATAGATAGGCCTACCACTTCGCAAAAGGACAAGTTCCTTTCGAGTCCAACCCCAGTTTCTCAATCTCAGCCTCCATCTCCTTCAAACCCTTTCCAACTTGCCTCTGTGGTCCCACTTCCTCAATCTTGAACCCCTGTGGCAAGTACTTCTCTCCTTCATCTCCAGGCACACTCCCACCCGCCAATCTCAGCAGCAGTCCCTTCAGACCCCACCGCCAGCCCGTCGTTGGTTTCACGTACCACGGATGCGCCGTATACTGCAGCGCGTGAAGCCTCCCCTCCTCGTCCGGCTCGTCAGTGAACCACCTCCATCTCAATACCCACGGTCTCGGAAGTGCCAGATACCGCAAGATCCACTTCCTGAGCGCGAGTGTGCCCAGTATTATCCGAGTCATGAAAGGCGAAGGATCTTCCATCATCATGCTCCTTCTCAACCTCGGCTCCATCATGGCTCCAATCCCCTCTTCCGCAACTCCTTTGAATGGGCCAGGGACATTCGTGAGCAGAATCTTCACAGTCCCCTCCGCTACTTTGCGATTACTCTCCGCCGGCAGCATGTGTTCCTCCTCATACTTGACGCTCCACTTCTCCAGCGCCTCAAGCCACTGGAGACCATCCGTCCAGCCCTGTCCTTCCTCTCCATCCCCCCCAATCTTCTCTCCTCTCCTTTCCCCCTGGCCCCCACCCTCCACCGGCTTCCGATACGGTCCCAAACAAGCCATATCAATCCCCATCCCTTCGCCCACCCACCTCCAATAAAACCCCCTCGCACACCTCTCCACCCCATCCATCCCCCGCCACTCATACCTCTCCACCCACCTTTCCGGCTCCAGCACAAACAGACTAAGCGTATACAGCATATCAGCATCACTGATCCTACCGGCCTTGCGCCACTTGGCATGGAGGTAGTTCATCCGCGCCATCGCTCTGCGTCCGTTCTCGCTCCCCGGTCCTTCAGGGGGATGGAGCAGAATCTGAGTGAGCAGCACCTCTGTATCCGCTGCTCGCTTTGACGCCGTGGGACCGGATAGCTCAGAGGTATGCAGCAGCAGGGAGGAGATGGAAGGGATGCCGTAGGTTTTGAACAGGGCGAAGAAGAGACTTTGCGAGATGGTGAAGGGGAATTCGAGGGCGGAGAGGGCGAAGTGGATTTCGTAGGCTTGGGAGAGAGTCATGCTTGCGAAGGAGGCGCGGGTGGGGAAGTGGGAGCGGGATGCGGTGAGACGGCGGTGCCGGAGGGCGCGTTGGAGGAGAATGTAGCTGAGGATCAGGAGCGGGACGTACAGCCAGGTTGAGCTGAGAGGAGTGGTGGCGAGAGCCATGGTGCGGGTGTGCGGATGCTGCACTGGTATCAGAGACGGACGACCAGGAGAGCGGCACTAGATTGCAGCCTGCAGTGGTGTTGCAGTGAGAGGTGAAGGTATCGGGGGAGGTACACAGCTATATATCCGTCGACGTACAAGACTTCGATAGACGTTTAGTGAACGGTCCTCTGTCGGTAGTTCTGTGGCGGGGTTGTGGAGGTTGAAACGCGGGGCGAAGATGCGGATGAGGGCGGTAAAGTCTGGTATAGTAATCGTCTACGGCTTCGGTATCTCGTCTGATTGGGGATCAATTGGAAGAAGGTTTATCTGTACCATTAATGTGTGCTCCCGTGAGAGATAGAGGTCCGCTTATGAGAGTTGTGCACCCCTTGCATAAGACTGCTCAAGCTCGAGAAGTGTGCAGTGCAATTGTGGAGGAAATATCTACGACAGCATGGAAGGTTTTCATACCAAAGTCAGAGCACAGTCAGGTTGAGCCCGAGTCAAGACGGACGGTATTGGGAGTGAGCACACCGGTCGACAAAGCGTTGGCCAGTGGCCTCGAATAACGCTTACCATGTCGGGACAGAGGTAGTTCTAAGGCTGTGGAACGACCTATCGCTGCACGGACTTTGATGCGAGCTGCTATCAGTGTCAGATGCAACAGACCAGGGCATGGGAAACATTCAAAGCAAGAGAAAGTCAATTGGATGCAATATTCCGTATATCTATCATCATATGCCATGCTTTGCTGCTTATTCTGGCAGCTCCCATCTTGCAAAGTGGTATACCCAAGCGACTGTGTTTCAATCCAACCTGTACTCCGGTAACGCCATGCTTGTTTCGCGTCTCTCCATCTTCCCTAGTCGCTTAGATCTGGGTTCGCGACGAATAGTCTGACGCCACTCATGGTCATTGTCCTGTCATCCACGCTGCCTCTCCTCCTGAGTTCTTCACTCGTCTTCTGCCTCACCTGGTGTTCCTCGTCTTCTCTTCTCTGTGGTAAGCTACTCATCTCGCCAAATCCACGCTCTTCACTGCTTCCTGATCCGCCACTTATGCCCGTGCCTCCTTGCGTGTTCCTTGCAAAGTAGTCTGGGTTGTTGTCGTAATCGCCCGGCATTGGTGTCTCCTCGGCAACGCTTCCGTGTCGCAGACTGGCTGGGTCGACGGGAGAGTAGCTGTTCCTGCTGGGTGGTGTATCGCCACTACTGAAGCGCTGCTGCAGGGGAGGAGCAGCAGCCATGCTGACTCTGTGGCCGGAGCTCAGAGAGCTGCGTCCACTGCCTGTCCTCGCATATCGTGTTCCCCTCAGTCTGTCGTCATCGCTGTCATTGTCGTCGACTTCGCTTGCGGACAGTCTCATGGGGACGCCAGCGCCCGACATGTTTTGTCCCTGGAAAGCAGAAGCCTTGACTGCACCGTGATGTCGGATCTTGCTGCGGACACCCCCACCGGAGGAAGTGGATGTGCGAGATCCAGGATTCACTCCGCCAACCACTTCCATGTTGGCGCGGACCTTTGCTTGTCTTTGTTGTGCAAGGACGCGAGGGTCTTCGTGTTGAGCGCGATCACACCAAACGGTGGCCTTTTGACGTCGGAGGAGAGCGACGTAGGACGTCGCTTGCTGCTGACTGCGGGAGGAAGTAGACCGACGGATCGAGCTGGCGTAAGAGGTGTTTGTCGGCGCGCGGTTTATTGTTGAGGGGTTGACTCCGGAAGAATTGGTACTCGAGGTGGCGTTCGAGAGTGTTCTGCGGGTCATGGGCTGCATGTGCATTTGAGACTGGTAGTTGGTATACGAGGGCGGCGGACCGTTGTATGGCATAGCGGAGGATGATGCGGTGCGGCTGTGATTGTGAGATGGTTGCCTCGTGTAGATTTGGTCATTGCCTGTGATTCCACTGGGATAACTCGTCGTTGCCGTCGTAGGGAGAGGTTTCCGGTGAGGGACAGCAGCGAATTGAGGGGCGAGAGCTGCAGACATTGTGGTGGGATGTTTGCGGACGTTTAGTCGCTGGAGATTAGATCTGGTCGAATGGAGAGGCCGGAAAGATACTTGTCGGGCTGCAGGGAGCGCTTGGAATCGTCCAACGCCGGTGCAGGCGTCAGACGTCCGTTTAGCAATTCGGATGCAAGGATGTAGGAATGTTAAAGGGAAGTCGAAGATGGAGGGCAGTCGGTCAAAAAAGAGTGGGTTAGGACTGGGTGTGAAGCAGGCTCAGACCCAAGGCTGAATCGGTATCAGTGCGGCCGTGATTGCGCGTGAATTGGGGGAGTGGGAAAGCTTGATCTTGGTCGGAATGGTCAGACCGTAGGACCAGAAGACGCAATCTAAATTGAACTAAAATGAGCGGTCGGTGCAGTGCCAGGGCTGACAGATCCAGGACAGATGCAGAATGGTCAGGCCGTAAGCAGGTTTTTTTTGGTAGTAGATGGAGGTCGAGTTGGAAAGGAGCAGAGTATCGAGGTTTTCTTTGAAATGCAAGGTATGTTGAAGAAAGTGACGCTTTTCTTGCCTCGTGTGTTGAATGCAAGAATGTGATCAGTGCACCTGTGGATGCGATGCGTATGCGATGCGGATGCGGATGCGATGGACACTGGCAGACCAAAGTCACATCGAGAGCATTGATTACCACTACGACAAGGGTCTGCACTCTTTCTCTTCTTTCGTCTCGGGCCTCCTTGTTCTTCTTGCCTTCGATAGAATGCTACCGTGACAGGACAATCATTACTCCAACCATGATCTGACTCTCGTAAACGACTGGCTGTGCTTTCGTATACGCATGATCTACAATCTGCTGACTCGAGAAGAGTGCTATGCAATATGCAAGAATGGAAGATAGCAAAAGGTGCTGTTGTCTTGTCCTCGACCTGGTCCTGTGTGCTGCCGTCTCACCAGATGCATAGTGGATCTCTGACAAGGATTCTTTTCAATCTATCTACAACCGTCCTGTACCTCAGCTGCACATGGGTACTGTGCTCCCTTTTTTTGCCTTTTCCTGCTCTGTACCAATCGGAAGTCGGCGCCGTGGTTGGATCGGTCTGTGAGAAACATGTGCAATCCACTTTTACTCCCATTCCGCGAGGCTGACAGGGGGCACAAGACGACAAGGAGAGAGAACCTTGAATTGCCTGATCGGAATAGTGCAACATCAGAAGAATGAATGCGCCGAGTCAAGCATCCTTGAACATTTCTAGCCATGGCCGAGTCCAGATTCCGCATGCACGATGCAACGATGCAAGATGAACGACTGACTCGTAGCTCTGACGTCGATTCCACAATCTCGCTCAGCTGTACTATTCTTTCTACACTATCCAAGTTCCTGTTTTATTACTGCTGTCAAGCCATCTGCGTAGTGTTAAGAGTGTCGGTACCTTCCTTCTCATCCTTAATGAATCCTACTAACTCCCGGTTTTGTTCCTCTCCCATACCCGACCCGTCGAGATCCAGCTTTTGAAATGTCTCAGAATCAAGGCACATCCCAGAGTAATGGTACAGACCCTTGCCCATACACTCATGGCATGCGTCATTTTCGAAACTTTCGCATTCATCATGGCCAAAGCTGTCGTTCGCTTTGAACTCGAGAGTTCATCTCGGCCTGACTCGAGATCCACAGCGGCTCAAATCGCCGATTTGCTTCATCCACCATGATCCAAATGCTTGACCTTGGACACGTTCTATACCGAAACGCCTTGTCCAGCTTTCTCGTTCTCCGCCCGTTCAGTCATCTGTAACATCGGCCAACCGCGAAATGGAAACTACCAGTTGTCATTCTTGATCACCGACTAGGATTCGCAAATCCCGCCGTCACAGCCAGGCCACGTTCTTTGGACACCTATCACGATAACTCAACCACCTCGGTTCCATTGATACTGTATCTACTGGACATTCCGATTGATTGAAACCTTGACCTCCAGATCCACCTGTTGAGGTCCGGCGCCTTCTCAAGTCGCGACAGAAGCTTGATTTCGATATCATGCACCTCACGAGAATGATCTCCCACTAGCGCAAGCTGCATGCCACGCCCAAGCGAAATGTCAAAGAAAGTCGCACGGACCTGACCATGGAGGGGTAGCATACCAATTGCTATCTCGGCTTCATCCTTCACTTTTCTGCGTCTCAGTGCCGTGATTGACCCGAGCAAGCGAACTTGGTCACATATAATCTATCCAGTTCGCGTAGGTAAGTGTATCACTGCCATCTCTACACATCGATCGAAATCTTCCATCTTGCAAGACAGTTACGCACTATACGCCCTGCGAGGCAATAATGCGGTGAAAGATTGCCCCACCATGGAGGAACACGAAATGCCCGAGCCCGAGCTCAAGCTCAACCCGACGCGTTCCTCTTCCTCAACCACATGTGCGAAAACGCGTCTTGCTTCCTTCCGCTGGTAGATGCGCCTCCGCCGTGCTGAACATTTCGATAGCTCCTATTGTGCAAAGTAGCTTACTGCTCCGGAGCGGACTAGAGGAAAGTCTACTTTCATGCACGTGTTTGCCGCATTGGCACGAGGGGCATCTTCAAGCATATGTGTGCATATGTTGTCCGAGGGGGCTGGTGAAGGCTTTTGCATGTGCGGTTGCATTTGCTTGATACGGCTAAGCTTCCCTGCATGCACATCTCACTGCAGGTTGTTCTTGTACGGGGCACTAAAGTGTAACAAGGTGTCATATCCTGCGTTATCTTGTTACTGAATTATTCCGCTGTCGTTCTGGGTCCATCACAGCTTCACAATCCCCTTTTTTCATCTGCCACGTTATCCATTTCCGCATCATTAGTCCGATATTATCCTTCTATCAAGATAGACGAGCATCTCCTTCCCCTCATCCATCCCTATCAATCACCGGCCCCCTCACCCCCTCCTGCCTAGCCTGTCTCTCCAGCAGACTCCCCTTCCCATACATCCCCTCCCCACTCAGATCCACGAGCGGCTTCCCCGCTGCTCCCCTCCCACTCGCCACTCCCCGTCCTTTATCCCCCGCTCCCCACCCACCAGCAGCCTGCTCCAGCAGACCCCCAGGGACAAACGCACCCTCCCCTGCCCCAGCACTCGTGGCTCGCACCTCCCCTCTCGCGACAGGGACACTCGGCTCCGGTCCGCCCGTCAACGCAGCATAAGCAGAACTGTTCTGGAACCGCGCGGCCTGGGGCGCCGCCGCCGCCGCCGCCGCTCGCGTCCGACTCGTACTTCTCGCGCGAGTGCGGCCAGCGCTGATGGCGCGCTCTTGAGGTGCCGCGCCGGCCCCGGAGGAGTGCAGTTCGCGCGTGGCGTTGCGGCCGCGCCAGTCTGTCGACGGTGGCAGACCTAAGGGATCCTCGGGGGACGGCACGGCGTTGATCAGGCCGCCGGATGTGGCGGAGGGGTTGTACCCGCGCCCTTTGCGTGCGTGTTGGGGCGGCTCGCGGTACGTGGGCGTTAGGTCTACGAGGGGTTTCTGCGGATGGCGCGTGGAGGTGCTGCGGCTCAGGTCGACGGAGGTGCGGTCGCGGCGCGTCGACAGCTGGCGGCGGATGTCGTTGCTGGCGCTGTAGTCGTTGGAGCGGCGTACGGAGGTGCGGCGCGTGGGTTGGTCGGATGTCGCTGGGCGATGAGAGTCGATGTTGGCGACGAGGGAGGCGCCGTTGGTGAAGGGTTGCGCGGTGGCGGCTTCGCTTTCGGCGTTGTCGCGCTTGCGTTGGGAGTAGCTGCGTCCGAGAAGACCGCTTTGGGCAAAAGTGCCGCTGCTGCGTGTTTCATCGACCGAGGACCGCTTGTCGAGGAGCTTGACGAGAGGCTCGTTCTCGCTGAGCTGTTGAGGCGGCATGGCTGGTGGGGGATGGTGACGTTCACGCTTGGATGCTTCGCGGACGATGGGCTTGGCTGGCTCTTCTTCTGCCGTTGAAGGACGAAAGTCCATTTTCTCGGAATCGATGAGTGGCTTGAAGGAGCCAAGCTGGTAAGCTGATTCCATGGACTGATCGCGATTGTGGTTGACTTTCTTTGTGCTCTTGCTCCTGGTAGGTGAGACCTTGAAGGGGTCCGGCTGCTGAACAGGCTGCTTTTTCCCCTCGCCTTTCATGTTGACTAGATACCAGCTGCGCCACATCTGCACTGCAGTGTAGAATGCAATGGCATCGTTCTTCTCGCCAGTACAAAAGAAATGAACAAAATCAGTAGTTGTTTCAAACATGGTCGTCTTTTGCTGACTTTTGATGGCGAAGCACAGCTTCTTGGGTGGGCGGATCTTCTTCGACATTTGACGCTGTGTTGGCGTGTATATGTCAAAGTCAGACAAATGGCAGATGTTGATTGCATCCTTGTCGGCCGCGGTGGAGTTCTTCTTCGCCACAACCTGACCGTCTGTACGGATGACAACGTGTCGTCGGTCCCATTTGCCGACTTTCTGCGAGTAGTAGATTACGAATGATTTCTCGCTCGGCTTGACCAAGGGAACATGCGATGCTTGTAACAAAGATGGGTCACTTCCAGAAGCCGCAGCTGGCAAAACCATGAGGGAGTTTTGGGCGTCATCGTCCCAGGAGTTCATGACCTCCCGGACATGTTCGTATCTTCGTAATGGTCGTTGAACGCCGACTTTGCTAAAGTATTCGACGAGGACGTAGGTCTTTGGATCGATAGGATCGGAGAAGCAGTTCGCGGCAGATTGCAGAAGTTCGGCGGCTGTCGTCGTTGTATCGACAGGGAACTGCATAGAGTTTCGGTTGCATTCAATCAGGACACGCTGCTCGCATTAATACCTCTCGACACATTTATGACAGTCCTCAATCTTACCCTCTCGCCAGAATTGACGGCCGACTTCGGCGCATCAATGCCAGGGACAATGCCACCACCTCCATGCTTGATAAACTTTGGCTCTTCTGTGCCGTCTTCCCTGACCTTCTCTGGTTGTTGCAGAACCACGTGGCTCTTCTTCCTTCTGAACAACCCTCCGAAGCAAGATGCGCCCTTCTCCTCTTGCACATTGACAGTCGTTGCGAGGATCTGTTGTGGTGCCTGCGATTCGGCCGCTCTCTGCATTGGCGCGTTCCCATCAATCATGGGACTATCCTGACGATGGGCAGAGTCTGGCTTCAGTGTCCCGTCTGCACCTCGTCCACGCGACCCAGCGCTACCTTGTCTGCTTGCACTGTTCTCTTCCAGGCGTCTTTGACGCTCAGCCTCAGCTCGCGGCGTCATCATTCGTTCCCTTGACGGTGCCGATTTCAGCGGTGGATACAGACCTTGGGCGGCCGTCACTGCTTGCGCCGCAGACCATTGATTCGCTGGTAAATCAGGTGAAGCGTGGCTCAGCTGGGGTGACGCTGATGGCAGCGGTGGACTTTGTGTATATGACTGCTGCTGAGGCTTTCTATGGTATCGCGAACGACTGCGATTGACTGTTCCAGCAGCAGTGTCGTCGTTGAATCCAGGGTCCGTTGTGCTTTCGGCGGGGGCAGCGGCAGCGGGTGCGTTGTTGGAATGCCGCACAGTGCGGTAACGCGATGGCTTCTGGTCGGAAGAATTCATGGTCAAGACTTACGATTTACTGGTATGGTATTCGAAAGTATGCAATTGATTCATTGCTCGTAAAAACTGTGTTGATGCGGCTCACGTGCAGAGCTGGTTGCTGCGGCAGTAATTTTGTAAACGAGGCTGAAAGTTCACCTGCGCAGTGATGTAAATGTTTGTTTGAACAACGGCCGACGGGATGTGAGGAGGAGAAAAGATGTTTGAGAATGATGATGATGATGATGGTGATGATGCGCAAGTCCAACGAGCAGATCTCTACGCCGTGTCTCGCGTTTGAACGTGCCGGACGAAGAGTAATCCGAGACGTGGTGTTGGAGGTTGGAAGAGAGGGAATTGGTCTCGATCAGGTGTCGCAGGTTGCAGGCTCAAACCAAATTGCACTTTGCGACCATACTTGATCCTGGTAGCGGATAGCCCTAGTCGTCGATCACGTGAGGGTGATTGGGTCAAAGCAAAGGGGCCAGACGGGAAACAGACGGGAATATCCTCGAGAGTTTTGGGATCGCCATGCAGATCGGATACAAGTCCGTGCAATCCCTTCATGACATCTGCAACCTCTTTACCTTCAAGACAAGACATATTTTCAATATTTCTCGACAGCATCACAACTATCTCACGGAGCTTCGGCATTACTTCAATCCGCCAAGTTTCACACGCAAGGCTCTCGATTGTCGACCGTTCAACACTTCCGAATATCCCGTGGCCACGTCAGTTTACTAGGGGTAGACGCAGGTACACCGTTGGCCCCAAGCCCACCACCGTTATCTCTTTAATCTGGCACTCTTGTCCTGCAAGACAAAGTGATGTCTGCTTTCCGCTAGACCCGTACTCTAGCAGTACATCGTCTGCAGAAGACCTAGTCCAAGAGACGATTGAACGTGGTCTCCTTTTATCTGATAGTCTTGACAACGGCTCTTCTCCACGTGTAATCCTCCCTTGGAGACTTGGAACTTGATAGTAGGTACCATGATTCCAACGCTCGAGGTTTCTACAATTTCTCCAAAGGTGGTGTCATTTCTGCTTCTCTTTCGCCATCTTTGAGCGACAGGGACGCTTGAGGTCACGGTCGGCAAGATGATTGCAAGATCTCCTCCACGCATCCTACGTCCCGTCATTTTCTTTACCATGTTCTTCTTTCTTTTCTATGTACTGATCAGCAGTCATGGAATCGAGCTCAGTCATGCTTCGAATACCCCTCGATCAATGCGACACCCTACAGCAGGTCGCATGCTGGATATCCCGGTATTACAAGAGACCAACTCGACTCTCGGTGTAAGACTTCCATCAGCACCAGACAGGCATAAGATTGACAAGACCTAGTTCGGAGCCATCGCTGCAGTGTCGGTACCGACATCCCCTCGTCAAAAAGAGCTCATCATGGCTGCGCAAATCACTGGCCTTCAAATCACTGTCCCGATCCAACCCGAATGGCAAGAAGACGATTACATGGCGATCAAGGCGAAGAAGGGAAGCACAATCTCCCGTGGGTCCGCTTTGGCATGGCTCGGTCACCTTAACACCTTGCGATGGTTTCTTGGAACCAACCTGACGACAGCTCTGGTTCTGGAAGACGACACCAATTGGGACATCCACCTACGTACTCTGCAAGCACCACGAGTTGCCGCCGCGACAAGGTACCTATTGTCCGATGATGAGGCGAGGAGTGAAGAAGAGCTTAAAGGCCCGACCAACGACGACAACTACTGGGGCTCGACGGACAAGTGGGACATCCTCTACCTTGGTCATTGTGGTGAGAACTTTCGACCAGGAAAATGGAACTTTCGAGTTCAGCGAGCTGGCTTCGACGACGGCACAATCCCAAAAAGGAAGGACATGCACGACGCAACCAGGAATTTGCTCAATGCTATCGATCTACCCGAGGAAGTGAGGGTAGTTCACCGCTCTATCCGACCACTGTGCACTTTCGGATTCGCTGTCACGAGGCGCGCTGCGGAGCGCTTACTGACAGAGATCGCACCAAGAGAGCGAGATGGCGGTACTGTGGCCTACGACGTGCGCCTGCTCGAAGGGTGTCGCGATCTTGGATTGAAGTGCTACAGTACAAATCCCGAGCTTTTCCATCACATCGAAGGAAAGAGCGAGATTGAAAAGGTGGACAAGCACAACGGGACACAGACCACTTCGCATGGCAGGCGGAAAACAAACGGTAGACCCAAGAGCTATGAGGAGCTCCACCGAAAAACGCCAAAGGGTGAAGCGGTAAGACTCGCCAGGGAAAGGGCCAGATTGGCCAAGGAGCAACAGAAGTTGGTGGCAAGATCTGCTTCGCGAGCAACAGAACCGCTACCAGAGCATGAGAGAAGAGGCAGTGGGATGCTGCATCGGCAGCAGGTCCTTGTCAAAACCATTCCAATCGCAGGGGTCGACTTCCCGAAAGCCCCGAATATAGCATGCGGCGCAAGGATGAGGAACGTTGACTTTGATGATCAAAAGACGATTGCATATCTGGCTGAAAAGGTTGGCAGACAGGGCATGTGTGTCAGAAACATCGCTGAGGAGCAAAAGAAGGATGCTATTATCGAGGAGAGGAAGACAGGCAAGAAGAAGCAGTAGATGGGATGGGCTTCATTTTGTTGCATAGCGAGGTTGTTGTATCTCTCGGTATACCCATGCATTGTAGTCTTCACAGACCATGCCATGTTTATAGATGAAACTAATGTTTACTTATCCTTACTGAGGATCACTTGCCATTCCCATTACATCTGCCTCAAGATTGCCTACGTGATGTTGTACTGCACGTGCAGAGACCGTCAACCACGTGATGTCTACCGCTGGCATATGTCAATGTGGATATTCGGTTTTGATCAAATGTGCTTGCAATAAAGGTGTATACGTAGAGAAACATTGATTATAAATATTGAGCTACAAGCCAAGGCACACCACCCCTCTCCAGCATTTCAAGCCCGCAGCACACTGCAAGGAAGGCCCGTGCACATGTGCTGGTGGGTTGCTTTCCAACGTCACAGCTTCAAAGACCAGTTTCAGTCGTGTGTGCCGGGTTTTGTCGCTCATCCTTTTCGCTCCATCCAGTAGATTTCCAGTATCGCAAGCGACTGCGCTACATCAGCTTTTTCGCGGTACTTCATTCTGAACAGGCATTCGCAGTCGCGGCTGGGAGGATCGCTCCTTCTCCAGCTTCTGCCTGCCCTTTCTTCATCATGGATCAAGTAAGTAACAGCCTCTGCAAGCTTTCCCCCTCCTGCGACCTCATAAAAACACATCGCCATGCTCCGGACAGTACGTTCACTGACGCATTTCAAGCTCGGCAGCGATATGCTCGTTGACTCCGATTATGAGGAAAAGCAGCAAGATGCCGTCGCTGTCATCTCGACGCCTGACGACTCCATGGATGAAGCGGAACAGCTGCCTCGAGCTGATGATTTTGAGGCGATGAAAGAGAGATGGATGCCGCCGATCCCCGACCTCGAAATGCAGGCTGAAGAGGTCAGCACATGGGATATCGAAGGATGGAGGACATTACCGAAGAGAACACATGGACCAGTATTTCAAGCCGGTGGACATCCTTGGCGGATACTGTTCTTCCCTGCAGGCAACAATGCTAGCGAGTCTGTGAGTTTCTATCTGGAGCAAGGTTTCGAAGAAGGTCAGGTGCCGGATAATTGGTACGCCTGTGTACAGTTCATGTTGGTGTTGTGGAACCCGAATGACCCTACGATATATCTCCACCATGAGGCGAACCATCGCTTTACTTCAGAAGAAGGAGACTGGGGATTTACACGCTTCGCCGAGAAGAACAGGATTTTCGCGAGCAAGTTTGACGACAAAGAGCGGCCTCTGATTGAGAATGATTCGGCAAAGATCA
Source organism: Elsinoe perseae (assembly GCA_029448695.1). NCBI lineage: Eukaryota > Fungi > Ascomycota > Dothideomycetes > Myriangiales > Elsinoaceae > Elsinoe > Elsinoe perseae. The sequence continues at coordinate 245,262 of JARDAA010000061.1, read as the reverse complement.
CAGCATACGTCCGAGTCATCAAAGATCCCACGGGTGTTCTATGGCACAATTTCAACAAGTATGTACGTTGCCGAGAGAGCTGACGCCAGTGACTGACTTTGAATAGCTACGATTCGAAAAAGGAAACTGGCATGGTCGGTCTTCGGAACCAAGGCGCGACTTGTTATCTCAACTCCCTTCTTCAATCCCTCTACTTCACAAACGCTTTCCGAAAGGCTGTGTACCAAATACCCACCGAGCAAGAGCAGGATGCAGGCAACTCCAGCGCATGGGCGCTCCAACGTCTCTTCTACCGGCTACAGACCGATCCACTTGCAGTCGGTACTGCTGAACTGACACGCTCTTTCGGCTGGGAGTCGCGGCAGATCTTCGAGCAGCAGGACGTCCAAGAGCTTTCACGTATCCTCATGGAGAAGATGGAAGAGAAGATGAAAGGCACAGAAGCAGAGAATGCCCTCGCTCAAATGTTTGTGGGAAAGATGAAGACATATCTGAAGTGTATCAATGTTGACTACGAATCGTCGCGAATCGAGGAGTTTTGGGATCTTCAACTCAACGTTTCTGGCTGCAAAACACTGGACGACAGCTTCAAGAACTACGTTGAGGTCGAGACGCTGGAGGGTGACAACAAATATCATGCTGAAGGATTCGGTCTGCAAGACGCCAAGAAGGGGGTTATCTTCGAGAGCTTTCCACAAGTCTTACATTTGCAGCTCAAGCGCTTTGAGTACGACTTCCAAAGGGATATGATGGTCAAGGTCAACGACAGGTACGAGTTCCCGGAGGTCTGGGATGCTTCGCCGTATCTCTCCGAAACCGCCGACAAGTCCGAGCCGTACGTCTATCATCTTCACGGTGTGCTGGTACATAGTGGTGATATGAATGCTGGACACTATTATGCTTTCATCAAGCCGACCAAGGAGGGAGACTTCTACAAATTCGACGACGACAGAGTGACGCGCGCAACGAAACGAGAAGCAATGGAGGAGAATTTCGGAGGCGACTATGGTCCGAATGGTGCTGGAGGCGGCATGAAGATGCAGAACCCCTTTTCTCGAACCTGGTCGACGAAGCGATCCATGAGCGCATACATGTTGGTGTATATCAGGGAGTCGAAATTAGATCAGATTCTGTCGCCTTCCGACAAGATCAATCCACCGGAACATCTGCCGACGAGACTTGCTGAGGAAAAGGCTCTGATGGAGAAGCGACGTAAAGAACGTGAAGAAGCACATCTGTACATGAACGTTCAGGTTGCGACAAATGACAATTTCACGGCATGGCAAGGCTTCGACATTGTGCAGTGGGAAAACCAAGATGAAGAAGATGAATCGACGCCAAAGCCAATGCGGGTGCTGAAAGCCATGACTGTGGCTGACTTCGTAAAGCTCTACGCGGAAGAGAATGGCGAGGATGCAGAGACTCTTCGACCTTGGGTGGTGGTCAATAGGCAGAACGGGACCAAACGACCTGACCAGCCAATCGCACAAATGAGTATGACACTAGAAGATGCTGCCCTTAAGCACGGTAATCGACAAGCTTTCTTCAAGATCTGGATGGAGAAGAAGGACAAGGCCAAGGACGGCTCGATCAGCTGGGACAGCGATACGCAAGTCAACGGCGCCACCGACAAGAAGCCAATCGTAATCTTCCTGAAGCACTTTGATGTGGAAAAGCAGGAGCTGAAAGGCGCCGGTCATGTCTACATGAATCCGAACGACAAGGTGGCGGATCTTGCAACACCAATTCTCGGCCTGATGGGCTGGGAAGCTGGAGCCACAAACCTCAAGCTGTTCGAAGAAATCAAGCCCAATTTTGTCGAGACGATGAAGCCAAAGCAGACTTTGACACAATCAGAGATCCAGGATGGCGACATCATTTGCTTTCAGAAGCACTACTCGGAAGACGAACTGCAGGCCATCCAGCAAAAGTCACCGTCCGCGTATCTTGAAGCTCCCACGTTCTACGACTACCTCCTCAACCGCATCACCGTCCATTTCGCGCCAAAGCCTTCGGCACCTCAAAACCTCAAGATCGAACCGGAAGACAATTTTAGGTTCAGCCTCTATCTATCGAAGAAGGATTCGTACGACAACCTCGCGGTCAAGGTTGCTGAGCACCTTTCGAAAGCGTCCAACACACCTGTCGACCCTTCGCATCTCCGTTTCACCACCATCAATGTCCAGTCGCAACGACCTCGCGCTGTCGTGAAGCGCACGCCTACCGTCAACATGACCAGCATTTTGTTCGGAGCTGCTGGCGGATACGCATCGTACGGCTACACCAATCAATCGCAGGACTCGCTGTACTACGAGGTTTTGGAGATGAGTCTCGCAGATCTGGAACAACGCAAGATTGTCAAGGTGCTTTGGCTGACAGACGGTATCAACAAGGAGGAGCAACACGATATTCTGGTGCCGAAGCAGGGCACCGTCTCAGACGTCCTGCCTGTCCTCGGCAAGAAGACCTCGATCGAGCCTGACGTGCTATCTCGCGTGCGATTCCTAGAGGCTCACTCCGGCAAGATCCACCGGATCATTCCGCCGACGTACGCTGTGGCCAGCATCAACGAGTTCTGCACGATTTACGCCGAAGCCACGCCCGAGGAAGAAGCGGACATCACAGACGACTCAGCAGACCGCCAAATTTGTGCGTTCCATTATGAGAAGGATCCATCCAAGACGCATAACGTTCCGTTTGTGTTCCTGCTCAAGGAGGGTGAGATCTTCAAGGCGACGAAGGAGCGATTGTCGAAGCGGACAGGCATCAAGGGCAAGGCGTTTGAGAAGATCAAGTTCGCTGTCATCAGAGGTGGTCAGGCTTACGCCAAGCCCGCTTACATCGATGAGGAGGACGTGCTGAGCGAGAAGATGCAGAGCGATGATCAACTTGGTCTTGAGCACGTCAACAAGAACAGGAATGCGTGGGCTCAGCATGAGAGGCTGAACATCCGGTAAGGAGAGCTGGGACAGAGCTAGGCTCGGTGCTCTGAGACGACGTAAGAGAGATAGGGTTTATGATGGATAAGGAATACATGATCAGGACTTCTATGATAACAGGAAGCAATGATATCGGCATGGCGTTTGGGGAGGGCAAAGAGCGTTTGCATCCAAGTCGATGGGTGCAAAGATGTACTCAATTTCTTTTCATACGCACATGGGAAGAGGGGCCGAAGAGTAGACTACAGCGCTACGGGAGATGGCAGCGTAGCTGGTCCTGCTAGGTAGAGTGAATGAAAACTTGGAAAGCATTCTGGTGTAAAGAATCCCGGTCATATTGCAGATGAAGCCGACTTCGACTGGATCTTCACGCAGACATATTGACATCACATGATATCACATGATACTAAGCCAACAATTTCTCCTTCATCCACCGTTCGACTTGCGATTGTGATACTATACTCACTTCTCTTTGTTGAACTGAAGACGTAGGTTTCCAGCGAGCATCATCGAGCACTCGAAGCACGACTCGGCCCATCCCCAGGCCTGACTCGTGGCGGAGATTTTTGACCTCCGCTTCATATCTTTACTGCTCTCCCCGCCAGCTTCTTCACCCGTTCATTCGTCGCGCACGCATTCTGACAGGCAATTGCGCACTTCATCATCTCGCCATAGCAAAGATGTCGTCGCGCCTACTCACCATGAAGGTCCGCCCTGCCCCCTCTCTGCTTCCCAGACACCTCCCCACGAACATCATACTGACTCGACCAAAAGTTCATGCAACGCGCCGCCGCCTCCCCCTCTCACCCCCCTTCCTCCTCCGCCGACGCCGCCCCACCTACCAAGAAACAGCGTCTCTCCAACGACGCCTCCCTTCCCTCCACCCCTACCGCTCCTCGGCGCGAGACATCCCAAGAGCGCATCGTCCGCGAGTCGATCGAAGCGGAAGAGGCGAAAAGAGACGAAGCGCTCGAGCGACTGGGCAGGGAGAAGGGGGAGACGAGATGGGTTTTGTCTACACTGCCGAATGCCGCGCAGAGTACGTCGGGGGTTCTGGGCAGTGGGGAGGAGGGAGGAGAGGCAGGAGCGGGGTTCAGGACTGTAGGGCTGGGAGAGATAGATCGCGAAGATTCGGAGGAAGAAGCGCTGGGGAGACGCACATTTGGGAGGCCGGTAAAGGTCAGAGGACGGCCTGGGAAGGAGGAGGAGCAGGAGGGTGATGAGAGCAGTGATAGTGGAAGTGAGAGTGGGAGTGAAGGGGAATATGAGCCTGAGGACGTGGACGCTATGATTTCGCGTGGGAGGAGCGAGGCCGCGGACAGAGCGCGGAGGGAGCTGAGAGAGCAGCGGAGAGAAAAGGGACGGACGGGCAGTCGGATGGCGAAAGAGAGGAGGGAGAGGGAGGTGAATCTTAATTCGTCGAGAGGGAGAGGAGGAATCAGTAGTGGTGGTGGAAGGGGAGGGGGAGGTGGAAAGAGAAAGAGCTATTGAGATGTTTGTGAAACGTGATGCGATGGGGTGAAAGTTGTGTTGCGAACCTTTGAAGCTGACACTGGATCGTGGTAGGTATCTGCTTAAGACATGACGAGGTAAGTAACTGTGACAGCGTGCATGTGAGCTTCTTAAAATGCACCGATATGGACTGAAAAGTTGTGCTTGAAGAGGATGCTCTCGATTAACCGCTACCTAATGTACACCGTTCGTCCCATTCACTGCCCGACCGTTGACCTCCTTCGTCTTGTGCTCCGCCGTCTTCTGAATCCACTCATGCTGGTCACCGAGTGCGTTCGCCGCCCTGAGGTCACCACTTCTCGCGTGGCCCTCAAAGTTCTCCGCTCTTGCAGCACGACCGCACAACCGGCCAAGCTCTCCACTCGATTGCGGGTTGCGGACCTCTTGATATGTGGTGATGCGGAGGAACTTGCCCACCCAGAGACCGCCTGTGTACTTGGCTGCCTTTCGTGTGGGTAGAACGTGGTTGGTACCGATACACTGTCATAGTTAGTATGTGCCAGTACAATCTCAGGAGTATAGGGTTAGTTGACATACCTTGTCGCCGTAGCTCACGCAGGTGCCCTCACCCAAGAACAGCGCACCGTAATGCTTCATCTTGTCGAGCGCCTGTCTTGGGTTCTTTGTAAGAATCTCAACGTGCTCGCTAGCGAACTCGTCCGCGACCTCGAATGCCTCGTCCAGGGAGTCAGTGACGATCACCTCACCAAAGTCTCTCCACGATACGCCAGCGATAGGCGCAGTAGGAAGGACTTGGAGCAATGCGTCTACAGCTGCAATACTCTTGGTAGCGACCTCCTCGCTGTTCGTGACCAGGACCGCGGGCGTATCTGGGCCGTGCTCGGCCTGGCTGAGGAGATCGGTGGCCACGGTGTAAGGGTCAGCGTGCTCGTCTGCCACCACCAGGATCTCTGTTGGCCCAGCGAAGAGATCGATACCAATCTCGCCGAAGAGTTGGCGCTTGGCTTCAGCGACGAAAGCGTTACCAGGGCCGGCGATGAAGTCGACCTTTTGCATCGTCTCGGTACCGACAGCCATGCCTGCAACAGCTTGCACACCACCGAGGATGAAGATCTCGTCTGCGCCTGCCAAATGCATGGCTGCCACCGTGGCTGGCGGAATGGCGCCGAGAATAGGAGGAGTGCAGGCCGTCACGTGTGGCACGCCAGCGATCTTAGCGGTCAGGATAGTCATGTGTGCAGAAGCGAGCAGCGGGTAACGACCACCGGGAATGTAGCACCCAACGGACTGAATGGGGTTGTTGCGCTGTCCGAGGAAGACACCCGGCTGCGTCTCGATCTCGAAGTCTTTGATGCTGTCCCGTTGGGCACGGGCGAAGAGAGACACATTGCGCTGCACAGTCTTGATGTCTTCTATTGTTTGTGCGGGGACTGTGGAGATGATCTGGTCGATTTCGGATTGAGAGAGCTTGAATGATTGTGGTGACCACTTGTCGAACTGCTCTGAGTACTTGCGAATAGCTGCATCACCTTCCGAGCGTATCGAGGCAATGACACCAGATACGATGGTGGCAACTTTGGGGTCTGAGAGGGCGGGAGAGGTGGAGGTGGTGATGGGACGCTTAAGATGCTTTGGTGCCATGTTTGCAACTAGCAGTAGATGGCTTCAAGGAAACAGATTGTTGGTGATCGAGAAGCGACGAAGTTTGCCGATTGTACATGAAGAGCTCACTCTTGGCCATAATCGTAGCTATAAGCTCCCCTCGTCTAGAGCTCCTACGTGGAGATCCCGACTGTCGTTCGTCAGATCTCTGGAGATACAGCTGTATCTGCTATTCCCGCCATGTTTTCCGGCGGACAATGTCCCGATGCAACGGGCAATTACGGGTATCTCGAATACAGCTCATGCCATTCGTCAGCGTGATTGCGAACACTGGTTCTAGATTTGAAGACGAGGACGATGGAGTGGACTGACCGTTCAGCGGGGTCGGAAAGTGGAGGGGGGCGGGGTGAAGTGGTCCCGAGGGCGACGATATTGTCTCGAGCATGATTCACATAAAGGCTCAAGATTGCAGTAGATCTTGATCAACGACATTTTCGAATTGAGGAACTCATCGAGTGTATCGTTGACTGTGCAAATTGGTAGGTATCTTACTGCACACAATGGTCTGCTACCTTACTATGAAATGCACGAGTGTGCTGCTCAGAGGTAGGCAACGGGACCAGACGAAATTCGCTACACCTAGAGACACACCTTAACCACAATGATGCAGTGTCTGACCCGCATATGCACGCATGATGTAGACTGGACTGTCAACAATAGACATCGTAAGTGTATTTAGGAAGCACAACGTGACTACCATGTCTCACGAAGCGCCACGGAGTACGTGTGTCAATGGGAGAGGAGAGTCGCGCGACCCACTGGCTGTCGATCGGGATAATACTGCCAGGCACAAATTGAGCTTCACAGCCTCTGCATTAGCATGCAGGGAGAACAGTTTCATGCTCATCATCGAGCGGAGGCGCTGTTTCTACTTGGCGGCTCGGCGGGAATGGCCGCGGTGAATTGCCCAATCAACGACCTGCAACACGAATTTATCAAGCTCACGCATCTCGACGCGTTGTTGAGCACGACCCTCACTATTCGGAGCGTCCTGAGCCTGTCATTCTAGCTAGACCGACCCTCACTGCCTCAATTGGTATCGTGGCGGCAACTCTGTGTTCACACGTCTCAATTCCTCTTCTTACCTGCTCATCCCAGTCTTTCATTCTTTCAGCTTCCTTTCGGAGTCCTCTCGTTCGTCGTGTATACACAGTCTGGTAATTGTTACACTCGAGTCACACCGGGTCCACTACGTCTCGAGAGGTTCCAGTCTCTCAACCCACGCGTAGTCGATGTGTGTAGGGCGTCTTGGACATAATGGCAACTCCAATGTCGACCCCTCGCCAGCCTTTTGCCGAGCTGAGCGGCCAAAGACTTCAACATTTGACCAGTGTCAAGAATCGCCAAAATGGTATGAAATGCACTCCGCGATCCATGTGCTACATCCAGGGTAGCTCACAAGTACAGGTCTTCTCTCTACGCCATCCAATGCCAAGTCGCCTCTATCAATCATGACCAAGGCTTCGCCATCCCCCATCTCCTCCTCGAAGAAACGCACATACGAGCCCTCGCCCTCCTCGTACTCGGATGGCGATAGCGAGAATGTCGATCCTTCAATCTTCCTCTCGCCATCGAAGAAGACCAAAGGCACATCCGGCAACACGATCCTCAAGCCCTCAACCTTCTCCTTCACGAAACCCACCACAATGAACACTTCCCTACTCAAGCAATCCCTCTCCACCCCTCGCGCCAACATCTCTCCCCCAAGGACTCCCCTCACTGCACCAGCAGGCCGCTCGCCTCTGCGCCGAAAGCTCTCGCCCAAACGCCGCATCTCAGCTCCTTACACAAGAATTGATCCCCCTGCGCAGCGCAAGTCCAAGGATGCAGGCATCCCATTTTTCTCTCTGGAGGAGGCCCTCGCCGGATCGTTGAACAAAGCCGTTGCATCCGTCTCTTCTGCCTCCGCTGTCACCACTCCAAAGATCGATTCCGGCATGCCCAAGGCATGGTTCTTCGCTATTCACGAAGACTCTCCGGAGCAGGAAGCTGAGAATCTGATGGAGCATTCGACAAAGGTGCTTGACTTGTCGAGTGATGACGAGAGCGTCAAGAGAGAGGATAAGGGCAAGGAGAACGTCGCTCCTGCTGGGACTGTGGTGCGTCGGGAGGGTAGACGGCGGAGAAGGGTCAAGGGTGATGTCGCTATTGCCGTCATGGAGGACGAAGGGGAGAGGAGCCCGCTGAGTGAGGTCGAGAGGGAGGACTTCTTTCCTGAAGGTGTAAAAGGGGACGAGGTCGTTGTCGTTGGTGTTGACGGTGTGGTCGAGGAGAAGAAGGAAGTGGTTGAGTCTCTACCTGCGCCAGTGAAGGGAGAGATGGAGGATATCGTTATCTTCGAGGATGCGGAGTAGGAGTGTGTCGCTGCTTTGGATGATGTCAACCTTCATGACTGGGTACGCTGCATGTGTTTGTTGGGTTATGATGTTCATGGCGATGATGGCGTTGGTTATGATTATGGTTGTTCAAGTCATGTATGCTTCACGTAGTGTCATTCAGCAACAACGCTTTCTGTTTCCATCACTATTCATCCGCCTCAAAGTGAACGCACGTATGCTTCCAGACATAAGGCAGAATGCAATTCCACATGGCCAGATCGCCTCGCATAATTGTTAAAGATGCTTGTGGTCAGACTCGACTTGTTACAACGCTGATACATTCATTGAAGCTATGCAATCCTTTCCATTCCTAAACGCTTCCTCAATCACACGTAACCTGTCCCAATGTCAGATATCCAATTCCAGCATTTCGAAGTAGTATCAACTCACCCTTTCTCCCGCCAGTGAAGAACATTCTGACCACAAAGACCTGCAGCCCAGCCATACCGATCATCAACCCGCTCTCAATGAGACTGAAGTTCCAGATTCTCTTCTCCGTGCTCCTGACCGTGCTGAAGTTCCGGTTCTCTCTCGTGCGGAAATACTTCTGGCTCCTGCTCACACTGCTCAATAGGCTGCTGATCTTCATAACGCTCTCCTCGAGCACGCTGGCTTGCTCAGGCGCAGCACCTTGTTTCGTCGGAATGCTGGCTGCGCGAGGCTCATTCTCGACCGTAATCTCGAAGTCGATGAGTTTGTCCGCGAATGTGCTGATCGTGTTGTCAAAGCAGAAGCGGTATTCGCCTGCGACATTAGCAGTGAAAACGTAGTCGCCTTGTCGCTCCTTATCGCCAGAGAGGATGACGCGGTCGCCGTGGGGATTATTTTCCACGGGGCCGTGGACGGTGTAGTCGACTGGGGAGGTTAGATGAGAAGGCTGACGTGGGGACGGGGATGGTCACCATCGAATGAACCGCCTGATTGGACCTGAGAAGTGTCAGACAAGAGACTGAAGGACAGGGAAGATGTGCTCGTACCGCAAAATAGAAGGCGACCTTGGCTCCCTTGTTGTTCACTTGTGTGAAGAAGCACTCTTTGGTGTTCGGTGGGAGGTTGTATGTGAGAGCTGTCGCGGCTGCTAATGATGCCAATGAGCTGATTAAAGCCAGTATCTGAAAGAGGAACATCATGGCGCCAATTATCTGCTTCGCAATTAGTCGTCGAAGATAGAGAAAGCGAGGACTTAACAGCTCGCAAATGTAGTTGCAGGCGTCGCGTGTCAAGAAGCTCTGTCACTTTTTGAAAGGCCTTGGCATCTTCAGCCCTACGGAGATATCAAAAGGGGCGCTTTCCAACAGGGTCACTTCCTCTATACCACACCATTGACTCATGCTTTCGGCACGACTATCGATCGCAGAGTCACAAGAAGCTTCGTACAGCTTCGGATCGCGGACGGCTCTGCAAACTGCAAGCAGAACTCAGACGCCGCTGAACATTCCCCTTGTGGAATATCGACTTGCAGAGGTTTGCACGTGAGGCTTCCCTGAAGTGCTCTCGACGCATTTGTGCTGTATTGCAAGCTCAATCATGATCAAATCTTGGGGCCAAGTGATTTGGGCTGCCGACGTCTCTGAGCATGTGAAAATGCAGTCTCCCTATCATGGGCGAATCTCCAACTTGAGTACATCTCACTTCCATCAATTGGTCAAGATTTCACCATGAACTGATGTGCCTGCCCGCTTGTTGGTTCTTTGTTGATGCGAAATTCGATGACAGCAAGCTTCAAGAATTACCCACCAGGACAAGACAAAAACGAGTCACATATCGCAAAGCTTCCAAAATGACAGTGGTACGTCGTCACTCTTGTGCCTCCCCAAAACAAGCACAAAGTCCCGCTTCACCTTCACCATCCTCTCGATCTAGATCTTGCCATCTCTAAGTCAATGCCATACATTGAGACTGATCCGAACGAGATGCCTAAGGCTCCCTGGATCGTTGATGATTCAAGCACCATTGCTTACGAAGACTTTGTCGAACAGAAGAACAAAAGACCTAGGTCACCGGATGCGACTGAGTCGGTGGTCAGTGGCGCCACGTTTAGCTACCAGGTCGCAGGCCAAACACAGGTGAGGCACCTCAATCCAAGGTCTTGTCAATTTGACTGATGACATTCACGAAGCCAGCATATACCTGCTATCCGACTGGTCAAGCTTATTCGGCCATCCAGTATCCCACCCACCAGTACTACCCACAGAATCCTGCCTATAATCCGCAGTATGCCTATCAGCCACCATCCTGCCAGCCTCAGCCATTCCCATATCATCATCAAGCTCCCGGCCCAGGGTACCGGCAGTATGCATGCTACCCAAAGACTACCATAGCCGGCGCAGCTCCTACCGCCATTGAGATCGCTCCTTCCACAAAAGTAGCAGCGTCAACCAAGCCTGCCGCTCTCGCCAAATCAGACAACGATCATGGTGTCGAGGGCTTCTGGCTCGGCCGCAGCCGGGCTCAAGTCGATGAGGACAACATCAAGCTTGCCGCCCATGAAAACGTCTTCAAATGCGATCCCATGAAGCCTACCGACGCAGCGGCCGACGCGTACTTCTGGGTGGTCGAGCTGGATGGAAGAACTACTTTGAGAATGTTCAAGACGATCAGTGAAGATTTGGGGCCTGGCAAATGGGAGAGGGACCCAAGGTTTGGCAACGCATACTTCATCAGGGAGAAGCCCGAGGAAGAGAAGAAGGAGTGATGTTTGACACAAAAAGAGGACAGACTCATACACTTCTCGATATCACAACACGAGGTACGAGCTGCGGTCATTGCGACAGCAGCTAGGTGGTAGCTTTCCGCAGTATTTGGAGCAGCATGATCTCAGCGATACCCGCTCGCAAACTGAAGGACTTTACTATGCCCTGCAAGCCCGTCTCGAGTGCAACAGTGGACGCGATAACCCCAAGCTCCCCCGTACGGATACCTTGACCGTCGGATCAATTCGTATAGACAAGTCAGTCTTGAAATCCCTAAACAGAGCGGAGAGGTGTGACCGTTCTGATGCTCAGACATGAATCCCTTCGCGAACCCCACCATCCCAAATGACGTCGCATCCACATCAAAATTCCTCTAACGCAACGAGCATCACCTTCAGCCGTCGAAATTGTATGCCTTTCCAACCAAACGCTGTCAACAGTTTTGCTTTCCTCGCCATTTTCATCTTAGCCTTCTTCCCGAGCCTGTTCAACTACCTGCTCTACCTACCTTTGTACCCACTCAGAGCAGCCCTCGCTCCACTTCCGCAGCCCAGCACTACCAGCACCACAACCTGCGCCTGCCAGCATTGCCACTTCTCTTCCACAACTGCTTCTATTCCCACTCCAACCATGTCTTGGTTTCAAAGGCAATTTACACTTCCAACCAAATCTCGCGGCTCATACCTCATCACCGACGAAGTCCTCAAGCAAGTCCCAGAGATTGGCCAGTATAAAGTCGGCATTCTCAATTTGTTCATCCAGCACACTTCTGCTGCATTGAGTCTAAATGAGAATTGGGATAGCGATGTCCGGTACGAATCAAGTCTTCTCTTCTTTCCTCAGCCATGATTTCTCTCATATCGCCTCCTTTCTACCTTGGCTGTTTCACTATCTTTTCCCGTCGCAACTTTGAACCTGATTCAAGCACCGCTCTCTCATAGCATCATACGTTTACTTACTCGTATACAGTACGGACATGTCCAACGCCCTAGATCGTATTGTCCCTGAGGACCGGAAGGGCGATCTCTACGTCCATAGCTGTGAAGGGCCAGACGACATGCCGGCCCACGTCAAGTCGGCATTGATCGGCGCAAGCGTATCAATACCCATCTCGAACGGCAAGTTGGCGACAGGGACTTGGCAGGGGATCTGGTACCTAGAGTTCAGGGCGGCAAAGCACAGCCGGAAGGTTGTGGCGACGATTCAGGGGGAGAAGAATGCGTGACAGGGCACCGGGAGAATGTAGTATCTGAAGGGAAGGCAAGATGGACGTGGGATGGGGAAAGGCATGAGTCAAGGTAGTGAGTAATTAGCACGGTGTTGAGGTTGAAGACAATGAAACGCACGGAAGGGCGAGCATTTTGGGCGGGCAATGAAGGAGAGTAAGCTTAAACAAGTTGAACATCTTGCACAGCTAGTCTATCAGCAGACGTCTATCGCTGCTCAAGTGGCGCTCCAGTGTTGCTCTGAATCTTCGGTACCTCCTCAGGTGCACCGATGGGATCGAGGGGATATGAGTGATGTGGAAGGGTCTCGATGAACTTTCTGTGCTTCTCGTGCGCCTATCCAATATTAGCAAGACTGTTCTTCTTGGAGTGGCATATGTATACTCACAAATGGTACTCCGCAGTAGGTGCACCAGCAAATCTGCGGCTTGTCGACATTGATAAAAATCCTTGGGTGTCCCAGAGGTCCTCCGCCACCGTCGCACGATACTGTCCTCTGTTTGAGCCATCGTACTGGCTGCTTGTGAATGAGCTCGATAGCTGCTGCTGGACGGGGCTGCATAAAATTAGCTTCGTGCTCAAGCAAGACAAGGCTGGCCATCATGCTTCTCATCACATCGAGCCTTCCAGACGATACCGCGTAGATTTACACCGTCCAAAACCACGACTTCAGATAGGAAATAGAGAAGACCTACCTGATCCTCCATGATCGTTTGCTCAAATCTCGGTCCAGCCATGGCCTTCTCCCTGGGCTGCTGGCTCCTAGACCAAGCTGCCTGCCTGTTCGGCGCTTGCATAATCCTCCTCTCCTCTCCCTTCTCTACCGACTCTTGTAGGACCTTGTCGAAGCTCCCTTCCGAGCTAGTAGGCGTGGCATTGGTGCTTGATACCGGGGAGACTTTCTTGCTTGGGTTCGGGTCGTTGGCCGGAATAGGATCGTCGCGCAGGCGGGAGACAGAGGGGTGGAAAGAGCGGCGAGAGAGGTGCGAGAGTCCGTTCCGGAGGAGAGGTCGTGTGAGCGAAGCCATGTTGTATGTTTTTCGAGCTTGAGATCCGGTGTTGCGATTGAGGACGAAGGTGAATATGTAACGGGAGCAGCCGATTGGTCAATGGCTTCGAGGTGTCGATGAGCGAATTGAAGTGCGGGACAATCAGTGTACCAAGACATGCTTATACTGTTTGTACTTCCATAATATCACAACACTTCCTATCCTTCATAGCCTGCGCGACTCTATTCTCTATGATACGATCTGGCCGGTAGTGCCACTTTCACCTCAGGACTGGGGCTCTCCCCTCGCTTCTCCATCGACCTCGGCGACCCTGCTCTCATATAGACAGCTGCATTCGCACATCTACGACTACGCCAATACAATCGCGAAATATGCTTCTCCTCGGCCTCACAGGCTCGATAGCCACCGGTAAATCCACCGTCTCGCAAATCCTATCCTCACCACCATATTCCCTACCCATCATAGATGCCGACAAGATTGCGCGACAAGTAGTCGAGCCAGGAACAGCAGGCTACAATGCGATCGTGTCACATTTCTCGTCCACCACACCAGACCTCCTTGAGCCACCTTCAGAGGCGAATGGCGGAGAAGCAGGACCTAAAGGTAAGGGCCGACCACTGAACAGACCAGCGCTTGGCAGGCGGGTATTCGGGCAAGGAAAGGAATCGGACAGGAAAGTCCTTAATGGGATCGTGCATCCAGCTGTTCGCAAAGAATTGTACAGGCAGATGTTGTGGGCTTACCTGAAGGGGTCATGGGCGGTGGTGCTGGACATCCCGTTACTATTCGAGAGTGGGTGGGAGGCTATGTGTGGCACCATCATGGTTGTCGCCGTCAAAGACAAGGAAGTGCAGATCAAGCGACTGCGAGACAGAGACAGCCATCTGACCGATGAGGATGCGCGGAATCGAGCCGCAAGTCAGTGGGATGTCAGAGACAAAGCGCGGCGAGCAGAGGCGAGAGGGAAAAGGAGAGGTGTGGTAGTCTGGAACGATGGTGGAAAGGAGGACCTTAAGAAGGAGATTGAGAGAGTAATGGTGGAAGTAAAGAAGGGCAGTCCGCAGTGGTGGGCCTGGCTACTCCTGATCAATCCTGGGATGATGGTACTAGCCGCTTCATGGAACTATTTCCTGGGATGGTACTCAAAAAGGCAGTGGGACTCACGGAAGGCGCGCGAGAAAGCGAAGCTTTGAGCCGGCACCTGATTCTCAGTCAGTAATGGCCGAATGAGGTTAGAAGGGATACATACTTATCCTTAGTGTAGGGGCTACTCTGATCTTCTCTGTATAATCTCAGATGGCTTGTGGCATGATCATATGTCTAAAGCGCTCGAGAGACCGTCATCGATTCCTCAGATTGGGGCGGAGATGGCAGGGGGGTGCGGCGGCGGAGCGCGGAAAACTAGTGAACCCCTACAAGGCCAACCACAGCACCGGGTACATCATCAAAGAGGAAACCACTAGGAGATCACAACGCAGACCATCGACGCAGACCATCAACGTGGCCATGAAGGGAGCTCGGAGTCCAACTTCATACAATACAACATAAGCAATCGACCGTGCACCGCGGAGCCTCGATCAGAGAATAATTAGTGCGTCGATAAGCCTGATAAATTGGGCCCAAAAGTCACTGGAATTTACTATGCAAGGCTACCACGGCATAAGACCTCATGAAGGGATGTTCACACCTCCAGTTGAACATCTATTTTGAACTACCTCTATGGCTCTGGTACATGGCTTCCCCTGTGTCAAGGATCGAGCGCGCCAAGTTATCGGTATTCGTGTAGCAGCATTGCCTAGAGAAAAAGGAAGGCGGGAAATTTGACCATCTGGTAGTTGGAAGGCAATTGAGAAAGGGTACACGATGAAGGGCATGTGGCCACGACATATGCAAACCCCAAGAGTAGGCAATATATTATTTTGCAATAGCCGTTTCATTTGGCCTTGTGCCACAAGTCAATTTGAAACTATACAGAGAAGATTAGCATGGCCCCTGCACTAAGGATGAGTATGTAATCCTTCTAACCTTATTCGGCTATTACTGACTGCTCTCAGCACATGCAAACAAAGAGATGCTCAAAAGTTTTTTTGCCATTTTTTGTTGCACGGTTCGACTCTCGCCGCTGCGGTTTTTGGGCGCTTTTGGCCGCTGGCCTTACCTCTCGCACGTCGCAACTCACCCATTAGCCTACAACCACAATTTTGAGATTTCCTGCTGCATGATCATGTGCGCATTTTGCTCTGACATGCATAGGTATATACTAGTACGATCACGGAACTACATCCGCAGTGGGTCCCCTGTGCAGAGCCGCATGCTACCTACCTCACTCGGAGTAGTAGGGTGCTCGAGGCAAATTTACCTCTGTGCATTGTGCTCGTGGCCGTGTTGTTTTCAAAGACTGTCTTTTCAGTGTTCTGCCCATCACAGCAGAGATATCGCATAGCGACTGCGCAATAAGTGGCTGCTTGGCGGTGACTGCCGCGGCGTATGAATCACATGCCTAGCTTCCCCACTAATATTTATCGTTGACGCTCCATTATATATCTGTCTTGACCATGATTGTTTAGATCTTGGTGCAGGAGCATGTACCAGTATGATTCAGAGGTCTCGTACGCTCCCGCAGCGAATCAGCGGCGCTCGACTATACGCAACAAGCACACAAAGCTCTCAGTCCAGCACAGATAATAGAATAAGTCCGCCACCATGGCGTCCCGCGACTGCCTTGGACAAGTATGTGACAGCTTCCCGACTGCACAACTTTCTTCATTGACGAGTAGTGTAGATGGGTGGAACGAGAAGCACGACCGATCAGTTTACGCCAATTGACAGTGTTTGGAAGGACTTTGACAGAGGGTCGTCTATTGAGCTCGGCCAACTATGTTCGCCTTGAGCTACCCACGCGGTACGTATCGCGCAATACGAAAGCCGGCAAGACTCGAGGCTGACCCATCATAGCATTGCCCATCGGCTGCGCAACATGCAGACCTTGCCGTACTCTGCCCTTACGAACCAACACATTGCTCACGTCCACGAGCTGTACTACTCAGCGTTCGAAAAGTTGCGTCGTGTTCCGGAGGTCCGAACCCTGGCAGACAACGATCACTTATGCTCAGTCATTCGAGAATGCCTGCATGAGCACCTCTCTGTCATCCCTGCGTTGGCCATGGGAGTCCTCGAGATACAGTCGACCGTTCCAGCCGACGTCTGCGACCAGCTCATGCGGACCATGCTTCGCTCACGTATCTCGCGCCGTGTGATAGCCGAGCAGCACCTGGCGCTAACAGAGACCTATCACTCTCCAAACTCCATGCGCAAAGCTGAATCCTCTTCTGCCAACGACGAAGACTTCATCGGCGAAGTCTTCCTCAAATGTAACGCCCGCGAGATCATCAACACCTGTACCAGCACCATCAAACGTCTCGCACGCCGTGCACACGGTCGAGACGCCCCCATCCCAGAAGTCAAGCTCTACGGAGACGTCGAGACCACCTTCCCCTACATCCCAAGCCATATCGAGTACATCATCGGCGAGCTCCTACGAAACAGCACGCAAGCAGTCCTTGCTCGAACTCGCACTAATCCCCAGTCGTGGACCAGCACTTCTTCTTCCTCCACAGCGACTCCATCCGGCGCCGTCCCGCCCATCGAGGTCCTCATCTGCGAAGCAGCGAAGCATATCATCATCCGCGTGTCCGACCAAGGCGGCGGTGTAGCGCGAGACGTGCTACCGTACCTATGGAGCTTCACGACTGGGCCACGAAAGGACAAACGTCTCAAAGACCTAGAGCAAGTCCCGCGTCTAGCCGGCACGTTGCAGGAGATCGCTGTTCCGCCTAGCATACCGCCCGAGGACGCTAGTACGAGCAGCATCACAGACGGAGACGCATTGAGCAGAAACAAGCACACGCCTGGCTCTGGAGCAGGTAAGGATGCAGGGGAGAGGAAAGTGAGAGACAGCTTCGACAGTTTATCGACATTCACGGCACGACCGCCAGGGCTGCGACTGGGGATTGGATTACCGATGAGCAGGATTTATGCGGAGTATTGGGCTGGTAGTCTGGAGCTGCATAGTTTGGAAGGGTACGGCGTGGATGCATTTCTGCAGATCAGTAAGCTTGGGAACAGGAATGAGGTGTTAAGTACGAGGGCGAGTATGGATGCTGTATGAGAGGAATCTGGATGCACTGAAACGATACGACGTTCATGAGGTATATTCGAGGTGATAGTCAGGGAGATCTCAAAGTGTAAATGCCAGAGCCCATATGGTTGTCTCTGATTATAGCCATACCACTAATTGATACTTGTGAAAAGGATTCATCGCTACCGCTCATCGGGGTTGCAGCACCAGCGATGCAAATGACTGCCACATGTATTTTATCGCAACGTCTATGTCAGTATCTACAGCCCTCACGGACTCTCGTGCCCCCGCTCTTCACAGCTTCGCCTCCCTATCCTCCAACTCGCTAATGTCCCTCACGGGCACCGCCCCCTCCGTGACGGCCAACCCAGCCTTGAACAACCTCACGTCCTCAATGACCGTCGCCTCCCTCGTCTGCACCTCCGGCTCACTGCTCGTGCTCAACGCGTCACTCTCCTTCGTCACGTTCGCCACACCAAGCTGAGGCAAAGCCTGCTCCAACACGGGCTTGACCTGCGCCATGATGCCCTCCGCCTCTGCCGCTGGTGTCTTAACATCTTCGGTCAAATGTCCCTGCAGCGCAGCCGCGATGCTAGTTGCGTTCAGATCGTCCGCGATGCCAGTTACGCGCTTCTGAAGTTGAGCGCGATCAGACGTGATGCTCAGCTGTGTCAAGAGCTGGTCGAGCGCGTCCTGCACTTTGCTCGTCTTCTCGGCAGGATCGACCTCTGCAGCGAGCTCTTCTGAGGAGGTCTGCGCAAGGAGGTGCACTGCTGCACGGGCGCGCTTGGGAGACGAGGGGGAGATGAAGGTGTCGAAGAAGGAGATGAGGTCGTCCTTGGTGAGTTTCTCGACGTGTTCAACGTCGCGGTGTACTGTGGCATGTTAGTGCGAACGGATACAAGGGGAGGAGGCAAGCTCACCGAGCTCAAAGTCAAAGACTTCGCTGACGATATGGTGCCAGAATCTAGCAGTCTCTTGATTGAGGTTCTTGAGCTTCTCCAGACGCTTATTTACTAAAGCGATCTTGAAGGAGTCAAAGTCTTCTTGCTTCATCTCTCGAATCGTGTCGCCGAATTTGGTCAGGAAGATGTCGATGCGCTTTTCGAGATATTCTGGACTGCGCTCGGATTGGATGAGCACTCTCCATCCTGACACCGTAGCCAGTGCGACCGGGCTGGAGGAAACGACGTAGCCGAGCTGCTCCTTTGATCGAAGAGTATCGAAGACGGGCTCGTCGGCCATTTGTGCAAAGAGCAGGAGCTTTGCTCGAGTCGCGCGATCTGTATTGAGGTTGGTGAAGAGCACATAGTCGATGCAGTGGTTGACGTTTGCTGGGTCTTTGAGCGTGCGCTTGTACACGCAGTTGCTGCCCTGCGGCACCAGTAGTGAGCGACGTATCGGCCATTGTGATTGAGGTAAGACCCTGCTGTGAAGGGTAGACTCCACAATGTCGGTCAAACGGAGGGCATCCTCGCGGTACAAGTTTCCATGCGCCAGAATCTCAATGTGAAGCTGAGATAGGATCTGCGGAATGAAGCGTCGAACGTCGTCAGCAGTGATAGTTGGCAGCTCGTCGAGCAACTGCTGGTTGATGTAACCCTTCTCAGACACTAGATACCTGCTGTAGGTGCTTATCTGTTGGAAAGGCTGCTGGTAGTCAAAGTTGCGTAGGCCGCGAAGCACACGCTCTTTGATGATCTCGAAGCGATCGTCCTTGACTACGAGGTCTCGAGCAGATACGAGCACCTTTTCGAGCAGTACGTGCATCTTGTCGTTGTAGCCACTGACGGCAATATCGAGACCTTGTGCATGATTCTGAATGCTGTAATCCAGGCCCGCAAGCTCCGCATCATAGGCATATTCGACGAGCGAGTCCTCTACCAAGCTCTTGTACATTTGCGTCATGATTGCTGTCATAGCAGATGTCTGGACAATGGGTGATCGCAGTACCACGTTGACATTAGCCTTTGGCGCCCAGAATTGATCATCCTTCTTCCACCAAGTGCGGACCCTGTTGTCGTTACGGACAAGCCTTGGAGTAAGCGCTGGCTTCTCGATAGGCTTCTTCTCTACCTCGAGATTGGTCGGGATAAACTCATTCTTGGCGGGCAGGTGGAGCTCGGCTGGTCGCTCTGATTTTGGCTGGGAGTATACTTGCTTGAGCTCATTGAGGAAGTCCTTGGGAATCTTCTCATACTTGTACTCCGTGCCGTACCACTTTTCCTTCTGATCCCAGTCGCCTGGAAAGTCTTGCGCAACAAGGGTGAGTCGGAAGTTCTCAGGCGTCAAATGGTCGAGTCCGCGCTTGATAGCCTTCGGATCGAATCTCCAGATCAAGCTCTGCGCGCTGAGTAGCTTGTCTCGTGGGTAGGGTTTCTGCATGACACCGACTAGGGAGCTGGTAGTCCTGCTTGCCGGAATTTGTTGCCTGAACCTGAAGTCCACCTCAGCCAACTGCTTCATTTCCTGCACAATCCACTCCTGTGGGGGCTGCTCCTTGATCATCGCAATGTACTGGAAGAGTGTCTTGACCACCTCTTTGTAATTAGTGAGACCGTCCTTCGTCAGGTGGATGGAAATGCTGAAAAGTGCGCCACCAGGGCAAATAGGAAATGGTCCAGCCCCTAGCCCGTTTGCCCAACCCTTCCCCTTCAGGTATGCTAGGATACTACCGGGCCCTTCGTGTCCGATCAGGTGACTGATATATCTTCCAGGGTGGGTCTCCCATAGCTCCTCCTCGTCGGGATATACAAAGTAGATGTCCAAGTCCCGCATTTCCATTACTGGCTTTGCAAATATCTGTGTAGCGAGTTCATGCTCCGAATAAGCTGGGATATCATCCCATCTCAGTTTTGGTAGGTCCTGATTCGGAACTTCTGTAAAGAACTCCGTGACCCATGTCTCTAATGTATCTAGCTCTTCTCGACCCAAAACGGCAAGTTTCATCCTGTTTGCTGAATAGTGTCGTTTATAAAAGTCTATGAAAGCGTCTCGAATTGCAACGCCGCGCGCCAAAGGATCATCATGTAAAACCTGGTAGTTTCCCGTAGAGAACTTGTTGAAGGGATGTTTCTTGTTGGCCAAGCTCTTGTTCAATTGATGTAACCGCCAATTGTCACTCTGCAAATTCTTCTTGTTCTCCGAGTCGACTGCCCGAAGTTCTCTGTCCAGTGTATCTGCAAGGAAGAGAGGCTTGATGAAGAACTGCGCGAAACGATCAAGAGCGCCATACAGGGGCGCCTGTGACTTGTCGATCGGTGTACCATTCGTGGTTACCTGGCTACTGGACGTTGACGATGCTGAGAGCTCGAAGTAGTAGTTGGTATCTGTGGAAGCTGTGAAAGCATTCGAGTACCCGCCGTACTTTTGCAGGTACTGGTTGTAATCGTTCTCCGCGGGGAACTGAACAGAATTAGCCTCATACCTAGATTCCTAGGTTTTTACTCTAGAAATCTCACCTTCTCAGTGCCCATGAATAGCAAATGCTCCACGGCATGTGCCATACCAGGCAGATCGTCGGAATCACTGAAACTCCCAACGTTCACGTCCATGGCCGCGCTGGCCTTGTCTGTCTCTGGATCATGAATGAGGAGCACCTCAAGCTTGTTCGGGAGCTCGATGACTCTATATGTTCGATTGTCGAGCTGCGGTTTCTCCAGCTTCTCGGCGATGCGATGCGACATGGTCGCCCGACTGTTCAAAGTAACCTCAGCCATCTTGACCGCTGAAGTATGTATGTGTCGAGGAGAACAAGGAAGGAAAGGCAGATGCCTGAAAGAGTGCCGCGGTGCTTGGGTAAGGGCTGACTGAGCACGCAGTGATGACGAAGAGACTCGCGGCGTGAATTTCGAGGCCGATACGCTGTGAGAGAGTGGCAAGAAGGATCTTACTCGGTCAGAGAAGGAAGTAGAGTGGCGAAGAGAAGCTGATGAAGGAAAGCTCGCATGCTTTAACGGAACAGATGGGCGGAGTCGCATGTGCCTTCACGCAGCCTGGGAGCGGACAAGCATGAGCACAGACAGATATTGCTTGGATGTATATGCGCTTTCAAGGGATCAGCTGATTTAGATTGCGCACAAGAAAGAAATTATGGTGACACAAAAGACGTATGCCGGTAATTGTCTAGTTCATCAGGGTCGAAAGAGTGAAACGGGGAAAGGTACAAGTTTCTGTGCTCGTTATCGATAACGAGCACATCATCTCGCAGATTTGACTGGTTCGTCGGATCTTGGATGCATCGTCCCGACAGCTTGGTATACCCTGATGTCCTAAGGATCTGTTCGCTTGAAACAATCATTTTGACGCGTTTCGAGTATTGATGCCTGATATAATACGCACACATGGTCTCACGAGGTATTCAAACATGGAGGTCTGGAACAGAGGCATATGGGGAGCATCACAGCTTGGCACACGCCTTGCCGGCCTTTTTATGATCTTAATACAATTCCTGGTCGAGCTCGCAGCGTTCATGTTCGCCGCAACCAATACTACTCAGCAGCAGGTGCGGCAGCCGTAGCTGTGGGGACGCCACCTCGGCCCCTTCCTCGTGGTCCCCCTCTACCTCCTCTGTCAGCACCGCCTCTTCCTCTACCCCTTCCCCTATTGGTATTGAGATCTTGAGGTGGTGGTACGCTGCTGTAATTCTGTGGCTTGAAGTTCGGATTGCGTGTCTTCACGCCTTCCATCGGATCACTGTTATCGATAACAGTGTATCCTCCCCGATTTCCACCACGTCCTCCACGTGGAGCAAAACCGTTGGCCGCGCCTCGACCACCGCGCTGAGGTGGACCACCATGAATGGGCACAGTCTGTTGAAAGCCAAGGCCGCCACGACCGCGGCCCCGAGTAGCGCCGGTACCATTAGTATGAGTGCCATTTGTGTGTCCATCAAGTGCACCGCGGAAGCTGCCCTGTAGAGGCCCAGGTGCAGCAGCCTCGCGAAGCTGACCAAGCCCACCAGCAGCAACTGGTGAGCCATAGTTTCCTTTGGCTGCACTATACCCATTCTGCTGCGCTTTGAGTGGTGTGAACTGTGCAGATGGCTGCTTTGTCTGTGCCGCTGTCGAACTGGCAATAACTTGTCTGTCCGTGAGGTTGAGCACGCTAGTGACTGGTACTGTGCTACCACGGAATGGACTGCAGCGTTCTCCGAGCGACGTTCCAGACATGAAGGTATTATCGAATACAACGTCGAGAAGCAGTGTGCGTGGTGTGCGGGTGATGCCAACAACGGTGCCGCGGAGGGCAATAGGTACACGACCAGAATCTTGCACGTAGACGACACGATCACCGAGCGAGAACTTTTGGTTACCCACACGCTGCTCGACGTCGCTTGGCTTGAGTAGAGCGTTGCGTGGTACACCTGCAACGCGCTTGCCATCGACTACTACTCCGCTGTTGTTGTTCTGGTCGGCCGCCTTCTCAATTGCCATGACGGTATCGCCATCCATCTGCTCGGCGTCGAGAGGCACGCGCTCAAGATTCTTGGCCTCCTTTTGTTTGAGCCACTCCCCAATCTCCTTCATTTTTGCCTTGGCGACTTGAGGATCTGGGTAGAAATCTGTGTCCTGGAAGCCATCGCCATCAGGGTGACGGAGAACAGTGGCGATGAAATCGGGGAAGGTGGTCATGTACTCAGCGATCAGCGCGATCGCCTTCTGGCTGTACTCCCAACCTCGCTCACCCTTACGACTGTAGCCAAGAACCTTCTGCTTCTTCGCCTCAAACTTCAGATTAAGGCCCAGGTTGAGTTGCAGTCCGGATGACTGTACACGGAAAGACGATGTAATCTTGGAAAGCGCCAGCGGGTGCAGATTCAGCATCTTCGCAACCGCAAAACCAGGAGTGTATGGCGTGAATCGCTCTTGCTGCCTTGCAATGTCTCGACCAAATTCTGGCTCTTTGCCTTTGAGCGTAGAAATCCAGATCTCAGCTTTATTACCATTATGCCCGGTAACAACGAGCGGACGACCATAGTTAAAGTCGCCCAAGAAGAATGCTTGAGTGTTGATAGGAAATTCTTCCTCGAAAGGCACAGCTGCCCTTTCTAGGAAACGCTGATCTGGCGACATCACTTCATCGACGACCATCTGTGTAATATAGTCGGTCTCTTGACCGGGCACTTGCGCGTACTCCTTCACAGTAGCTCCGTCGTCGGTCTTCCTAAGGCCAACGAGCATGTCGACATGGATCATGGACTCAACGTCGCTAGTAATGATGCCAAGTCGTTTGCTGTACATCTTCTCGAGACGGTCGGCCTTCTTCTTCCAATCGGCTATCTGCATGCCTTGGTGTGGTATCTGCACAATGTTGGAGGCATCGGTTCCTTTGCTCGGATCCTGTAGGGTGTAGTCGAACAGCTCGTCCGAGACTCTTACGACCTTACCTTCCTGCAGGAAAGGGTAGCCGACATGGACAGCCTGCCCCAATTTGTGCTTGGCCAATTCAATGTTGCTGGAAGACTCAGCTTCCATGATTGTGATGACCATACTCTCGTTCCGACTTTCTTGCTGAAACACAGAAACGCCATGAAAGCCGAGCTGACCAGTGTGCTCCAGTGTATGTAGACTGGGAAAACCGGCGAGAGCATGCTTGCCAAGTTTGACGCCATCGACGAGACCTACATAGACGTGGAGGCCTTCCATGGTTGGCATCTCGAAGATATTCTCCACACATTTGCAGTGTGGTAGATCAGGAAAGATGCCGGGAAGGGAAGAAGGGTAGACGAAGTCAAGATCCTTCTGGTAAGTGAATTTGAGCGTCACGCCAAAGTCATTGCGTGCCTTCTGGTCCGGTGTAAGAAGAGCATCCTTCGGTCCCATGGCTGAGAGCAGCCGTTTCTCGTCGATGAAGGGAATTTGCACCACTGCTTCCCAGTCCTGCTTCTTCCCATTCATGTCGAGGGCAAAGTCGCGAGGATAGAAGTCGATGATGGGCGAATCCTTATTGGTCATGAGGTCGTGGTACACTTCCGGTACAATCTTCTTACTGCGGTCTGGCAAGACGCCCATGAGTTGTTGGTATGGGCGAAATGGTTGACCAAGCTTGAAATTCATGTCTGCTTTCAGACCCTTTTTGACGTCCGATATCATAGGAGAGTAATGGTAGCCATAGTACCATGGCCAGGATGCTACACCACGGTAGTAGTAGAAGAGCACCCATTGGAGACCTTGGACGTAATTTTCTGTCAGCTTCCGCAGCTCCTCCTCGTTGTCAAGGCCCCACTCATATTTTTCCTTGTAGTACTGATCCTTCCATTTCTGGAATCTGTCATCGTACTTCTGCTGCATCTTTGCTTGCGCCTCCTCGGGAGTGACGTCCACAATTTGCGCCTTGTCATACTTTTTCATGACTCGGAGGAGCGCAATCTGTGCTTCCTCATCATCGTCATCATCATCGTCCTGTTCGGCTCGTGCAGGGAACGCGACTTGCATATGTCTATCTCCAGCGTCATTTGCAACGCTCTTCCATTGCAAATGGAGGTCTCCGGCCAGGTCCTCCACGAATTTGCGATCTCTCGCAGGAAGAGTGGCGGGAAGGTCGAGTGGCGGTGCATCTCCTTCAGCTGGTCTGGCATTGACGTATTCCTTGACTTGATTGAAAATCTTCTTCTGCTCTGTGGACATAACGACTTGGCCTTTGTTGCGTTGTCTGTCCATAACATCCTCTCGCTTCATGGTCTTGTCTTTCATCCAGCTAGCGTCTGCATTATCCGCCTCGAAATGTCGATACTCTACGTGGGAGAGTTCATCTAGCAGTAGACCAAGCCTTTCCAGGTTGATTACACCGCCTTCGTTGATATATCCTTTCGCCTTTGGTAGAACATTTTTGTACACGGCAAACATGAGCGCAAGAGCGCCTTCGTTGATGTGCAAATGCGGTAAGTTGGGCAAGAAATCGTTGCCCACGAAAAACGCCATAAGGATGAAGTCGTCTATAACCCGCTCCATATCGAAGGGAACTGAGAGGACGCCAGGCTCTTTTAGCTCCTGGAATTCCAGCTCCAGGTATTCCCGCACAATGCAAAGGTGCATGAGATAGAAATTCTGATGTTCCAACTCCTTGGATTTTCCCTTACTCTGCCGTCCAAATGTCACCTCCTCACGGAGTAGACAGAAATGCGGATCATGGCTCAGAAGGCCCAACATAATCAAATCAGCATCCAATCCGTACAAGCAGTGTCGCATGTTGGGGTCGTATCCAGGTTGCGACTTGGCCTTTCGGATATATTCCATAATTTTGTGTTCACCCTCTCCTGGTACTTCGTGTCCGGAAAGGACGACTTCGACATTCTGCCAGTCATAGTCCTCAGAGACTTTCTTGTTGACAAAGTACTTAAGCTGCTGCGTAAGCCTTGCCATGAATTCTGTACCTGGTGTAATACAATTGCTGTCAAAAGCATCCTCTTTTGGCATCTCTGTTCCTGCGGCAATCGCCTTGTTCCTCGCCTCTTCCGCATCTCTCGCTGTCCTGAAACGACGTGCGCGCTGCTGGTTCATCTTGGCTCTGGGAGCAACTCCATCGATGGCCATGAAGAATAGCTGCTTGGGCTTGATCTTCCCAAACAGATGCTCGATGTAATTGAAAATAGCGATGAACATCTGGTCTTCAGTCATGCGTTTCGTTACTGAGTCGGAATCGTTATGCGTGCAATTATGAATAATGCCGTTCATGTCGAGCTGATCTCGTTAGTCAAGTCTCGGCCATACCAGCATCCATAACATACATATAGACAATCAAACTCTGGAATGCGATTCTCTGCGATCAGCTGCGAGATTGCAGGATACCGCTCACTCATCCAGCGAAAGAACTTGGGGACACCCATCTTGCCTGTATTTCAAGAGCTAAGTAAGGGTTACTAATCGAAGTTGATAAACGAGAAGCCCACTGTTGAGGCTTTGGTAGATCTGGGAAAGGTCGCAAGAGGAATCGTAGGGCAGCGGGATACTGACACGGAGTCCTTGAGGAAAGGGAAGAGGAAGAGGCGACGACTGGATATGATGTCTCCCAGCTTGCGCACGGGCCATTCACAGTGACCACTCCGATGCATTCAGCGGCAAAAAGACACTAGACCCAAAGCGGTATCTTAATTGCTGCTGCTCCAGAACGCGTCTAGAGCTTCTTCACGCGCGGCTTCAATATCGAAGTTCAGCAATCTGTCAATTACATCTCCTCAAACAACGCTCGCACATTCACGTATCTGCGGATAAGACGACAGCCCGTGTTAATCGCGACCATGACCATGGACGAAACTATGGCTGGTACGTACGGTCCTTTTTATTTCATTCATTTCCGTGTTACCACTGCTCGGTGGGATGCGTATGTCGGTCACATAGATTCATGGAAAAGGGGGGCCTGCGCTTGAAGACATGCTGCACTTGGACGAACTAAGCATTGAACGAACCACTGCACATTAATCAAAATGACAAAACTGACATTTGACCCTGATGATGTAGAGACCATTCAGCAGCAAGAATTGACTGCCGGTCAAATCGACAACAAAATCATCAACGAGGAGTACAAAATCTGGAAGAAGAATGCTGTATTTCTCTACGACATCATGTACAGCCGAGCATTGGAATGGCCTTCGCTTACAACGCAATGGCTTCCTGATGTTCAAGCTGTACCAGGCAAGAACTTCACGACACATCGCCTCCTCATAGGCACACACACAGCGGACGAGTCGCACCAGAATTACCTTCAAATCGCACATATCAACTTTCCAAACAAGCCTCCCGCCAATCCTTCCGACTATGATGCGGATCGAGAAGAATTTGGCGGCTACGGCTCAGCAAAGGAGCGCATCGAATTCTCCATTGACCAGAAGATTAACCATCCGGGCGAAGTCAATAAGGCTCGCTACATGCCGCAGAATCCAGACGTCATCGCGACAATGACAAACACTGGTACTGCATTAGTCTTTGATCGCAAGAAGCATCAGTTGCAACCACGAGACAACAAAGTTGCTGCACAGATGACGCTGAAAGGTCACGAGTCAGAAGGTTTCGCTCTGGACTGGAATCCTTTTGTGGAGGGCCAGCTGGCGACCGGTAGTGAAGACCAGACTGTTCGTCTATGGGATATTCAAAAAGACTTCAATGTCGACGATCGTACCATCTCTGCAACAAAAGTATACACACATCATACCGCCGTCGTCAATGACATTCAGTTCCACCCACTTCTTGGAAAGAACTTCTTTGGTTCCGTCTCGGACGACAAGACCTTCGGTTTCATTGACCTTCGTACACAATCGACATCGCGGCCAGCGATCAGGATCGAGGCACACAGCGACGCCATCAACAGTCTTTCCTTCCATCCCAAGCACGATGTCCTCTTCGCGACCGGCTCAGCAGACAAGACAATCGGCATCTTCGATCTACGATTTCCCGAGCACGGCAAGATCCACGCACTAGAAGGCCACAAAGATATGGTCAGCAAAGTCGAGTGGCACCCCACAGACTCTGCCATCCTCGCAAGCAGTGCTGACGACCGCCGCATCATCTTCTGGGACATCAGCCGAGCCGGCATGGAGCAGACGCCAGAAGACGCCGAAGACGGCCCACCAGAGATGTGAGTTCCTCCTTCCTCCCCAAGTTGTGCCCAACAGCATGCTAACATTCCAGGCTATTCATGCATGGCGGCCACACCGCCCGCGTCTCCGACTTCTCCTGGAACCGCAACGATCCCTGGGTCATGTGCAGCGTGGCCGAAGATAACCTGATCCAGTGCTGGCGTGCCTCGCGTGCGCTGGTCGAGACCTTACCACCCGGTATCACGAACCGTGAAGTGCAGTCCTAGCGAGACGATACCGGGGCTGATAGTGAGGCAGTCAAAAACAAAGACGTCATCGCTTAGTACTCGAACATCAGCATAGACAACATTCTGTTGGAAGGGAGGAGGAAGGGTGGTCGGGCAGGATTTGCAGCGAGATGAGAGAAGACAATTACCGAGGGCTGAGAAAGCCAGAATGAGAATATCACCGATGGCTTGCACGGCGGCAGAGGTTTTGAAGAGGATGGCAGTATTGCTGGTTAGGCAAGGCATACAAGCATGTTTAATAAAAGTACAGCTTTTCAGCGTCGGCGTAACAGGCGCTAATGAATAGAGAATGCTTCCCAGTCTACTGCTCTATCTTCTTAGCAATGATAGCAGCTGCAACCCGAAAAGTACACACGCTATTTCGAAGCAAACCGTAACGTCACATGTCACACGCACAATCGAATCATGGTCAAGTTGAATCTTGCCAATGCATTATCTTCACTGCATACAAGCAACCCATCATCCCACGCTGAAAGCAAATGCCTCTCTGACCACAACCTAGTTCTCGTGGAGCAGCCCCTTAAATTCGCCCGTTACCTCCTTGGGCTTACCATCGTCGACCTTCTTCTGGCCAAAGCCCTCCTTGTGGTATCCAGCAGCGTATGGGTTTAGGCGGAGCAGAACCTGCTTGTTGCGGAGAGGGTTCTTCTTCTGCACGTTGGAGCGCTTGGAGACGTTACTGCCCTTGACGGGGCGGAGTGCGATCTGAATCTCGGAGCTGTTGATGAGCTTGGCGATATCTGGCTGAGCGACAACGTTGGAAGGGATGAGGAAGTCCTTCTTGAGGGCTGATGGCTCGGTGGTGGAGCCGTAGACCTTGTCAAGCGCAGCGAATGCGGACGAAGTCCAAACGATGAAGCGGCCGAGATGTCCACCTGGGGCAAGCTGGAGGAGGTTGAGGGCGAAGACGGAGGAGGTCTCGACACCGGGAATGTTGCGGAAAGCACGGACAAGCTCGCGGCCGTCCTCCTCTGGGTTGTAGACCACGAGAGGACCACGGCGCTGCTTGTGGCGGCGGTTTCGGAGCTTGCCCTTACCTGCTCGGAGCTTGCGGGAAGCCTTGACCTTCTCGACATCGGGACCAGCGCCAACAGCGTTGAGGAGAGCGACAGCGGCGGAGGTCTTGGCGATAGCGGCACCAGAGAAAGCGGAGGAAGCAACAACGAGAGGCACCTCGGGGACGTTGGAGATGCGGTGACCGCGAGCGAGGAGAAGAGCGGCGCTGGATGAGGCAGCAAGGGCGGAGGCAGTAGCGAATCGCTTCTGGCCCAAGTTGAGCTTCTGGTGCCACTTCCTCCAGACCTTGGTAGGGGCGAACATGCGACCAGAACGGCACTGGTTACCGAAAGCGGCCTGACCTGCACGGTGAGTACCACCACCAGAGACACGCGGAATACGAGCGACAGCGCGACCTGCAAAATAATATCAGAATATGCCCTTCCTGCCGTGCTCTTTGAATCATATCCACGTACCAGTACCCCACGACTCAGCTGAGGTCTGGTGACCAGCCTTCTCGCTCACAGCATATGGCTGCCTCTTGTTCTTGGCCATTCCAGTGTGGACAGCCCTGTATTCGCATTAGCGATCGATTTTGTCGAACTTTTCGCAGGTACTCGTACTGGACAATGTCCGGACGGATGGGCGCCTTGAAGACATTTGGTAGAGGGTGCGACTTCTCGGACGGCTTGCCGTCGGCACCAATGACGGTGACGGTTGGTCGAGAAGACATTGTGTGTGTTGTCGTGATGGTATCTACAATCCTCGATACTGATCTCCTCGACTCCAAAGTTTGAAGCTCGACTTGTCAATCGACCTGCGGGTGTCGGCGAAACCATTTCACCGTAGAAATCCTTGCCAAGGATAACCCTAAGGGTTTGCACTCGCGACGCGGCTGAACCTGCCGATGGTGTTGGAGCTTCAGCTTCAGCCGACTGGACCATCAATCTGTCCTCAGCAAGGCCATCGTCTCACCTCTCTTCTCCCACCAATTGACATTGCTCTCTCCACACGCCCGCGATGTACTCCTCACTTGTGCGTGTACAGAATGTTTTCGGCTTCTTCACAACAGTGGCCTTTACTGTCGCCGCAGCAATTGCTATCACCTCTCTAATCCATCCACAAGCCCCCGCCGCTAAACTATCCATGTCGAACGTCTCCGTCGTCAAAGGCCGACCACACTACTACTCGAACAAGAAGGAAGAATACGCCCACATTAAGTTCGACCTCTCAGCAGATCTGTCAAGCCTCTTCTCCTGGAACACAAAGCAAATCTTCGTCTACATCGTCGCTGTATTTCCCTCCCATCACCGCTCCACCTCCCACTCCCCAGTCCCTTCTTCCGAAGCTGTGATCTGGGACGCCATCATCCCCTCCCCTCTCGCTCCTTGGCATCACAACACTTACATCCATCCCGGCACGACCAAGTCGCCGAAGCAATCGCGCGACCGCGTGCGCCAACGCTCTCAGTCCCCGAAAGAGAAGCAGAGCAAGCGGCTCCGCGCGCACGACCCGCAACTGGATGAGTTCAAGCCTTACCCAGTTGGCAAGTCTGAAGGCTTCCTCAAGCTCGACAACCAGCGACCAAAGTACCAGGTCACGACACCAGTCGGCAAGATCGCCGAACTGGAGAACTGCACGCTGTATCTACGGTACAACGTGCAGCCATGGGTAGGCATGTTGCAATGGGACGCATGGCCGCCTCGACCGGCGAAGAATCTGGACGAGGAATCAAACGGGACAAAGGGAGGATGGCTGACGCCGCTCTGGAGGGGGATCAAGGGCGGGAGAAGTCAGAGTTTTGATCTCCCGCCCGTGAAGGGAAGTCAGGGAACGAAGACGAAGGAGGACCTGGCTACGGAAGCAGGTGCGGAGGCGAGGAGGGGTGCGCCATCGTAGTTGTTCCATGACAGCACAGCAAATGTACCATCACACATGCCCAACAAGTTCATCGTGATGTCTGTGTCATTCGTTGCTTCGCTGTACGTGATATAGCGTTGCCTCGCGCTATGCATGTCATAGATTACACATCTCTCTCACCGCTTCTAGACTCCATGCATCGCATCTGTCGCCACAAGCGTCATACATCCCCCTCAACCTTCAGCCTCTTCGCCTCTCCCTCCTCGCCACCAAGCGGCACAGATCTCTTCTCCCCCCTGGCTTCCTCCTTCTCTCTATCCCTTCTCTCCTTTTCCTCTCTGCGCTTTTCTCTGTCCCGCTCCTTCCGCAGCGCTTTGCTCTCAAATTCATGCCAATCGCCATCCAAACCCTCCAACTCGCTCGGCGGACTCGGTCTGGGCTCCTCAACAGTAAAATAAGGATGTTCCAGGACATCGCTCGCAGCAGGTCTTAGCTCCGGATCGAACTGGAACATAGCCTCCAGCAAGCCGAACGCCTCGGGCGTGACGCGATCGCGGTACTTCTCCGCAAATGTGGACGGGAGCTTCTGTTGCGGTCGGAGTAGCTCGTACCATTGCAGATCCACAATGCCCGGCCAGACGTTCCGCGACGGCGTTCCGAGGACGTTGTAGATCTTGTCGAGCTGGTTTATCTCGCCACCGTCGCCGGGAAAGATGGCGTGTTTGGTGAAGATTTCGACGAGGACGCATGCGGCGGACCAGATGTCAACTGCCGGACCGTATTGTGTTTCGCCCAAGAGGAGTTCGGGGGGTCGATACCAGATCGTGATGACGCGGTTGGTGTAGTCTTGTTTGCGGTTCTTGGCATAGAAGCGGGCCAAACCAAAGTCAGCCAGCTTGAGTTGGCCTGACTTGGAGACAAGGATGTTGGCGGCTTTGATATCGCGGTGTAGTACTCCGCGACGATGGAGGTAGTCGAGGCCTCCGAAAAGTTGTTTCGCTAAGTCTTTCTTGTGTGCGGGTGTGAGGTCGAAGGAAGGGTGATTCAGTAGACCAGTCAAGTCGTGGGAAAGGTACTCGAAAATCATGAAACAGTCGTTCTTCTCGACCATTGTCTCCTGCAAAGAGACTATGTTGGGGTGATGTAGAGATTGAAGCAATTTGATCTCGCGGATCGCAGTGACTGGAAAGCCATCGCGTTCACCGTCCATCCGGATCTTCTTGAGAGCCACGTTCTGTTTCGTGTACACGTGAATGGCTTTGTAAACCTTACCGTACGTACCAGACCCAACGACGGATTCGTTGCCATCTTTTCTGTAGTATACTGATTCAGAATGGACATGATCTGGATCCACCTCTGGCCGAGATTTCATGCGTTTTCGAATGACTAGCTCTTTCACCATGCGGACAGGCGGCGCCGCAGGACCCTGTGGTGGATTCTTCTTGTCAGCAGCGCCTTTGATGGTGAAGCTGATCGGCTTGCGCTCGTCCTCTTTTTTCTTCTCAGCCTCGTCTTCAGCACGAAAGTCTTTCGGTGGTCGGAACGGATTGTCTTCATCGTCATCATCGTCGGCCATAGAATCTGGCGCGGGCGCTGGGGATGAACTTCTCACTGACGCGTTCGAATCGGCTTTTCTGGAGCTGGGCGTCCATGACAGATTTGAGAAATGCCCAGCTTTCGTTTTATGTGCCCCAGTAGGAGGGCCAGCAGATCGATTCTGAGGTGCCCTGGGCGCGTCGGCAGGCGGCGCTGGTCCTCGAGGATATTGTTGATATCCTTGCTGGTTTGGGTACTGCGATTGCTGATAATACGGCGATCCTCCCTGGGGATAACCTTGATAACCCTGTGGAGAGTAGCCCTGTTGCATAGGCGAACCATGATGACTGTACGGCGCTTGTGAATATCCGCGCCCCTGTGAAGGATACCCTTGTTGATTATAGTAGCCTTGGTATTGTGGCGATTGGTTATAATTGTGGTAGCCTCCACGGTGCGACCCACCGCGGCCGTACATATCGTCCTCCTCCTCGCGATTACGAGGCTCTCCACGTCGAGGTCGCTCCGGATAATCACGATAGTCCCTCTGATCGCGATCAGGACGATGTGGATCTTCGAGCCAGTCTCGTCCTTCCCGTCGAGATCCTGGACGAAGAGGAGAGCGGGACGGCCTTCTGGAGCGATCCACAGAGGTCGGCGCTGTATCAGTAGGCGCAGGTAGTTTACGCTTATTGGATGCAAGGGCTGATATCAAATCGTCGGGCGAAGTGGAGCGACGACGTGATGATTCCCTTGTGCGCCGAACTTCTTGATCCCGATAGTAATCGTCGTACTCCCGACGTGAGGAATAATCCCGTGGAACTTCGCGATGCGGTGGAGGTGGGGTACGTCTACGTGGATAGTACGGATCTCTCGAAGATTGCCCGTAACGTGGGTCGGGAGGATATTCTTCGTGGTGTCGTGGACCTGTAGGCGGTCGCCCACGCGGAAATTCAGAATATCTGTTGTCGTAGTCGTCGTAGTGTCTCTCGTCTCGTCTTGGATAATCTCGTGGGTCTCTAAAAGCTGCGGCACTTCCTGTCCCACCCAATGGTCGTTGCGGGGCTCTATCGTCCCTCTCCAACCTTTCGAAATGTTTTGCAGCCTTGCTCTTTCGTTTTTTACCACCGCGTGGTTTCTTGTGTGGGCGATCAATTGTGTATTCGCGGTTGGGTGACCTGGGCTGCCGGGGAGGTGTCTTTCGAGTAGGCGAAGAGGTAACTCGGTTTCGACGGGATGCCAGGTCGGAATTGCTTGCAAGTGGTGGAGAAGTGCGTTTGTCAACCCCTGTGCCTTTTTCGTTCTCGTGACGTGACTGGCGAGTAGGTGACTGTCTGCGTTCGTTGTGGGAAGAGGGAGGAAATTTGGACCTTGATGAATCTTCTCCACGACCAGCAGACCTCATCTGCGGGTCCGGCGATAGCTTCCTCTTGGCCGCCGTCTTGCGCGACCACGAATTCACTTTGCCGTTCCCTCTGTTCTTCGACCGCACGTCACGGTTTGATACTTCTGACTCGTCCATATGGGAGAGGAGTCGGGGTAGGCAATTAACAGCAAAATATCACTGATCTGGCGAATCCTCCACTCGGCAAAACTGCACCACACCTCGCCTGCGACCAACAAGAATCGCAAGCTTTGAAAAGACAAGAAACAGGGCGCGACGTGAAAAAGAAAAGTGACGGCCAGGGTTTCAATCCTTTCTCACCTTCTGACCATGCATGATCCCCCAATATCAACTCGTCCTTGAAAGTAGCCCTCGGTCGCGTATGAGATGTTGGATGTGCTGCGTCGCTGCGAGTTTCTGGGGTTGCCTCATTCGTTCTGATTCGGCACGGACCACACTCGAGGGTCAGCCGCCCCTTCGCTCACCATTGCCAGATCCCCGCTCTCTGCCGTCTGTTGCTGAATAAGCTAGAGTCGGAATCCATGTAGTATCCTTCTGAGTGCAATTGCCAGCCCATAGCCATGAAAAGTAGCACCAAGGAACGATGCTTCGCGCGTGAATCTGCTGGTGCGTCCTCGTCGAGCTTTGCACGAACCCAAAATTCGTGCACGCGCCACGTAGGTCACGCATATCAGATCATGTCACTTTGCACCACATCTATATATGTCCATCGCACTCTCGGCGACGACAGCATACTGAACGACCTGCTCGTGAGACCGCCGCACCTGTGCCGTCGCCCATGCGCGGTTGATGACCGGTCTGTGCGCGTGCTGCCGGCGATTTGGCGGCGTGCGGCAAACCTCAGACGGACTGCTCATGGGACGCGAACACAGCCTAGTATAGCGATGAAGCTTCGAGCAGCCATTAGCGTTTACATGGTAGGCCTGAAAAGGTGGCGGTCATCGAGGCGACAGAATTTGGTAGAGAGAACTCCGCATCATGTACGATCGCGCTCACTGCAATTAGTCAATCCGATGGTCTGGCGCTACGGAATCAGTCAAGGCGACAAGACCGAGCCAGTGGACCGACAGTACAATAGTATCCAGTGAGTGATGGTCGCCTCTGTGAATCTTGCCGCTGGGATGTAAGTCGCTTCAATGAGGCTTGATCAGTCACTAGCGACGCCGTCTCTGCCCGTGGGATGGTTCAACCATCATGGACCGCTGGTTGCTCGCATAAACAATTGCCATTCGTGAATACGCACCCACAACTGACGCTAGCGGTTCACTTCGATTATGATATGAAGTTCGCGGCCTAGATGACTCCTCCTCTTTTTGATGTTAGTCCCAATCTCGGCAGCTCGAGGCTGCCGTGCAAGACAAGCAAGAACTACATCCTCAGCATCGGACAAGTATTCTGGGCCGACTATTCTGTGCAGACTTTCTGTGCGTGTCAGTATTGAAATAAACATGCTTGCTGGAAGGAGGCAGGTTTTGCGCTCTCCCCGCTTTATGTCGGCTGAAGCCGAGACAGAGGCTTGGCGATTGCGGTCCCCGGTGATTCGTGATTCAACTTTTTGGTCCCGCCGACGCTCTTACTTATGATCTTTTAATTCTCCGGACCCCTTCATCCCGGTAAACGAGGACCCTTAATATATCTGTATCTGTTGGACAGGTATCTACTGAGTCGATTCAAGCTATGTTGCAATCTCTGTGTTAGACTCCACGGCGATCATGGACCACCTCTTCTACCACATTCAAGCATCCTTCTCCAACTACTTTGTGTGAAAACTCCGAAGCGAAGAGAACAATCACCTTCCTTACGTGACAGACCATATTCAACACGAGCTGTGAGACAAGCCCTTGATATACTGCCACACACGAACCCTTTCTGCCAACATGGAGGATTCTACCAAAGGAGTCCGACCCCGCGCCATTCCTCACCACATGAAGTCCGGAAAATCAGCAGTCCCTACCAATCAAGTCGCTCGGGACACTCGCGAACGAGAGAGCGCATATGCAGCCATCAGATCGTCCATGGGTCCACGCAAGTATCCTATCGATCTCGAATACGGCGAGATTTCGCCCAACGTAGCCGCGAAAGAGCAACACCCAAAAGAGATGGAGGAATTGGAGGAGGAGGCTGCGCGTGATCCACGGGACACCGCGGTCCCTCCCACACCACCAGCGACTTCTTCGCGGAGCATCAGTCCATACACGCACAACCCGACAGTAGACTTTGACGGCCTCAGCTGGCCGAGTAAGCACGCCTTTCCTTGCACCAATCAGCATATCTGACATGTCCAGGTATTGGGACCAGAGACCGTTTGGAGCAGAACTCGGAACAAGAGGAGGAGCGTATGAAGAAGCTTTCCGGAGCTGTCCGAACATTATTAGAGTGCATTGGCGAGGATCCGGACAGAGAAGGTCTGTACGGCACACCGGAACGCTATGCTAAGGCAATGATGTTCTTCACGAAAGGTTATGAAGAGAATCTCAGAGATATCGTTAACGGCGCCGTCTTCCACGAGGATCATGACGAGCTGGTCATTGTCAAGGACATTGAGGTCTTCAGCTTATGCGAACACCACTTGGTGCCCTTCACTGGCAAGGTCAGTCCACAGATCCGTTCAAGCCTGAACGAAGCACTGATGGATATTAGATGCACATCGGCTACATTCCCAATAGACGAGTCATTGGCCTCTCCAAAATTGCCAGAATAGCAGAGATGTTCTCACGACGCCTTCAAGTCCAAGAGCGACTTACGAAACAAGTCGCGCTGGCCATCTCTGAAGTCCTCAAGCCTCAGGGCGTAGCAGTCGTCATGGAGTCCAGCCATCTCTGCATGGTCATGCGTGGCGTGCAAAAGACAGGCGCCGTGACCACGACGAGCTGCATGCTCGGACGCATGAGAAGTACGGCCAAGACGAGGGAGGAGTTCTTGAATTTGCTCAACCGAAAATAGACACGAGGTACGATAAAAGCATGGGATGGGAGTTAGAGCGAGCCGGTGGATAAAGCGCCTCTCAACAGGCTGCGTGTGTTTCTTTGATACCCTTGAGTCCAGAAAAGACATAGATGAATAGCATGGCAACAGTTGTGTGGGTGGATCTCACGATCATCTCGTCGAATGCTTGAACTTTTCTGGAGATGCGTAATGGGGGCATTAAGCTGTCATTCTCATTCCCTCTAGACCTGTCAAATGCGTTCGTCCCACAATCATGCAACCCAAACGCCCATAACTATACACATGGAACCCAACTAGGTCATGCACCGCCGTTTCCTTCATACCACCGTACTCAAGGACGATCAGATACACTCCCACTCCCCAAAGACGCACCACCGCGCTGACCTATCCGCCAACACCAGTCCCCTCCACGTCCCCCTCTCCCCGACCTTAATCACCGTCTCCCAACTACTCCCGAGCCCCTGACCCCCCTCCTCTTCCTTCCCTAGGTACTCCTGCTTCCGCGTGAGTCTAATAATCTTGCCACTCGGGCTCTGCACGGCCAATTTCGCAGGCTTAAGCTGCTTCTCGCTCATATCGCCACTGCCACTACTGGCATTGCTGTAATTACTCCCCGCCACGCTCGCGCTTACCGTGTTGACGCTGAAGGTGCTGCGCATGCTCATTGCGCTTGTTGGGCGCACGTACGGGTTCGGCGACACGGGGCGGATGCCCATGCTGCTTTGGCTGCGGGCGTGCGCGGATGAGGGCGCGTTGGTGCCGTTGCTGCTGCCCCATGTGTCGGGGGTGAAGCGCGAGAGAGACGACGGGTGTTGGCGGATGCAGAAGACGAAGGTGTTGTTGATGACGAGGCGGTGGCACTGGGGTTGGACGACGTAGAGGTCGTGGCGTTGGGCGTGGGGCGTTGGGTGGCGTGTGTGGAAGGCGAAGGGCGGGTTGGTGCCTGTGTGGGAGATGGGCAGGGAGAGGGCAAGGGAATGCGGATTGGAGGAGATGGAGTGCTTGGGTTTGTTAGCGGTGAAATGTGCAGTAAGGATCTGAGAACGTACCATAAGGCCGCGCTTGCCGGCGTAGATCTTGAGTACGCCGGTACCTTCATCGCCTGGTAGGATTGCTTTGATGGAGAAGACCTTGCGCCCACCGATCCACTGTGGCTGGGAGAAGACGGTCTTGCGCACCATGTCGCCGCTTTCGAAGAGGTCGCCGTCGTGATCGCGTGCGAAAGCACGGGCTTCGATTTCTGCTATGCACTCGACATCTTCTGGGACGGCAAGCTTGAGATGGGTCATCTCGAGTCCTTCGACGTGAAGCATGCTGCTCTCGAAATCTACCATCTCTACGCCGTGACGGAAGTAAGGCGGGCAGGCGCATGGAAGATTGAGTAAGATCTCGGGAGCAATCGGTGGACAGATGTGCTGCTGCTCGAATCTGCACGGGATATGAGTGTAGCAAATCTCCATCGGCCTCGCCAAGAACCACCAGCTCTCTGCCACGTTGCTGTTGGCGTTGCTGTATTCACTTCTCCTCGGGTTGGTCGGTCCAGCAAGACTGCAGTCCATGATCCTCCATTCACCATCGCACAGTACTGCGTTCCACCAGTGATTGGGATGATTGAGAGCATCAGCATCGTAAGCCTCTCCAAGACCTTTTAGATATCCTCTGACGACCTCTGCGTGTAGCCCGACCGCAACACACAAATCTCTGACCAGATTTGCGATCTCCTCGCTGCATCCTCGCTTGTGTTGGAGCACCCTTCTTGTCTCGATCGGTCCAACAAAGTCTTCCTCCCAAGTGATGCGCTCGCTGACCCAGGTAAAGATTGCACGGAGTCGCTGGACATCGCTTCTGAATGGCCGACACAAGTAAGTTTGTGCCAGAGCTTGAGGTGTAACACTCGGTGGTATTGAGCTGATAAATCTGGTACTCTTGTCGACCAAGGCTAGACTTGGTTGCTGAAAGTCTGTTGGCTCGCTGACTGGAAGACCATCTAGGGACTCGTCGCCCTCAGCTTGGTCAAGAAGCTCGTCGATGGGCTTAATGACCAGTATATCTAACATCTGACATCTCTCTGCTCGTTCCAGACGTTCATTGCGGGACAGACTGTTGGACCTATTGACATCACGCCTCACTTGCATCCACTCTGAACCGCCTCCCAAGCCCATATCGCGGTGTGCAGACGAGGCTAGCGGATTTGCGTCCTCGTGGGAAATAGCAGTCACGCCATCGGGGATCATAGACTTCCGTACCAAGGGACCAGCACGGGATGAAGGCCGCGATCCTCCACTTGAGCCAATGGTAGACCTGGCGTTGGCGGCTCCTGTCTTTGCTGTAGTCTTAGCAGTTGCAAGCATTTTCTTGAAGAAGCCAGACTTTTTCGCTTTCGGGGCGGAGAGTCCACCAAGAATGCCAGCAGACTCCATTGGATTGGTGTTCCAATCTGCGACCGGTGTAGGCGCGACAGAGTGACTAGCATGGCTGGAATGATAGCTAGGACCCGATATGGGAGAAATAGGACGTGACGGGCGAGACGGATCTTCATGAAGATCCGTCTGGGAGCGAGATGATAGAACAGAAAGAGGGCGACGTGATTTCAAGCTACCCATGCCAAACTTTCGACGTGAAAGGGAGCCAGCACTGGTAGCACTGACAGCTCCAGCCGACGACTTGCTCATCAGGGACTGTGAGGTAGCACTGGTACTGCTACTGCTAGTCGTTGCATTGCTCTGCCAGCCAGATGATGAAGAAGTCACACTGGACTTGATGGTAGATGTACGACCCAAAGCACTGCTGCGGCCTCCTAGCTCGTAAGCGGACTTCCGATGCATGGCCATTCTTTGTCGCTGTGACTCTGAACGGTTGCTTGTGCGTGACTCTGGCCGACGAGCGCCTGTGCCCATGCGCATAACTTGTTGCAACGGCGGGTGATCGGATATGGTCTGCGTGTCGTCTTCCACACCGGAGAAGTCCATGCCGGTAGATTTCGTGTGACGCAATCTCTGCTCCATACGCTGGACGTAGTTACTCAACACTGGAGGACCGTCTCGAGAAGGTGGCAGAGATGGGTTCGAGTCGCTATCGTTTGATTGATAGTGATGACTCAAGCCCAGAGCAGATTGAGCACGAAGTGGTTTGTGACCTTGACAACTTAATTCCTCAAATGCATCGGGTGCCCAGATACTCTGAGGTTGACGCGGACGTGGAGATGGCTCTCTAGCAATGACGCTCATGTCGTGGAGAGAAGACATGACTTCATTCATAGCGTCTCGAAGAGGCGATGGTGTCATCCCTGGAGAATGAGGAGGTGCAGGAGAGTGGCGACCATCAGGTATCTGTTGCTGCTGGTTATGATCACGCGCTGGAGATGGTGTCCGACCGTGTCCATAGATATTACGATGGGGCGGTGGAGCTGGTGGAGGAGGAGAAGAACCGACATCGAAGGCAGGAGATGCAGCTCTCGAGTAGTAGTCATCTTGTTTCCACGGCTGTGGAGACGGGGCGCGAGAATCATGGTACTCTTGTTGGTAGTACTCCTGCTGAAGATTTGGTGAAGTCGGCCTGTACTGCTGGTAGCCCATCGCTGACTGTGGCCTATACATCTGCGGATTCGGCGAATGCGGTCGCATCATTTGTGGATTTGGCGAGTGTGGACGCACCATTGGAGGATTTGGAGAGTGTGGCCTATACTGACTGGGTGCTGGTGATATCGCCCTTGGGATCGCTGGCGACACTGGCCTCATCATAGGACTCGGCGACACTGGTCGATACGCGCCAGGTGGAGCAGGTGACCGCGCGCGAGCTTGATGCGGCGCTGGGCTATGTGCTCTCGACTTCATGCGCGCCACTGTTCTTGCTGGTGGGGAGGGTATTCTGAACTCATTCTCCTGCTTAAGTGGAGATGAACTGCCGCCCTTCTTGAGTGTGCCGGATGGAGCTTGCGCAGTCTTCATACTCGAATATGGCTTCCACTTGGACTTTGGTTTCTCCTTCTCTGGCGTTCCCTCTCGTGAAGAATTCTCTGAGCCTTTATATCCCAGCTTTTCGTATGCTTGAAATGGCTTGCGGAAAGTGCTACTCGACTTCTGTGGAGTGCTGTGATTCACCGATGGCATGGGTGAGATGTTGCGTGAGATCGGCGCCGGTTGAAAGTCTTCTCCTAGTACCTGTACGAAGTTGGAAGGGAATAAACCGACTGCTCTTTGATCTCTTCGTAGCCGCCCAGTCCACCATGAGCCATCGCCAGCATTAAGACATTCGATAAGGTCGCCTTCTATGAATCCAAGATCGCGCTTTGTCTGGAGAACTTTCGTTAGCATGATCCCGACATCAGAACAGTGTGTTGCCCACCTCTCCTCCCCAAGAATAGACGGCTCTACACCAGCAAGGAAACCTGGTCGGTACTTGTTGTGGAGGTCCGCCCATGGTGACAGACTGCGAAGAATGATGTATGTGGAAACGCGAGGGAGAAATTTTTTTAGGTCGGGAGGGTGTTGTGTCCCATTGAGTGATTTCTTCTTTATTGGTATGAGGAGGAGGTGTGTTGACTTGCGTACTTGCTCACAGCGACGAGAGGTAGCGACTGAAGGTTCGCGCAAGTGGTGCGACCGGAACTATGTCGAGAACAGATATGTAGCGAATGACTGCAGAAGATGGCGGATTGTCGTTGTGCCGTACCGTGCAGTGTGCATGGGTTTGCGACTTGACTAGACGTGCGGTTGCATTTGGTTGCTGTCCAGCCCTTTGTTGACAAACAACTGCCCGACCCCGGATTTCGAGAAAATCCAGAGCCGCAAATGAGCCGCACTCAAGTTTCAGCCATAATCATCGGTCTGACATTTCTGAATGCAATCTTTCCCTATAACCCATACTCCTGTATCTTCCATCGTATCGAAATCAGCGATGGTGTCCTGACAGACCATGCGACTTTCCCTTCGACCTCTTCGAATAGTCCTGTACCTCCGATCCCATGACGCCCGACGTGCTACAGCCATGAGATGCTCGTACAGCTGAACGGTAGTGCAGAAAGGGACCCATCTTTCGACCTTGACAACCCGCTGCACGATACTCCTTCAGTCCCACAGTATCTCCACAATATCGCATATGATCCACTGTGCCTTGCAGCATGAGTTCAACCTTCTCCGAGATGGAAGATGTTGTTAGGCCATTCATCCCGCTCCGATAGCTTGCAGATGGTAGGCAAGGGCTTGCGATAACCATCTCACTCGATATGACTAAGTAGTACGAGCAGCGATCTGCCTGTACAGATTTACAATTCCAAAAAAAGGTTGCTGAGAGTTACGCAAGGTAAGCAGATTCATTAGGTGGGCGACGTCTTCAGAAGGCCCCTAAGAGCCGCAATGCGGGGCACATTCCTATCACCTCATCTATGGACTGACTGAGTCACTCTATAATACGGAGTAGTATTTCTGGGGCACATCTTTACTGGCATATTCCTGCGGTTCAACGAAATCAAGCATTCAACGAGATCAAGCATCATACTTCCTCGTACCTTCAAATGGCATCGTAGAGCGCGCTGACTATCCGCTGTATGGATCAAGGCCAGAGTAACTAGGACAAAGCATATTCGACATCGTTTCTACCATATACCACGAGTGCGTACCCAATCACGCTTGATCATTGTTTTGGTGGGGAATTGAAATGGCACCAAAGGTCGACCACGTCATTATTGGTCTGCCATACTCAGACTTGCAAAGTCTCCCTTCTTGGATAACAGATAATTTTACGATCGCTCCCGGTGGTCGCCATGCAGATGGCAAGACCGAGAACAAGCTCATCGTATTCAAAGACGGTAGCTACATAGAGCTCATAGCCTTCATCAACGATGATCCAGAGAAGAAGAAAGGCCATTGGTGGGGAGAGCTCGGCTCAGGCATCATCGACTTTGCATTCACATCCCAGAGTCCGGACAATGTCCACGAGGTCAATAAGCGGATCGACGAGGCAAAGACTGGTCTGGGTGGTGCAAGATA
The DNA here is from genome assembly GCA_029448695.1 of Elsinoe perseae. NCBI lineage: Eukaryota > Fungi > Ascomycota > Dothideomycetes > Myriangiales > Elsinoaceae > Elsinoe > Elsinoe perseae. The sequence continues at coordinate 202,195 of JARDAA010000061.1, read as the reverse complement.
CCAAGAGCCTCGAGAAGGCGGCAGAATCAAGCCAGACGGCACTGAAATCAAGTGGCAGGTTACTTTCCCCGAGAATGTCAGGAGGGGCGAGGCGCCGTTCTGGTGTCACGATCTTACGCCAAGAGAGCTCAGGGTACCAAAGGATGAGCAGCTGACGACACATTCTTCTGGTGTCCTCGGAGTAGCGCAGCTTGATCTCGGTGTCCCGGCCAGTAAGCTTGGTCCGTTCAAGAAGTTCTATACCGCTGTCGTGAATCAGGAGACCGAGGCCGAGAACACATGGACACTAGCGGCTGTCAATCAGCTGAAAGGTGTGAGGTCACCCCGGATCGAGCTTGACCCAGATAATACATCGGAAAGGAAGCATGCAGCCCTTGAAAAGCTTACGTTGCTAACTGATACGATTGGAAAGGGAGAATCAAGAAACCCTCTCATCGGAAAGCTGGGTGACGCAGATGTCCATTTTGAGTTCGTCCATGGCAAGGAATGAACAACGGCGAGATCATGCCTGAGAAAGTTGAACACAATAGATAATCAAAAGGTATCTCCCAAGCGCCATCGAGACCGTGCCAAATCATATCTACAAATCCTCATCCTCATCGTCCAAACTGTCCATTAGACTCTGCATCTCCTTCTCATCCGGGCGCTGACTTGTATCGACCGACTCAACCGACTCCAGCACGCTCTCCTCCTCCTTGCCCTCTCCGATCACTGTCAACTTACTCTCCTCCTCGTCTCCCTCCTCGATCTTCGTCGCCTCTAGCTCCCTCTGCAATTGCACCGTCACCTCATCCTCCTCTGTCTCCTCGCTCTTCCTACCCTTTCTCCTCCCTGGCGTAGTCAAAGCCGTGACGTCCACGCCTGTCTCGTCTACGCCTCTCTCTGCTCCAGCAGCATCGTGCACCAGCTTTAATAACTGCCCTTGCAGTTTCGTGAGCACATTCCTACTCGTCGCGTCCCCCGCCAATCTTCCCTCCGTTGCCTCGGCCACCAACTCCAACACCGTCTTGACGCTCTCCAGTCCCGCTTTGTCTCCAAGATGCAACTTGCCCAACATACCAAACAACACCTTTCTCTCATCCTTGCTTGTCTGGCCAGTGACCATGCGCTCAAGCAATTGTTCCGCCAACAGTATATGCGTCGAAACCTCCTTGGCCAAGTCTTCGCTCTCCAAACCAAGCGCTTCCCGCGCCACAATCTTCCTCGGATCCGTCCAATCCACCAACAGCCCGCCAACGAACGCAGTGGTGACCATCTCCCCTCCTTCCTCCTCCATCTCTTCCACAAAAGCCTCTCGCATCCCGCCCACTCTGCTGATAACGCCAGTAGACACCTGCACTACGCGAACGGCGTTCTCGTACCGACTATGGCAGTACACCGGCAGGAAATACGCCAACGCCTGTCGTAGCTGTGCATTGCTTGCCATTTCAGGATCGAAGAAGGTCACGATCAACTGCCGCAGAGTGTCAAGATCAGTGATGAGTTGGCTGAGCATAAGCTTCGCGAGGGCCGTAGCGCCTGTGGCTTGTACATCTGGACTCTCGCTCTTGAGGGCGCGGGAGAAAGTCTTCAAGACGGGCTTGAGGAGTGGAGAAGCGTCGAGTTGGGATGCTTCGGGGTCGGGACTGGGGGCGAGCAGAGAGGGGTGGGTTGTGAGGATGTCAGTGAGGATCTGAAGGGCGATAGTCTGAAGCTCGGGGTGGCCTTTGGTAAAACAATGCAGGAAGAGGGTGAGGTTTTCTTGGGCGAGATTCTGATATCGTTAGTGTGAGTGGAGAAAAGAGTAGGGGACACGTACTTTTCCTAGCAAGCAGCAGAGACCGAGACAGATCAGGCCGCGCTCGCGGATGGGTGCTTCCTGGCTGCGAACAGCCGGGACGACGAGGTTGTTGAGCATCGTCACCAAGTGAACATTCGCTTCGAGGTCGCATTGGACGTTCTGCAGCATGCACTGTGCGATGTGCAGACACTTCATGTTGACCATGATTTCGCGGACCGCTTTCTCCTCGTCGATGGCGTCGTCCATGCTCATGTCTCCATCTGCGTCCTTGGCGGCCTTTTTGCGTCCCTTGCCAGAACCAGCGCTGAGCTCGCTGCGAGCAGAGTGGAAGCTCTCGTCACCATCCTCTGTCTTGTCTTTCTCGTCCCCTCCCATGATGGTGTCGTGCACTTCGGCGATGGCTTCGAGAACGACACCGCAGAACTCGCGCTCTCCTTTACCTTGATTGTCGTCGCCGCAGACAAGGCGTAAGACTTCGACAACGAGCTTGGTGGCTTCTTCGGGGAGTTCAGGCATGGCGGTCGCGTCCCTAAGCAAGCCGAACATCTTCCTCCTGCCCACTTCATCGGAGTAGTCGAATGTCGCCGCCATAGCTAGCATTTGCTCGACCACGAATTCTCGGCTGACGCTCTCTTCTTCAGCTTCTTCATCGCCGTCACCATCCGGACCTCCACTCACCGCTCGCTGTACTGTCGCGACAAGTCCCTTGAGCTCTCTTTCGAGCAAGAATCCAAATCTGGTGACCTCTGGCATCTTGCCCTCGAGCAAATCCATCAGTCGTCCCTGCTCCCTCGCATCTCGTCCCTCTGACTTGCGGCAAAAGTCGTTGAAAGTCCGAACAACAAAAACGCTTTCAGCTGTGAGCTCCTCCCAGTATGCAGGAGCAAAATCGACATAATTGACATAATCTGGTCTGCCGTCCCAGAATTCAGTCATAGCCTCTAGCGCGACGCCATTAGCGGCACTATTGGTCACGTCGATTCTCTCTAGCAGCTCAAGTAAGGCATCCATACTTGGGTCTGCAGCTGCATTCGGATCTTTCTTCGCCCCTTCCCCTTCCTCTGTGCCGCCCGCCGCTGGCAGCTTCGCGCAGTCCTCAATCCAGCGCTCCCGGAAGAGCTTGGCTGTGGCTTTTCGCACTGCTTCATCGCGATCGCGGAGACCCCATCGGAGAAGCTTCTCACGATGTGTCAGAGACAGATGTCGAAAGTCCCCAAGTGCTGGTAGCAGACGAGCAAAGAGCGCCCGCCGGGTTGCTGCGTCCTGATCTCGAGCACGTTCCAACAGGTAGGGGAGCGTCTTCGGTACCAAGGGTAGATTGAGGAGGAGCGAGCGGCGCACTTCAGCGGAAGGGTCATTCTGAAGCAAGATGAGCAGCTTTTCTAACACGCCTGCTGCTCCACCGTCGTCTTCACTGTCAGAAGCTTCTGGTTCCGACGACTCCACATCTGCAGCCAAGCGGGTCAGACCGTAGATAGCATGCATCCGAACAGATGCCTCTTTGTCGTGGATGCGCTTGAGCAATGCCATACGCAAGACATGGAACAGTTGATCATCCAGAGTATCCAGAATATTGATCATGTGGCTTATGATTTGCGTGGCTCGGAAGCGGACAACCTTATCCTTCGTGTTGAGAAATTGCAAGAGCGCAGAGAACACCATAGTGGACAGACGTGATGTCGGAGTCTCTGGCAGCGTTGTGGCATCCTCATCTTGCTGATCTGCGAGCAGCGCATTGTCCTTGTCTGATGCGATGCGCAGAAAGACACCCAAGAATCGTACAACTCTGTCGCCTGCTGCTTCGGATTTCCTGATGGGAAGTAATCTTAGAACGCATCGTACGAACTCGCTATTGAAATCCTCCTCGTCAAATTGATCGTCTTGTCGGCCTTTCTTGCTTGTCGGTTCGTAGCAGCACGACTCCTGGATCTTGCGGAGATTGATGACCAGCTTTCTGTGGCCGGTGGTTGATTTTTGGCTATCTGAGAACACGGCGCCGATGTGCTTCCGCAATGTTGTCGACGCGCCTTCCTCTGGGATGTCTGCTACAGGCGATGAAGACGCGCGGTGGTCTGTCGAACTGCGTGTCGATTTGAGGGTCTGCGTTGAGGACTTGCGTGATGGTGCTGGCTGTCCTGCAGATGCGCGAGACGCGCGCGCAGATACTCGTCCTGGCATGATGGATATGTCGAGATGGTCCTTAGTCACCTGTGTCGCCCCAAAGGCTTGCTACGAAGCTCAAAGATCACAACCGTATTTGGTTGCCTGCGTTATCGATAGTGCATCAGGTGTAAACAAACAGCGGGGATATGGTCGGAGCGGCGGGCCGACAACGCCGCAGACAGTCGCAGCTTGCCCTTACCAGAACTTGTTGCTCTGACGAACCTGTGCCTGGCGCAAAGATCTTCGCTACTTTCCATGATCTTCTCAAACATGATGTGTCAACCCGTTTGACGTGCAGCTCTTCTCGCCGCTTCACAGCGCATGGTTTCTGATGTGCAGTCATGATCTTGCATGGAACCTACATCGCTGCACACGAGTCAGGTGACGGCAGAACATTCGCGCACCGTCTCTGCCGGCGTCTTCATGGCATGCGTGAGCATATCGCACGGCGCGTCTCGGCGTGGTCTTGTGAGACCTTCCATCTGCGATCCGAAGTTCATGTGTCTACTTCCGATTTGTCAAGTAAATTCAAACATGTGCATTCATGGCGGTCAAGGAGCTGCAAAGAGTTGTACACATCCTGTTTTCTCGTGTTCGCAGCCCATCGGGCCATCGGGGCCTATCCCTGGTCGTTGTACACAAGATGTGCATGATCGGATGCAACGTTCCTTGACGAGCTGAAGGCTGTGTCTGACGATCGTCCGGGTTCTCCCCAAGCATGTTCGGAGCGATCCCAAGCAACTGTCACGAGGGCAAACAAGGTCGAAACCGGGGGATGTGCTGATAGATTGTCTGGGAATGACGCAGGCACGGCGACCAAGGCAATTGAATGGACGGCCCGGTGGGTTGTTTGCTGCAAAGGGAAAAGGCCAGAATGGCGCTAGAAGTCCAAGAAGAGATGATGAATGCGGGGGTGGATACTCTGTTCACTCTTAGTGGGTACTGTTGGCCCGGCTGAACGCTTCCAGGCGCTGTTCCGGCGCTTTTCAGGCTCTGTTCGTGCTTGTTCAGGCTTCGGAAAACATGGCACACCGAGCGCCTGCTGCATTCACCCGACCCTACCCCCCCTGCGCTGACATTTCACCGCCGTTGTCCTCTTTCCAAGACAAAAGCAACGTCCTTTTCCTGCTCCTTTCAACTCTTCAATATCTGACGTCTTCTCGAATCGCAAAAGATAACCATTTTCCACTTCGAAATCCTTAACAAACTGCGAAGAAACGAAGATTCTGCAAACAAGCTCTTCGCGTGACTGCCACACACCACAACCAAATTTCAGAGCGCCCTCACGTGGTTCCACCAACGTTATTCCGGAACCCTCACAAGCAAATCTCCCTTTCCCGCGACCGTTACTCCATTGATCTCTTCTAATACAATAATCACCCACCGAGTCTCAGTCGAAACTCCCTCTCACAAAAACATCTCTACCGCCACACTTCAGTGATACACAGCTGCACCTACCTCTCCTCACCACAAACCACAAACGCGACAACAAACACAATGTTCCCAGCAGACGCACTCCCAGCATGCTACATTGAAGAGCGAGAAATGGAGATTCGGGCAGCGAGAAAGGCAGAGATGGAGCGCGCCGCTCGCGCATTCGGACAACCACAGAGCGCTTGCAGCACTCCTATGGCCTCTCCCAACACTGGCTTCGGTTTCTTTGCAGGCTTCTTCTCTGCCTTTGGCCGCAGTGGTGACAACACTCCCACTAGCAATATGTCTCGCAGCACCTCCTCCTCCGGCACTGTCTGCAGCTCTGCGGCCACCTCCAACAACTCGGGCAAGAACAACTAGGTCGCACGGCCAGACATCGCATCTTCAGTCTAGAGGACAAAGATCGCACGGTCCACTGCCACCTATAAAGTCTGTCTTTGACGATACCCGGCCAACATGGCCACTTTTCACGACCTTGCACCTAGCACATGGGAAAGGGGGAACAAAATTCGAGTGATGGGGAACACTGGTTGGGCTGGATTTTTGCATGGCGTTATGCGTATCTCTTCAATAGCATGAGCGTTGGGTACACAGTCCCGACTTGGGGAAGGAGCATACACGGTAATGAGCTTGAGCGATGTATACCAGGATGCTAGAGCTAGCACGGTTATGAATTTATCTTCTTCTGACAGGCCCCTTCTTCAATTCTTTTCGTCATTCGTTTCTATGGCAAAACTATGTACTTTTCCAGCCCCTTGGGTATCGCATTCAACAACTTCTTGTCCGTCAACCACTTCTTGCTGAACAGCCTATCCGCATATCTATAAGCTCCATCGCACAGAATCGTCACCACTGTCTTCCCTGGGCCCAGCATCTTGGCCACGTTTCTCGCCGCAGCGACATTCAGACAGCTGCTCGCTCCCAGGTACAACCCCTCCTCATCAAGACACCTGTACACCATCTCAATGCTTTCCTCATCCGGCACATGTAACGAACCATCCAGCAGCTCCAGGTCGGGCGCCAAATTATCCGTGATCCTGCCCTGCCCAATCCCCTCCGTGATACTGCTCCCCGTCCTCTCTTTCAGCTTTCCCCCACTCTGAATGTAGCTATGCACGACACTCCCCGGCGGGTCCGCAAGGAAGCACTTGACCCTCCCATCGCTCACCGTCTTCAAATACCTCGTGACGCCCGCGATCGTCCCCGCCGTCCCGCTCGCGCAGGTAAACGCATCGACCTTCCCCTCCGTCTGCGCCCAGATCTCCGGCCCCGTGGTCTCGATATGCGCCTGCCTATTGGCGATGTTATCGAACTGATTCGTCCAGACGGCGTTGTCCAATCTCTCCGCATGCCTCTTCGCCTGATGGTTGTAGTTCTCCGGATTATCGAACGCCACTGCCGGCACGGGGTAGACCTCTGCTCCCAAGAGGCGCAACAGATCGATCTTGCCCTGCGATTGCGTGTTGGGCATGTAGATCACCAGCTTATAGCCCTTGGACCGACACACGTGCGCGAGACCAATTCCTGTGTTCCCCGCTGTGCCTTCCACCACGGTCCCGCCTGGACGGAGCTGTCCGCGCTTCTCGGCGTCCTGGACGACGAAGAGCGCCGCGCGGTCTTTGACGCTTCCGCCGGGGTTTTGGAATTCTGCTTTGCCGAGGACTTCGCAGCCTGTTTGCTCGGAGAGGTGCTTGAGGCGGATCAAGGGGGTGTTGCCGATTGCTAGTAGGGGTCAGTGAGGGGACATGTGAGGAGGATGTAGGGGCGGACCGTCGATGAAGCCCGCTTGCATTATGCCTTGGGCTTTGGAGATGGCGATGCCCTTGCCTCCGGGGTGGGAGGTGACCTGTAATGAGGCCGAGCGGAGGGCAGTGACGCCGAAGCGGCGCACGGAAGAGGGGAGCATGGCGATTATCTGGAACGGTGTGAGTGGGTGAGGGGGAGAGTCGAGAAGGAAAGTCGTCATTTTTGTTGCCAAGATTTCGATATCATACTCCGAAAGCGGCGGTTTGAGCAGTACGCAAGTATAGCAACGGATCACACCCTGATCATTGGTCCATTGAGAACGATGGAGTACTTCTATTTTGCCAGAGGCTCTATTAATATCTATCATGTATTCTAAGCTTCAAGCGCAGCAGCCTCGTACGCCCTGTTCTCCCGTCTCATCTCCCATTCTACAAATCCATATGTACACAACGCCCATGTAGCAATCCAACCAAATAGAACACCGAGACTTGCCCCGAATGCGTGATGGAATGGTAGATTCCAAATGATAGCCGATACCGCTCCTTCGTATAACATCACCCCAAGAATCCACCACACTGTCAAAAAGTAGAAGAATCTCCTGAAAGATTTATTGCCCTCATAGCGCTCATTGTATCGTATCCGAAATTCTCTGTCTTGAAGTCCGTCCACCGCGATAAAGTCCTCGGCAGCGTAGTAGATGAATGGCCGCATTCGTGTCCCCCGTGGCTGAGAATTGATGCCGACCGGCAGCTTGAATGGAAAGAAGGAGATGATCATAAGTATCCCGAGAAAGACCATGATGAAGCTTGGCCCGTAGAGATACAGATGGGGTATTACAAGCTCTGATCCGACCACGAATGGTATGAGTGCCATGAGAACAGCTACCAGATAGACCCAACTGGTAGCGTCCAGCTCCCACCGGCTCCTCGAAAGAAGGGGTGCGCATTCTTCTTGTCGAAAGAAAAGACGCCAAACTCTAGCACCGAGAATCCAGATCTCGCCGAATCCAAAGCATGCGACCGCAGCTCCCATGATCGTCTTATCCAGCTCGGGCTTCGGCAGCTCACAGGGTCGGCCTCGAAATTGGATCCGACAGTCCTCCTCCCATCGCGAGACTGATCTGTTGTACCACGTGTAGTAGACGATGCATGGGACGACCAGATCGAACAACAGAATCATAGGCAGACCAAGTGTAATGCCCAGATGCTGCCACGGATGTGCTTCCTTCTGCGCAAGTCGAGTCTCAGGCCGGCGCAAAGATGGCAGACTTCGTGAACTAGCCTTGGTCGAAAGCGCTTGCGGAGGCACCCCTCCGCTAGTCCCAGGTCTCGCGACTGATATGCGACTGGCATTTGCTGACGGCGCAGGGCGGATCGCGTCTACGTACTCCTCTGATGTGCTGCTTGAAGGGCTTGGTGATAGGTCATATCGTATCGCATCGTCAAGTTCGACTGACTCCTTGTTGTGCCCACCCAACCTGGGATCTGGTGGAGAATCCGGCACCGCAGCCTTTTCCGGATCTGTGCTGCCTGCCGCCGGCGCGTCAAAGTACTCGTCCTTGGTCGGTGAATCGTTTCCTGTTGCCGTACTGGCCGGAGCGAAAGGATCACTACCGGGTGTTGGCGCAAAGGTGTTGTTGCTACTCATGACGTCGGATTATTAGTGAAAGAAAAGTCGAGGATCACCCAGCATACCAGGCGCAGAGGAGAAGATGTAGAAAGGCGTGTGCGAAATGCCCGCACAAAAGGGCTGCCACTCTCGGTAGTAATCTTACAGCAACCGAAAATGATGCACTCAACCCATGTAATGCCACCGGCGTTCCTGGAGGAATCTTGGTAATTTCAAACGCCGGACCAGGTTTATGGGTAAGCAAATGGAGAGAAATATGGTTCGGACATGCGCCAAACGCAATTCCAGAATGACGCCGAGGAGAGATGAGAAGTACTGAAACCAAAGGTATAGAGATCTGCATCTCATGGGCTGTGCTTAAGTTTTGGGTGTCATAATTGCTGCCTTGACTCAAAGGCTATTACGCCTCATCTAGATCAATTAGTCCACCTCTCAGTCAGGAGGGCATAGCTATTTCGGGAAGGAAGGGCATCCTCATGTCAGCCCAAGGCTCTCAAACTAGTAATGATGTCTGCCATCCATGTTCAAAACATGTCGAACCATGGTGGAAAAGAATAAGACCACGTTCCAAGTGGTTGGGTCATCCCAAGCCCTAACACGTGTGCGCGATGATCGACATTACCGGAGACCAGTCCTCGGATCATGAAAGGGTTAGGGTTGGCACATCTTCTCGTGCCAAGTCATGCTTTAGCTTCGCTCCATGCGAACTTGACAGGGTATTTCTGCGGCCACAACCATTCGAACAACCTCACTTCCAACCTCTAACCTTCCTCACTCTCCTACTGCGGAAGCGGATCGCAGATTGCCATGCGGTAGGAACCCAATTGGATCGACATTAGGACCGTCCTCGACTCGGATTCTACTCGCGCATACGCGGTCCCGATCGCAATCATGTCTGTCTGGAACGCAGACAATGTCATCGATGTCGCCGAGTCCGTGGGGATTGGGTCGCTAAACAAAGATGTTGTCGAGCAACTTGCACGGGATGTGGAGTACCGGATCGGTCAGGTGATTGAGGAAGCACTCAAATTCATGCGACACGGCAAGCGAACCACGTTGACAACACAAGATGTATCGCATGCTTTGCGATTACTTGACGTCGAACCTCTCTATGGCTATGAATCGACGCGACCATTGAGATTTGGAGAGGCATCGATCGGACCCGGACAATCGCTGTTCTACATTGAGGACGAGGAGATCGACTTCGAGAAGCTCATAAATGCGCCGCTACCCAAAGTACCACGAGAGATGACCTTGACCGCGCACTGGCTGGCGGTTGAAGGAGTGCAACCATCGATACCACAAAATCCCACAGCGGCAGATCAGCGACAGCAAGAGTTATTACCAAAGGGTCCTGGCGCAAACCCACACCTTGCGGCCGTCAGCGGGAACGACAACGTGACTGTCAAGCCCCTCGTGAAGCACATACTCTCGAAAGAGCTGCAATTGTTCTTCGAGCGGATATCGTTGGCAGTTTTGGACGAATCCAACGAGGAGTACCGGGAGGCCGCTTTTGCGAGTCTGCGATCAGATCCCGGCCTGCACCAACTTGTCCCTTACTTTGTGCAATTTGTGGCGGAGAAGGTCACGCACAGTCTGAAAAGCTTGTTTGTCTTGGGTCAGATGCTACACCTGCTGGCAGCACTTCTTGACAATCCCAGTCTTCACATCACTCCTTATGTTGCGTCCCTAGTACCACCAGTGCTGACATGCTTGACCGGTAAGCATCTTGGTAACAGCATAACCGATGGACCAAACGCACACTTCGAGCTTCGCGATCTTGCGTCGTCACTTCTGCGGACTATCGCGAAGAGGTACGGCACAACCACATCCACGCTTAAGCCCCGCATCGCTCGCTCCTGCCTCAAGACCTTTCTCGATTCTCACAAGACTTTTGGCTCTCACTATGGCGCTGTCTTGGGGCTAGAGGGTGTGTCTGGACCGGCTGGCGTCCGAATGCTTCTTCTCCCCAATCTCAAGGCGTACGACGTCGTGCTTAAAACAGGCTTAGAGGACGATGGGAAAAGGTCGCAAGCTGAAATGGTCGTGCTGCTACTGACAAAGGTGCTCGGTCTGCTGGAGAAGGATGCAGTTGACAGCACGAACGGGCATCCCGAGGGCGAGGAGCTCAAGACTCGTCTTGTGGATGTGATCGGCGAGGTGATGGGCACAAAGGTTTTCGAGCTGAATAAGCCGGCTTTGACCTCGGCCGTGCTAGAAAAGGACCCAGAATTTTAGAAGGTCGTCGATGGTCATGAAAACAAAAACTACATAGCGCGGCGTTGTGGCAGAGAAGCGTGACTTCCCTGTACCAGGGATACTCCAGCAGGTCTATTCGATTTCACTCAATAAAGATACCACGAAATTATTATACCACACCCCACTTCCACTATGTGTACTCGGGGCTTCCAGCCCATCTCGGATTGTAACTTGCTAGTCCTTGTAGGGATTTATGCACGCCTTATGAAATTGTGGAGATCGTACGATAGCTTTTTAAGTTCATCAGCACAAAGCTACTTGCGCCACACGTGTATGCTCGGACACAGCGAAAGTGTTTAGATCAATCACAACATCTCTCAAACAGTACCAAGGCTATAACAAATTCCTGAAGCGCAACATCGAACAATATCAGAAACCATCCTCAAACAATCACCTTGATTGGGTTGAACCTGGCCCTAATTGGCCTTCATCAGAACGCCGTTTCCATGAGCTAGTGCTGCAACCAGCAAGCACGCACCATTCAGCATGGGCAAACAGGTCACTTCGAAGACGAATGGTCATGCAAAAGACCTTAGTAATGCCCATATGAATGGAATCGCAAAGTCATCTGCCCAGGACCAAAGAACTGATTATACGCGATGGCGACTTCGATCAGAGCGCGGTCAGCAAATCTGGAACTATATCAGTCCCGCGGAAGCTGAAAGAGTACCTCAGACGACCGCGGAGAGATATCATTTGGGGCTCCCCACAGGCCTACCAAGACTTCCCCATCCCAAGACCCCTCTCGAGGCTGCTCGAAATGGTTTCTCATTCTTCTCACACTTGCAGATGGACATTGGAAACTGGTCATGCGAGTATGGCGGCCCGATGTTCTTACTTCCCGGTATTGTCATATGCTGGTATGTCACCTCGACACCCATTCCGGAGCACTACAAGATCGAGATCCGCAACTACCTCTTTGCACGGCAGCACCCAGACGATGGAGGGTGGGGGCTGCACATTGAAGGAGAGAGCTCGGTCTTTGGCTGTGCCATGAACTATGTTGTTCTTCGGATATGTGGTGCAGACAAGGACGACCCAAGGATGATCAAGGCCAGGGCGACGCTTCATAAGTTTGGCGGTGCAATCTATGGACCTCACTGGGCCAAATTCTGGTTGAGTGTTATGGGTGTCATGCGGTGGGAGATTGTCAACCCGGTACCTCCTGAGCTCTGGCTTCTGCCAGACTGGGTACCTATTGCGCCCTGGAGATGGTGGATCCACATGAGACAAGTCTTCCTGCCCATGAGCTATGTCTGGAGTCGCAAATTCGTCATGCCAGAGACAGAACTCGTCCGCGAGCTAAGACAAGAATTGTTCTGCCAATCCCACGATACAATCAAGTTCGCTTCACATCGCAACTCAATCTCTCCTGCAGATGACTATCACCCTAAATCGTGGCTCCTCAATCTCGTCAACCTCCTCCTCGTTACCATCTGGATTCCTTTCCTCCGCACAGCCTCCTTAGCACAACGAGCCGAAGACTGGGTGTGGTGGCTCATTCAACGTGAAGATATCAACACCGACTACGCTGACCTCGCTCCTGTCAACGCGCCCATGAATATGCTCGCCTGTTACATCCGAGAGGGTCCCGACTCGCACTCCTTCCGCATGCACGCTGCCCGTATGGATGACTACATCTGGGTCAAATCTGAAGGGATGCTCGCAAATGGCACCAATGGGGTGCAAACTTGGGACACAGCTTTCGCCATTCAAGCGGCTATGTGCGCCGACCTACACCTCGACCCCACCTTCCGCCTCGTCCTCATCAAAGCGCTCGAATACGTCGAGTCACAACAAATGCTCGAAGAAATCCCCTTCGTCCAGAAATGCTACCGCCAACCACACAAAGGCGCATGGGGCTTCTCGACCAAGAACCAATCCTACACCGTATCCGACTGCACCGCAGAAGGCGTCCGCGCCGTCATGATGCTCCAGAACGCCGAGGGCAACTACCCTGTCCTCGTCCCTGACAAGCGTATAACAATGGCCATTGACATCCTGCTTACCATGCAGAACAGGGGCTCAGGCGGATGCAGCTCCTACGAGCCCGCTCGCGCAGGGGAGTGGATGGAAATGCTCAACGCCGCGGAAGTGTTCGGCAAAATCATGGTCGAGTATGATTACGTCGAGTGCACGACCGCTGTCGTGACGGCGCTGAGTCTGTTCAATACCTACTTCCCCGACTACAGGGCAGAGGAGATCAAGCAATTCAAGCAGCGAGCGGTGGAGTATATCCGTCGCGCTCAACGGGAAGATGGATCCTGGTACGGCGCCTGGGGCATCTGCTTCACTTACGCGGGTATGTTCACTATGGAGGCGCTGGCGTCGGTGGGCGAGACGTACGAGAATAGCGAGAGGGTCAGGAGAGGGTGTAAGTTCTTCTTGGACAGGCAGATGGAAGACGGAGGGTGGGGGGAGACGTACAAGAGTTGTGAGACGGGGGTTTATACCCAGCATGAGATGAGCCAGGTGGTAAATACGGCGTGGGTGGTGATTGCGTTGATAGAGGCGGGGTATCCGGAGCGAGCGCCGGTGGAGAGGGCGGTGAAGCTGTTGATGAGTAGGCAGCAGGAGAACGGGGAGTGGTTGCAGGAGGGCATTGAGGGGGTGTTCAATAAAAGCTGGTGAGTATGATGTGCCATGGCATGGGATGAATGCTGACGGTCACAGTATGATTTCCTACCCGAACTACAAGTTCATCTTTCCGATCAAGGCGCTGGGGATGTTTGCGAAGAAGTTCGGGGACGTGGAAATGGAATGAAGTAAGAGAGGTCTAGTTCTGAAGTGGTAGTGAGATATCAGATGCATGGAATCGAAGTGGTCCCATACGTGGTGAAATTCCATGAGTGGGTGAGGTAATCGCTGCCTAGAATCCTGCTGCAGGAACACCTTACCCGTCAAGATTCTCCGTGCCCTCATTTCAGCTATCGCTGTGATCGTTCCGCTCGGAAATGTCCCATGACGGACTGCTCACCATCAACAGTGGTATATGTCCTTAGTCATGTTGAATAGTGCATGTGGACTCACGTGACGTAGCGAGGACAGGCCGGATTGCCAAGTAAATGCTTCGCCCTAAGGCCCGAGTGAAACTATGCCATTAGCATCGTATACAGCTCAGGTTGAGAAGAGGCCATTAGTAGGGACTGTCCTGGAAAAGAGGAGATCAAGGAAATTTCCCTGCGGGACGTTTCTGATGATGGCTCTATAGTTCGGCACGAGGGAGTCGACGTAAATCCTGCTCAGAACCGCACAGAGACAGTCATGATTTACCGTGAAGCACGGATCGGAGAACTCGTCAGCCAAAGCTGCCAACATAAGTGACTCCAGCATGGATGCTCTGTACTTCCTTCTAAACTTCAACAAAGAGCAGGAATCGTCCATCATACCGGTGTTGTTCCAATCATTGCGGTCCGTAAACTTCTCGTAATGAATGCTTCGAGCATCGTCTTGATCTCTGAGGACTTAACGTGAAGTCGAAGTCGTCAGCGTGATATCTTACGTGGTACGAGAGCCTCACGCATGCTGGCTGTTTGAGAAGGTTGCGGAAATGGTCGGATTTCGCAGCGAGCATGACTTTATGGGCCATTATAAACTCTTGGAGGACATGAGTTCGACGTCAGCGAAGCAGTCGTCGTCCAGAAGACCACCAGCTTGCCTGTCGAGGCCCAATGGGTCTGATTTTATACTCGCGAATCGAGATCAACGATCCTTCTCGCGTCATTGCCGTCAGCCATGCTTGATATAGATATGAGATGCTCTACTGTAGATGGGATGTGATATGATGTGAAGTGTATTGGACGCAAATGAAGTGAAGGAAAGAGAGAGAGATAGCACGTGAGCGGTCAGTGGTCCTCGCCAGCCCTGCTTGTCTTCCGCAACGACTACACAACATACATTTTCACAGTACATACTGTGCTCACATGAATTACGAGACATCACCCTTCGGACTGGCTATGGTATGACAACAGTAGGATACATTTCGCTTTATCAGTGAAAACGTCCTCACAAGCGTACTTACAAGGAGTAGGGACTGTATCGGAAGAAACACCATGAAGCAAGCACTGGAACAATCTGAACCATCCAGCCATGGGAGCACTCGCGACCACGCTGAATGGTCGCAATTACAAAGAAGACTTTGGCAGACAACGCCCATCCCAGACCTCGTGGACTTTGAGGTGCAGGCTCTAGAATGGTAGATCATGATGTGATCGCGGGATAAGGTCGGAAATGACGGAGCTTCTCTCCCCCGTTCTGCCAAGAAGATTCATCTGACAGATGGTGATGAAGGCCAAGGAATTTATAGTGTCCATTTCACTGTTCCTGTCGCTTTCTTCTCCACTGCATTCGTGGAACGTGCCTGACAGATGAATTTCTAATCGAACGAAGGGATGATCGCCCAGACAAGTCCCTGAATCTGGTAAACGAGATGGTGCGAGGTGATGTAGGTATTGTGAAACATATCTATTGTAGGGCCTCCCCTTCCCATTACACTGTCTGCATTCACTACACATCAATCTGTTGAGTACAATATCTTGTTGTAGATCAAGATGCAGATTCTTCCCAAGCTTCTCCTTCTTAGTTCCCTCGGAGCTCTCGCTTCGGCCAGAGGCAGAGGTCGCTCATGCGACGTCAAGCTCAAGACTGGTGAGGCCAGTGGGGAGTTCAAGACCATTGCCAACGGCAGTACGTACTATCAACTATAATCGGCGGTAGGATGAATACTGACAGGCCAACAGCCCAAGTCTACTTCACGGGACCGGCCGATTCTGAGACTGGTGTTCTGTTCCTGACGGACATCTTCGGTGTTAGCTTCATCAACTCGCAGTTGGTGGCAGATTCCTTCGCTGCACAGGGGTTTGTATCTTGACCTTACTTGGCATAACCTTGACTGACTTGGTTCAGCTATTACACTGTTGTCCCTGACCTCTTCCGTGGTGATCCAGTCCCGGTCAACCGTCCACCCACCTTCAACATCACCGAATGGCAGTCTCGCAACCAGCCAGTCAATATTGATCCAGTCATAGAGTTGACCTTGAACGAGATCAGGCAAAACACAAACATCCAGCGACTCGGTGTTGTAGGATACTGCTTCGGAGGAAAGTATGTCGCTCGCTGGCTCGGCCGTGACGCGGGCATCAACGCTGGCTACACCGCCCACCCATCCAATGTTGCTCCCGAGGAATGGTCTGCTGTGACTGCACCCCTCAGCATTGCCAACGCCGAAGAGGACACTACCTGGCCGCTTGAGGAAGCTCGCATCGCTGAAGATATCCTTCGCAACGCCTCTATCGCGTGGCAGCTTGACACGTACTCCGACGTTCCCCACGGCTTTGCCATTCGTGCCAACGACTCTCTCCCCCGCCAGGTCTTCGCCAAGGAGCAAGCCTTTGTCCAAGCCGTCACCTGGTTCGGCGAATATGTGAAGCCTGCTAATGGTACCTACGGCGGTCCCTCTGCCAGGAAGGCTTACGGTGCAAAGAGCTTCGACGATGAGCACAGGGCAGTCGTCGCTGGCTCCTAGATCAAGGACATTTCCATCGTAAGGGTGAAAATTCACTTTTGATTTGTAAACGTGTCATGTTACGGCTGTGTCGCTAGATGTACATAGCTTGACGGAATGTCAATCTTATTGTCCCTCACAAGTTGTCCAATGACTTCCTACTTTGAGCATAGACGAGGTGATATTGCGGATCAATTGTGCTTGTACGGTCATGTAAGTAATGCTCTGATTCCGCCATATGGGTGCCGATGTCACTCAAGCCGGACCCGCAGTATGGCACCTCACCGCTTTCGTGCCGCAATTCTGAAGCAGTCTACATTCATCACTTTTGTCAGATCATGCCGACCTCTCGTTGTACGCCTACTTTTACCACTCCATAGTGGTCCTCTCGTCCACGCAATGAGGACAATTCTGAGGCAGGCCATGTCCGATCCGAAGTTGCCCGTGCATACCTTTCGCAGCGACATGGTGATATTCCGAACAGACGACAGCGCTGAAGAGCTTCCTGGATGCATGCTCTCTCACAATGACCGCCATCATCTTTACTGCCAGAAGAGGGTGCTACTTCAACATCTCATGGAACTCGGGCACGTTCGCGATGGACAAGAACTCATGCGAAATCGCAGTGCCGAAGTATTCGATCGGACTAGAAAGCTAGCCCCCCACCAATATATTGGTGAGGCGGGTGGCGAAGCATCTGTTTTCAACATGCTGTTCGATGCCTTCCACTTAGTCGAATTCACGATGAGCACCACCCGATGGCTGCGGTGATTATTCGTGCGCAGACCAAGAGGAATTCTACGATAATGATGGGCCGACATTGACACCCAATTTGTTCATGGGCTATGGCAGAGGCTAGGGGTGACCGGTGAGTTTGTGGCGTATGTGCTGATGAGTCACCAGTACTGGATAGGTAGGAAGTGAGTAAGCGCTCGAGGTCTAAAGGACGATGATCGTGTCGCCGAGCGTGTGGAAAGTGAAGTTCACAAACCGAAGCAAGTAGAAATGCTCACATGCAAAAGAAGGTCATAGCGTCGTATTTTGGAGCCGCCTATGGTCACAGCCCAGTCCTCCCTACCCTTGAGCAGCCTTCTTCCTCCTCTCATTCGTCCTCTTCACATCCTTGAAGAACTTGCTTCCTGGGGCCTTGAGCGACTTATTCACCCCCTTGCTCCTCTCCATGTAAGCCATATCATTCCCACCACTGAACTCGCTCAGCGCACCGGCCATCCTGCGCACGCCACCCTTCTTCTTCCCTCCCGCCCGACTGAACAAGTCATCCTTGATGTCCTCCACGCCACCTGCTTCTTCACCCTGTAGCAGCACGTCTTGCAATACTTCCATGCGCTCCTGCTGCGAAGTGTAGCATAGCCCGGGCATGCGATCGATACCGTTGAGGTGTGTGATGACTTTGAAGGCGTATCCTTGGTCGACTAGGAAAGCCTGGCGCTTGCTGGAGTAGTACATCTCGTTCGTGTCCTTGCTGACGAGGGAGTAGAAGAAGGCGTTGAAGCCCTCGTCGTTACGGCGCTTGGCTCGTAGGATGCGTCCTAGGCGCTGGGCTTCTTGACGACGAGAACCGTAGTGTGATGAGATCTGGATGAGGCAGGTAGCTTCAGGGAGATCGAGGGATGTGTCACCGATCTTGCTGAGGAGGACGGTAGAGACGGACTCGTTCTGCTGGAAGTTGGCGAGGACCATTTCGCGCTCGCGTTGTGGAGTTTCGCCGTAGATGCAGGGTTTCTGAAGCTTCTTGGCGTAGGATATGAGGGCGTAGACATTGTCGGAGAAGACGATGACTTTGTCGCCACGCTTTTCGTGAAAGTCGATCAAAAATTGGCAGGCTTGGAACTTGCGGGGATTCATGGTGGAGAGAAGACCGCGTTTATTGTTACTGATGGAGGGCTTAAGGTATTCAGTGTAGAACTCGGTGGTCATCGGACACCAGACTTCGGCGCATTGGACACGAGCGATGTGACCTTCTTCGGAAAGCTGCAGCCAGTTTGCCTCGTACAGTTTCGGGCCAATCAGGAAGTTGAGGTCCTTGATTTTGTCATCTTCTCGAAGAAGAGTAGCTGTCAGACCGAGCTTCGAATGTGTCTTGATTCGCGATGTGACTCGCCGGAACATTTCAGCTGGTACAACGTGCACCTCGTCCAGAACCATAAGACCCCACTCTCGAGAAGTGATAAAGTCCATGACTTGTTGTGAGTCGTGAGCACGCCTTGTGTTCTGAGTGACCATCGAATACGTGCAGATAATGATACCCGCTCGCTGATTCAGCCTTTCCTTCTCGCCTGAAGTGAAGATGGCGATGTCGTCAGGCGAGATGTTCGACCACTTGAGAAACTCGTTTCTCCACTGGATGACACTCATGGCGGATGTGCAGAGTACAATGGCTGACTTCTTGACCGTACAAGCAGCAGTAATTCCGACCAAGGTCTTTCCCGCGCCGCATGGCAGGACGATGATCCCGGACCTAGCACGACCATTACCGAACATTTTCGAAAGTGCTTGTTCCTGGTAGTATCGAATCGATGCGAAAGGTTTGAGGTCAATGTCAAGCGTTGCGTTGATCTCGTCGTTCCGGAAATCGTATTCCTCAGTCAGTGGCAATTCCAGTTTGACGTTACACTGTTCCTGGACGAGCTGAATCTTTTCGCCATCGATCTGAAACGCATGGACTTGGTCGACTTCATCATCGTCATCCTCTTCTCGCAGGTACGCAGTCATATCCTGCTCCGGCTGCTTCTTTGGCCCATCCTCCTCATCGTCATCTGACTCTTCATCGTCTTTCCGGGCCTGTTGTTGCTCCTGCCCCTGTTGTGCCTGTTTCACACCAGCAGCATCTTTAGTTCCGGGGATGACGAGTCCGCCCATCTGTGGCGCAGCCTCTTTATGGATCTCTTCCGCATCTTCAATTCTACAAGGTCCTATAACCGGATCTTGCAACAACATCTGCAGTACCGACGCATCTGAACTTTCGATATAATACTTGTTGTGCTTCAAAACCAGCCGTACTTTCCCAAAAGATTGCGTCGACGCTATGATGAATTCCTTCAACCCTTCAGGAAGGCGTGTCTTGGAGAATGTCTCCAGCTGCCTGATGATGTCGTCTGTCGTAAGACCTACCGAGACTGCTGCGAACAGGCTGTGTGCCGTGATAGTGTACTCGTGAACGTTCGTCGTCCTCGACTGCGGTTCGGCGATATTGATCAAGAAGTTCTGCGCCTGTTTGAAGGAAGGAGAAAAGGTTTCGAGGACGACTCGTCCCTTGTCAGGATCCAGCCATAGTGGGCGTACGGAGTGATCGTTCTTCAGCTCTAGCGCTGAGAGGTCCCGAGTGGAGCCAAAGAGGTGGCTTGCTGAGTCTCGCTCTTTCTTGATTTTGCTCGCCTTGCCATACGAAGATGCTTGGAATTTCTTGACGACATCTACTCACGGTCAGCAGGACCAGGTAACCATGGATGGAATAGACGGACCATCAAGGCGATGTGCAGAGACATCGTCCACGTCGCCAGCGTCCGAGTAGTCGTCGTCGCTGTCGCTTCCAAGGCTGACGGGTGTGCTGACTCCGGAGGCTGCCCTTTTCGATGCTCGCTCGCCACCGAGACCCACTGCCTTGCGCTTTGGTGCCATGTCGGCACGTCGTAGTGATGTCTGAGGGAGCAAAGAAGTTGGGAAGCGTGGCTGCCACATGTAGCGGGCGATGACTAAGTTTCGATGTCGTTGTTCTGACTCGCAAAAGCTCGAGCTTGTACAAATCCGAAGATGACCGAACTTTGAGCGAGGACTGGGCTTTCATCAATAGATTCCGTCCCTGAGCTCCCGGATTCACCCTTCAACTTTTTCTCTGCTTACCTCGTTCTCTGAGAAGTCAAGATCGCACAGCGCTCCCTGGTATCAATAGTGAGGTCTGAAGGGCAATCAAAACATTTGAGTTCGGACAAGATGAATACAGTGAGCATGCGCTCGTTGCGGGGAAATCGAAGCATGTGCTAACTTTCCACAGCGAGCTTCAGTAGCGTACGAAATAAACATGGGGCATTATGGGTACGGCATTAACGATGATGCAGGTACGGATGGGGCGTTCTGATCGCAGCAGGAGGAGGCGCATACTACTTTGCTAAGCGCAGCATCAACAATGACCGAGCGGAACGAGCAGCGGCAGACGAGCGAAGACGACAAACGATGCACAGACTCCAGTACGGCACACCTCCTTCTCCAAAGGAATCGGATAGCCATGCGAATCCGGGCAAAGATGCGCACGAAGGAGACGTAGCTCCAGCAGCGACGAGAGACGTACCGAAGAGCAAGTACGAAAGCAGCGAGCCATTTCGGAGTAAGAAAGGAGATCGATTCAGCTAGCATTCGCTACGCTATATGACGAATGATGAGGAGCTGGAAAGCAGATATCCATGTGCCTGTCACTTGGGCATCCTTTGCGCCGTCACCTCCATGCAACCCCCACTACGCTGAGCTCATGCAAATAGGAAGGAAAAGCCAATGGTATGCGGGATCTGATCATGGGTCTCGTAGAATTGATGTGCACTGCATTATACTCTGAGGCCGGCGTAGTCTTCCAAAGGTGAGGAGCGAAGGCAGTCGCGGAAGGAAAGAGGTCGCCTGGGAGTTGTTAGTGGGGCTTGCATGTGGGTTGCATGTGGATAGCGTACATCTTCGCATAGCTGCCATCTTTACCTGTTCTCCTGCTCATTTCTGCTGCTCCTGCAAATGGTGCTGAGAATGCCAAACAACAGTAGAGAATGATTGCGTTGGATCGAAGTCTTCCCCCACCCGACACTTGTCTCGCGCTGTTG
This sequence comes from Elsinoe perseae, assembly GCA_029448695.1. Lineage (NCBI taxonomy): Eukaryota > Fungi > Ascomycota > Dothideomycetes > Myriangiales > Elsinoaceae > Elsinoe > Elsinoe perseae. Next base: position 180,861 of record JARDAA010000061.1, on the reverse strand, counting down.
GAGTATTGGCGGACAGTGTGGAGAAGAAACGACGAAACTGGCGACATGGTTGGGATTGCGTGGGTGTGAATGCGTTTGATAATTGTTTACGAGTAGTCAAATTGAGAATGCGAATTGTCGAAGAAGTCTTTGGAAAAGCTGCAGTATTTTCTATGTAGTCTGAGCGATCTGGTTGTCGTATACTGTCTTGTTCGGAAACGAGGAGGATTCCGTGGCTACCCCGAGAGGAAGTGACTGTACAGCGGAAAGGTGACGAGTGGTTAGGCGAGAAATTGGTCAGCTGGGAGGTGATGGGAAACGGAATGGATTTGATTTGCTTATGTACAACCTGTGTCACACGCGGCCAGCTGTTGAAAGGCACGGCGGATACATGTATGGTGCCATCTGACGCCTTGTGGTGCCCACGGCATCGCCCTGCGGCTTGTTTGTGGATGCGGCATGGACTCCAAATTTGGGGAAACAGATGTGTCGGAAGCAACATCAGGCAGAGCAACGCAAGCGAACACGAATCCGCTCCCTACGTTTTTCGGTCCAGCGCCGTCGGCAACGACCGATGGGACGCCTCACCCCACGCAGGACTTTACTTGGGATCGTGCTACTGGCTATAAGCCCTGCGAGTTTGCTCCGAGACATCGCCCGAAAGTCTTCCAGCAAGGCGCCCAATTTTGCTATGAAAGTCTGTGTAAGTCATCGTGTACGTATTGAGGAATGGCAATGCAGTAAAACGCAGAATATGCATTTGGAAGACACGGTTGATTGCTGGACGGGCAGGGTCTTGGCTCTTGCACCGAACAAATGTTCCACCTCCACCCCCACTCCTGCAACCCGCAGTGCTCGAGACGCCCCTGGCAGCAACGTCACTGTCTCTGCCCCATAGACGCATGTACATCCTTCGCGACCTAAGAATCATACGTTTTGAGGTTCTGCTGATTATCTCGGTGCGAATCGTCTGACGCTAATAGTCATTCCGACCCGTTTCAGGGACAGTGGCTCCGCATGCGACGACTCTCTCCACCTGTGGACAGCTCGGGCTCTCCCGACGGCATGGCAAAATCGAGCTCAGTGTGCTTGTCGGACGTTATCGTTGAGGCAAACGTTCATGTAATACTTATGTAGCACGATTATGTGCCTAACTCGCGCAAGTACGGGTATCACTCGATGTACTCGGAGGCGTAGCTACCATCCTGTCTGCCGGCAAAGTTCATCGGCTCATACGTAGTCAACACTCCTGCGGCTCACCATCGCCCTCATCCGCGTCCATACCCACCACGACCTCGGGATGCACCTCCTTGATAGTTACCTCTTCCTCCATGATATCCACGCGAAAATTCCTCGGCGCCTGCACGACGATCTCCGCTTGGAGATCCATATGAGCCGTTTGCATGCGGATGGGAGGGAGGTGGAGGTGGTGGTGGCGGCGGTGCATTAGCCATATTACCTCCAGGCGGTGGTGGTGGCCACGGTCCTGTCCAGTTCGGCGGTGGTGGGGGAAGCTGGAAAGGAAACGCCGGAGCTGCTGCCATGGGAACAGGTGGCGGAGGTGGTGGCGGCTGCGCCTCTGCAACCGGTCGACGGAGCGTTTGCGATATGTTGCTAGCGTGTTGTGGAGGCGGTGGTGGTGGTGTGGAGGTATCTACCGGTGCAGATGGTGGCGTCGGCATCGGTTCCGACCGCTGATTTGTTCGGGCAGGAGCTGATGGTGTAGGCCTCCCGTCGGCTGCTTCTCCGAGCTTTCGACGCTTCAAACGTTCGAAATGCCCGGATTGATGACCGTAATATGTTTCCAGCACTTTGCGTTTTCCTGTCGACGTGTCCGTCTGCATACGGAAGCCTAAACTGTTGAGCTGTACATCGCTGTCGTCCAGGTAAGGGCTGATTTTCGTTAGTGAAAAGATTCGCTCGCCCTCCTTGATATGTTCATCGACCAAGTCCACAAGTTCCGGATCGATCGACCTCCCTACAACAGTGACAGGCTGAATACGTTCCGTGCTGATGGGTTCGTGGCCTTTGATGAGTTGCAGGATAGTGCCCGCTGGTTGTTGATACCATGGATCATTTCGACTGCCGTGGTGTCGTGGTAGGTTGTGGAGAGAGAGATGAATTTTATTTTCGCGGACGAGCTTTTGATATGCTTGCAGGTCTACCTTCTCCAGCTCCCGCAACCATTTGTCGTAGTTGCTGCGAACTAGCTCTCGCATCTGTAAGATATCAAAATCATCGAAGAAAGAGGACTCCTTGTACCAAGCGAGTAGGCGATTAAGTGCTTCAAAGAAATCAAGGGCTTGTTTGCCTTCTTCTTGGGTAACACTCTGAAGCAGTTTCATAACGGATGTTTTCACCCCTGAGATGAAGCTTTCCAGGGAAATGTCGGCTGCGCATCGTGCTGAAATTGCAAGAAAGACTGAGTCCAAGAAGAGCAGAATCGTCAGAGCTACACCAGCAGAACCTGATTCAGCCCCACCATCGTTCACCGTGTACCACGCTTTCTCTGAAAATCCATTGCTTTGGGGAATTTTCTGTCTTCGGGGATCTCCAGTTTCGGAGTAAGTGACATGAGATGTTGAGCTTCGACGACTTTCAGTGTGTACCAACTTCAATAAGTATTTTCCAAGAGCAGTCGATCTCGATTGGGATGGTGCGACATTGGCCAGTATCCATATTAAGCATTCTGTGGACTGCTATAGACTTAGTGCACAAGCTCATCGAAGGTAGTGACAGCGTTTCAAGTAACCTCTGATGGAGAATGTCGGACAACTTGATCCAGGCGCGAGCAGAAGTTGTTTAGTTCTTCACGATCGACGGGTGCAAGCTGACCATCCTGTTTGGCAAACGCGCCACGCAGGATACCTCTGGCAAGATCCATACGCTTCGAGACCGAAAAACGGCACAGTCGATGCTGGTCGTTGCTATCAGCCCATGTTCGTGATTGAAAGAAATAGAAACACTGCCGCGTGGTATACCACGGTCACCCAAAATTGGGATTATGCAGAACGGTGGCTCGGATGATGTACTGTGCAGTTTTTGCCTGACTAAGCTGTGTGGGCCAGGATAATCTCGCTCAAGGTCTTCGCACCCTTTCGACGTACGGTCTCTGCTCTCGCCACTGCAACCGGACGTCTAGAGAATTCAACGTGTCCTCGCTTTCGTCGCTTTCCACAATCTTCTCACCATGCAGGCGGGAGTGTGAATTACAAACCATCTATGAGGCCGGCTACACTTGCGTAATCTTCCTTAACGGTGACGCTCGGATCTTTCTGCCAGTCGAGGAGACTTGATGAATGTAACAACTCCGGACGCCTTCGGTACCTCATGGCCCTGTTTGCCCTTGGAAGCAATGCCACCGTGCTGGACGAATACTAGCTCTTGGTATGCGGGCAATCATACCATAAGTTATCTTGATTCACAACCTGTGCCGAAATGTTGTAAACAGGAGATTAGCCGCTGCGTTGAGTCTATGCGCGAACTCTCAGGCTATCCGTCACGAAGAGGAGGTGAGTATAGAGAAGTACGATGCTGTCAAGACGGAGCAGCATTTTCAGCAGTATCATCATATGGCTATAGTGTGCTCTCTGCACTATCTGATTCAGCTGCGCCGAACTTTTATATCGACACTGTCAAAATCTGATTGAAGGAAAACAAGACTCTGCAGCAGGTAGGCAGTAATCTTCTCACGTCCTGTTGTGTCTTCGGCATAACCTGTCGCCCGGTCTTCGATATATTCTCAGAGAAGCGTTGCGGCACCTTCCGCAAGGACTAACTCATCTCCAACAATACTTTTAGATCTTGTGGCTTGCGGAGAGCACGCAACGACCTGCCTGTGTGGAACTTGTCCGGCAGTCTCGACTACACATGCCATCAGATGGTAGGGAAGTGCCAACAGCCATTGCAACAAGTGTGCAGTCGCCAGGACGTATTGATTGAGGCTTCGTTGTACGTCCCTCAATTCCAGGCACTCCACACTGAAGCTTTGCTCTTGGGCTAGCGGCACAAGCCTTGACCCTTGAAAATTGTCAGGCAGCTCACTATGTCGTCACAGTTTTTCTCGTCTCGGGGGTTTTTTGAACCTTTGCCGACAAATGGCTATACTGGCATTCACAAAGCACATAATGGCCAGATCGGGTAAGGTGGACGGATCTCGAACACTCACCGCACGTGCCCTCTTTGTCCGCTGCTAAGTCTACACGGCATACCCTCTGAAAGAGGGCAGAGCCCTTTGCAATGCCTAGTTGGGAACTCACAGCGACTCGCTGCACCTTGTTTCACAAAGCTGCATATCAGGCCTTATGGTCTAGTGACGCATTGCATCATGCGTGTGGCCTCTCCAAGGAAGATCGGCCTGACTCGACTTCCACCATCAACTATCGACCTCGTCAACCTCTGCGGCAGCTCATGACACTTTTCCTCGCAAACCGATGGCTGAGCTAGCGCTAGTCTCGACATTTACCGCTGCGGTCTGCTATGCTCGCTCGTATATGCTCCATACCAGGCACCTCAACAGTCGTAGCAAGACGCAAGCGAGCTTCTTAGACAGTGGCATGATTGGGGCGTTTCATTGTCCACCAACTTATTGATATATTGTTCAACATGTACCACGAAATTTATACCGGCGCCCGGAGGTGTTAGTAGTTCGAGCCAGAATGAAGGCGCCATTGACAGCTATCCTGGCGAAGCTGGAACCGCTGAAGCCCAAGTCGAGGATTATGATTGCTACGGATCTGGAGACTACGTGTCGCCGAAGAATATGTCAGATTCGCCTGCGGTGGTACCAATGGCATGTTTACAGGTTACTATGGCCCATTGCAGACCAAGAACATGTGTCTCCTTGACAATAGTCTTGGCTTCGTATTCGAGGTCGAGAACTTGAACGACAGGGATGGCTTCGACCTCAACGACACCGACTGCATCAACAGACCTACCGAACTGATCTAGTCCTGCCATCCTGGCGGCGAGCAGACTGTCGCTGGCTGGCGTTTCCAGTGAGATACATCACATCTGTGCTCATTTCCCATTTCCAAGTACTAACCTGTTTCTACAGCGCCGACCTCAGCAACTGATAAGTGCCTCGCTTGAAGGTTCTTCCAAGGATCGTTGCAGACCCTACTTGTAACCTTCGTCCAAATGATTGATCATTGTTCACTTCTTCCAGTGGATTGTGTGCTGTTGGTGGTTTAGAGTAGCCGAGTAGTCAATGCATATTCAGACAACTGTTTGGTCTACTGCTCCGGTTTCCCATGTCATTCTGTGAGAGAAATTGATCTGATGGAACTACTCCTACAAGTGTGTACTGCAATCCGCTGTCCACATCGCAAATATTGATCTGGGAAGAAAGTAACAGGCAATGGTCACGTGCTGTCCATAGGCAGAGCCGCATCTCCAAATTCCGCGATCAATGTTCCCGGCCTTGACTAGACTATGAGCTCATAGGCCGAAGCAAGCCAGCCAAACAGTGATACTTTCCTCCAACGGGCAGAAGCTATTATCTTGGACCATGACTAAGCCCACTTCCCGCCTACCATGAGCATCTACGATCGCTCTTTTCACATCTCTGGGCCATGGGTGCTGTGCAAAGCGATCTCAAAGCGAGCATTGTCCAGGCAACCTCAGGCGGACGTGTGATACCACCAAAGCAGGACGACTTTTGGCAGACAGTATGTGACGGGCTGTTGTAGTAAGCTGGGAGTGTAGTCGCTCACACGTAATAGTACTGGCTGCGACCAGAGACCGCCGAACATGTCTTTGAGACCATCACAACCACTGACATCCGTGGTATGCGGGACAATACAAATGCGATCGAGAATCTGAAGACACTTATATTGCGCACGATTCTGCAGCTCTTCAAGACCCGGTATCAAGCCGCATCTTTGTCAGAAGATAATGCCCGACATGGTCTTGTAGCGCTCAATTGCATCCGCGTGCTGACACGTGTTTTACCTTACATCTACGAATTGGACGAGACCAGAAGATGGGAAGAGTCGACATTCTCCTCGGTGCAAGAGCTGGACTTCTACAAGACTTATGCAGAGGACGTTGCGGATTATGTATCATTGGGACAACCATTGATAGTCCAACTTATCCAGACGCTACAGGATCTGCTGTTCTACACTGGATTCACTTTACCATGGCCAGATAGTGACACGGAACAAAGAAAGGGTCAGGTTACCTATACGCTGTGGCAGAGTGGTATTGCGTGCGATACCACGGTACTCTCGAGCAAGGAGTACGAGTCGAGAAGAACAGAGATCATGCGACTGCTCCTTGCGCTCGAAAGCAAGTCCATCTATGTGACGGCACCCGAGTACATCGACTACAGCGTAGATGCAGTACAGTGTATCATCCGAAACCCAGATAAGAGACGAGTCCAGTCTCTCTTGTGCTCCCTTCTTAATACAGTGATCAAGTACCATCCGGACTCTTGGTTGGCTTTTGATCCTCGAAACCCACAAGGCGACAATGTTCGAGAGACACATGTCAGAGTGTGTCTGCACTTCCTTCTTGTCAACATGCTGAATCGAGCGCCATGGGACGAGGGTAGGGATCGGAACGAGTTCCGGCTGCAGTTCAGCTACTTGCACAAGCCCAAGCACCTCCAATTCCTTGCCGATGGGATCTTCAAGATACTTCGAAGACCTTTGGAGACGTCAGGTAATATGCTTTCAATGGCACAAAGATCAGTACCTTGGACACCCGAGATGATCATTCTCCTTTGGGAAGCGCTTTTTACCAACCGCAAGTACTTAAATTATGTGGTCGACAGCGGGCGAGCCCTGGACCTCATGGTACTTTTGGTTTTCTATGCGAAAGAGTCGCATATGGATGGGGTCGGTCGAGTGTGCATCTTCTGCTTGCAGACGTTGAGTGCAGAAGCTCATTTCGGAGGATTGCTAAACCGGCTCTTTGAAGCTCATGATACCCTACCGCTCAGCATTCAGATCAAGAACTTTCACGGCAAGTATTCGGACTACTTCATCACGGTAAGTTTGGTAGCAACCATGGAAAAGCGCATGCTGATTACCCACAGTCAATCTTGACCTTGCTCGAGCATACACCTCCCGAGGCAACGTTCTGGTCGACCTCTCTGACGACCATCATAACAAATGTTACTCCACATGTAATAGGGCTTGGTCGTGCAACAAGCTCAAAGCTAATGCAAACTTTTGCCCGGTTGGCAAAGCCCTCGGTTCTCTATGCGAACGAAAGCAATATCAACACCTTGGCAAGTCTGTTACACGCCATCAATTCTATAATCGAGCACCATGAGACTGGTCATGAGAATGAAAGCCTTCTCTATGCAACATGGCGAGCACGCGATAAGTTCCGCGCTCTTCGTGATTTATCCTTGATGGACGAGGACGCAATTTCAGAGCTTGAATTCCCTCCGTCTACTAGATCATCGTTAGATGCGGATAGGACGGAGTCTGAAAAATCGAAAGGGAAACGGCCGTCTGAACACAAAGGTGCTCCTGCAGAGTTCATGAACAAGCTCGCCGATCTCCCTCTACACACGCCTCTCACCCTCATTTCGCTACTGGAAAGTAATCTAACAACTACCCCAGACGGAGATGATGGGATCAGCACGCCATCCGCGAACAACAGTGCCAGACCATCAATGACAGAGACTCGAGCATCGACAGACAAGTCTGACGTTCTACGTCTTGTTCGAGAGCTTGGAAAGATACCAGGCCTCGAACTTCGGGAGTTCATACCGGAAAAGTTCACCTTTCAACCTTCTATAGCAGCGCTGTATGCATCTTACTACTGGGGTCTGGTAGTGTCTCACGATGCGCAACGCGTGTCAGGGACTGGGACAGGCATCTGGGCGGGGACGGACATCAAACTGTTCAGGATAAAAGCAGGACATATTCAAGGGCCAAGCCTGTGGAGTCCGAAAGGAGCGGTTGATGCCGTCGGGGAGAGTCTCGTTGCAGGCGTCAAGGACTTGACTCTAAGAGCTAAAAAGGGAATCAGTGGAGAATGAACATGGCATCGGGTGTGTGTGATCAACGATGAATGCCCAGCTGGAAGTCCACATCGGAGACCCCAGTGCGAACAAGTCCGTGACCGGACGTGGTTGGGATGAAACCGACTGTTCGTCAGGGATATAAGCTTAAAAACACCCTCTGGACCGAGGGTCCAAGCACTTCAAGTGTGGCTTGGTCGGTTGGGAATCACGGATGTAAGTTATGATGAAAGTTAGTAGAGTGCTATTACCGGCAAGTAGAGAGCTGTTGCACAGCACAGACAGGTTTGAGCTTGACGTCGCTTGACAGTTAGTGACTGGTTCGGCATAGACCATGGAAGCATTGACAAAGCCATGTGCGAAGGCCATGGCCAAGTCAACCACAGATAGATGGCCGTTGATCAGATATGATTCTCATCGAAGTGAATGGCAAGGTGATCATCGATGAGGAATGAGTCTTCCGAGGTGTTCGTTTTTGTTGACTCCATTCTGGGATCCGGTTGCGCCATCGAGATGCCTGGTACCTTGCATGTGCAATCCTCCAAAAGGAATACTGCAGTGAACATCACACAATCTGATCCTTGGAAGAAAGGACGCTGACATGAGTCGATCGGAAAGGTTCCTGAAAAGTCTAGTACTTTCGTAGTGTTTGGCGACATGACTTCCAGGCACGGCTTGTCGTTCCCCACAAAAATGAAACGGGACTACTGACCTCTTCACGTTTCATCCCCTGCAGCCTACCGACCTTCTGGCCATGTTTTCTGCATCAGCACCGTCGTTTTGCCGCCCGATGCTCACATCTTCGCACCCTTGCAGCTTGCTTGATCCCAGTAAGCTTTTGGCAATATGTCAGTGCATCACCTTCTCGACTCACCCCAACATTTTTTTGCTTCTACTCACGAGCCATCACACATCGCCAAACGCAATCGTGCGGCCGAATTCAAAACCTGCCACACTTTACTCTACCTGCTGCAGCATCCATGCTCATTCATGGTCCCGTTTCTCGGAGCTTTCCCTTCCTTCCCCTGCTTGCGTGGAAAAACGTGCTTGCACCGGTCTCCACATAATGTGTCGGTCATCTTCAAGCGCCAGGTCTGCGCAAGGTATATAGGGAAGTACATGTAACCCTCTCCTTCTTGTCTCAGCAGTGCTCTCATTTTCTTCCTAGTCGCCCGTTCAGTCTTTCCCGTTACCCTACACTCTCTTTTTAGGCTTCACACATCTTCAGGCAAGATGAAGTTTATCTCCCTTGCCACCCTCTCCCTGGCGACCTTCGCCCTTGCCGCGCCGGCCGCTCAAGAGGACGACCTCGCTCCTGCCCCAAGTCCTGCTCCAGGTGAGCCAGGTGCCGGCAGTGGCGAGAACGCGGACCGCATCCGTTCCCTCATCGAGTCCTTCCGCTCCCGCCGCCCTGGTGCCACTGGTGGTGCTCCCTTTCCCCGCCCCACCCGTCGTCCTCGCCCGGGTCGTCCAGGCCGTCCAGTCCCAACCGGACTCTCCGGCATTCCGGGTCTCGGTGATCTCGGCAATGGTCTGAGCGAGATCACTCCCTCCGAGTACGAGACCGCTGAGGACGAGGCTGACGAGGACGAAGACGAGGATGAAGAAGTTGAGGGTGTCGCCCGTCCCACTGGTCGTCGCGGTCGTGGTCGTCGCCCTGGCCGTGGCCGTGGTGGCCGCGGTGGCGTTCGCCCAACCGGCGGTTTCCCCGGTCTTCCCCGCCCCACTGGCGGCTTCCCAGGCTTCCCTCGCCCATCTGGTCTTCCTGATGGTGGCGACGAAGGCGAGACTCCCGTCGGCGGCTCCAGCGAAGAGGAGCCTGTCCCCGGCGTCGCTGGTCCCACCGGTCGTCCTTCCCGCCCTCGTCCAGGCCGCCCCACCCGCCGTCCTCGTCCAACTGGCGTTCGTCCTCCTCGTCCAGGCCGCCCTACCCGTCGCCCCCGCCCAACCTCCACTGGCTCTGACGAAGAGGTCTCCGAGGAGGGCATCTACAAGCGCACTTTCGGTAACGATGAGGAGGGTGAGCAGGAGCCCGGCGTCGCCCGCCCAACTGGTCGCCCAGGTCGTGGCCGTGGTGGACGTGGTCGTGGCGGTCGTGGCGGCCGCGGCGGCGCTGCCCCCACCGGCGCTTTCCCCGGCTTCCCTCGTCCTACTGGTGGTTTTGGCGGTATCGGTGATGGTGAGGGCGTTGGCTCCACCGGCACTGGTTCCGGCGCCGGCGGTCTCGGCTCACTCCCTGGTCTTGGTGGCTCTGGCTCCGGCGCCGGCGGTCTCGGCTCTCTCCCTGGTCTCGGTGGCTCTGGCTCCGGTGACGAGGGCGAGTCTGGCTCCGGCGAGTCTGGCTCTGGCCTTCCTGGTCTCGGCGGTCTTGGTGGTGGTCGCGGTGGCTCCGGTACCCGTCCTTCCCTCCCCATCGGCACTGGCTTCCCCGGTCTTGGTGGTGGACGTGGCGGACGTGGTGGCTCTGGTTCCGGCTTCCCTGGCCTTGGTGGCTCCGGCTCCGGTGGCCTCCCCGGTCTCCCTGGAGCCGGCTCTGGTGAGTCTGGCTCTGGCTCTGGCGGTCTTCCTGGTCTCGGCTCTGGCGGTCTGCCAGGTCTTGGTGGTTCAGGCTCAGGCTCAGGCTCCCTCCCAGGCCTCGGCTCTGGCGGTCTACCAGGTCTTGGTGGCTCAGGCTCAGGCTCAGGCTCAGGCTCCCTCCCAGGCCTCGGCTCCGGCGGATCAGGCAGCGGTGGTCTCGGCTCCCTCTTCCCTGGTCTCGGCGGTAGTGGCTCTGGCTCCTCCGGCTCTGGCTCCAGCAGCGGCGGTCTTGGTTCGCTTCTCCCTGGCCTCGGCGGTAGCTCCGGTTCCAGCTCCGGCTCGAGCGCTGGCAGCGAGGAGGCCAAGTAAGCATGTTCACCATCAACGACAAGGATGGATGTCGACGATCTCTCAGTTTCATGTGCAAAAGTTTCATTGTCAGAAACGTCGATCCGGCTTCATGCGAATGTGGCGGCATGAGGGCTGGCGGCGCAGCGTTTGCATGGACGCGTCCACTCTTTTGTCTTCCTTCCGTGGGCGATGCGGATACCCTTCTTGAGTAGCTATGTTGAGATACCTGCCCATCAGGGTGGTAAATGAACTCGTTTGTCACAATTCGTACCTTCAAACATAGAATGCCTTTGTCTCAAATTGTGTACTCTGTCCAAATGTTCATGTAAGGGATATGCTGACTCAGTGTTCGACTTCACATGCAACATTCACAAAATCTTCCGCATGCTCTCCACCAGGCATTGGCTTCTCAAAATACTTCGCACCTAGTCTCATCGTGACCAATCTCGAGAAAGCTCTGACAGGATAAACACTCTGACCCCAACGTCTGCAGGTCTCTATGACAAGTAAATTCTACGATGCTGAGTTCTTTGTGTCGAACTGACGAGTGCAAGGTGTGTGAGGTATGAAACTACGCCCGAGGTCGTGCTACTGGTGCAGGATCAGACATTTGCGGTGGACAAAGCAACGCTTGTCTCTAAGTGACTCTACTCTCGAGCGTTGATCCAAAGCGGTCTCATGGTTCCTAGCCATTGCATGCAGATAAGTACTCCCAGGACTGATACGGGCAGGAACAAGAAGAGCGCTCTATCGGACTAGATCAGGAGAAAGCATACCGGTTGAGCATCTACTTGCTTATCTTCTACAACGACCAAGCCTTCGCCTATTTCAAGGACCAGGAGCAGACACGTTCAGCGGAATTGGTCGAGGATAGTATAAGTCTATTCAGGCTGTCTTGGAGTTGCCGTGTTTCCAACACTGCAGAGCGAGGCCATCAGCATGATCATAATGACTTTGGCGATGGACATTATGGGCCATACCGGTGATGCCTCCGAATTCCCAAGAGATACGGACGAAACAACACTGCAACGTCACTAGCCCGACATAATTATAGCTATAACTGAGGATGATCTCCTCTCGATCTTCAGCATGAATGACTACCTCCACGTTATCATGAAGCATCCCAAAGTCGCAGTGAAAATGTCGGTTGAACTATGGCAGCACAGAGACAAGTTCCAAACCCATCACGCTGCCTCAATGGCGACTATATTGCCCAAGCGGCTGATATGAGATTCGTCAGGGCTTCGGTATGAAGCGTGCGTACCATAGTGTCAGTGTGACTCACGCTTCAGCTGATATTCGGTAGCCTGGCAGATAGTGACATCCTGTCGGACATCCAGCTCCAAGGTCTTCGAGGCGCACAAGGCCATCCTTGCCGTCAAGTCGGACTATTGCATGGTCATGTTTACCTGTGACCTCAAGATGAGCATTTCGGAGTGAATTGGAATGTGGTCAAGACTGGAAAAATAGCGGAAGCAACAAATCAGGATCGAGATCGAGAAAGACGACGAGACACTGTTCACCCGATTCCTCACTTGCATCTTGAAGTCGTTCTGGGGGACGACTCTGACGCCGGACGAGCTAACCATGTCTGTGCAATGAGAGAACTCTGCACCGTAGCGGACAGGTATCAGGTGATAGTGGTTCCCAAGAAGTTGGAAGACAAGATTGTGAAAGCTCTTGACGTGCAGAAATGGGTCAAAGGTGCCGCTGGTCGCCTCATGACATTTCTCTCTACTGTGCCTCAAGCACGACTGGAGCACTTCTTCGATGAGCTTGCGGAGAAGCTGTCTGGGAAGGACTTCTTGTCGTTCTTCAGCTTCAGTGATTTCGACGTCTTGGTTGGTGCACATCCCAAGCTTTTGGTCAAGATGTTGGTCGTTGTCTAGGCCGCAAGGAAGAGATTCTCCCATGTGAAGAGAATGCAAGCCATGTTTGTTTGTGGAGGCCTTTGAGAGCTGCGAAAGCCAGAAGAACTGCAGCAAGTATCCAGGATGGGGACAGGATGAGCCTGGCGACTGGGAGTCTGAGAGTCTTCTATGATTCGAGACGAGCGCACATCGTCATTGGTCTGAGCGTGCAGAGATGAAGTTGCCGTTAAGAACTCGCAGTAGTCCAGAGGCTGCTGGGTGGGTGGGTGGAAAGTCAAAAACCGTGTGCCACAGAAGCCGCAAGATTGGACACTCCAGCTAGGATGGAATCTATCAGACTTCCACCATTCTGGGTAGCCCGGCAGTAATCCATGACCCGTAACAGTTCGGCGTGCTTAGAAGTGCTGGAAAGGGTAAAGAGTGATGCGAAGCAATATGTCACGGCCGACCTGAGAGGTTCGCCGGGGAGATCCGCGCCTCCGCGGCGTTTGATCTTCATGCACTTCTCTTGACCATTTTGTGGTCCTCCACGCACGCACCGTCATCCTTCATCGACAAGACCTCACAGCGGTGTCCATTCGACCTGTGCATCTCGGTGACTTCTTCTCAGCCATGTGTCGGTCACCGATCCTGTGTACGCAGTCATGCCCTACTCCAGCGTCCACGATGGGGTGTTGTTACTGTGGTAGGTCTACTTCTCTGCACTGCTGCGTTTCCAATAGTCTACCGCGCTGCTTGAGATCTTCTTTGACTTTATCGGCTATTTCGAAAGCTTCATATGCATTTCCGCTCAAACAGAAGCAAGATGACTTTCAGCTTCGCCAATGACCCAGTGTTCGCGTCCATTGCGGCCACGAAGCCAGTGTACAAAAGATTGGGAAAGTCGGGTTTGAAGGTGTCGTTCCCAATTCTGGGGACAATGGGATTTGGCGACAAGGGCTGGCTTCCGTGGGCAACACCCGAGGAAGAGGTACACCTCAGCGATGAATTGGGGATAAATTGCGGCTGACCTATGACAGTCACTTCCGCTCCTCAAGGCGGCGTACGATCGAGGCTTGAACACTTGGGATACCGCGAATGTCTACAGCAATGGTCTGTCAGAAGAGATCATTGGGAGGGCTATCAAGAAGTATGAGATTCCGCGCGAGAAGCTGGTGCTCATGACAAAGATCTGGTCATATGTGGGAGACACACCAAGCACTCCTACAATGATGTACGGAGAGAAGATCGCGGAGAGCAAGGACTTTGTCAACAGAGGAGGTAAGCGATACACAGCATGTGGTGGTGATGCGATTAACGGTACTGCCAGGTTTGTCTAGATCCGCAATCTTCGGTGCTGTGGATGGCTGCTTGAAGCGCATGCAGACCGATTACATCGACGTCTTGCAAATCCACCGCTTCGACCCCCACACCCCCATTGAGGAGACCATGGAGGCGTTGCATGACGTGGTCAAGTCGGGAAAGGCCCGCTACATTGGTGCAAGCTCGATGGACACCTACCAATTCATTACCATGCAATTTGTGTAGGCCACTCTGCTTCAATGGCTCAGCAAGCAGATCAACTAACTTGGACAGGGCTGAAAAGAACGGATGGACGAAGTTCGTGTCAATGCAGAATCACTACTCTCTCCTGTACCGAGAAGAGGAGCGTGAGATGAACAAGTTCTGCAAAGAGACGGGCGTTGGTCTCCTGGCGGTACTATGGAAGCCCTGGTCTCGTACTCTACTGGCTGGCTAACTCTTCATAGTGGTCACCCTTCGGCCGCGGCTACCTCGTCCGACCCAACGCTCTCCACGGTACGACTCCACGATCAGAAGAGGACATCAAGAATCCATTCAACCTCCTTGCCGGCCTCGGTACAGCCGATGTCGACCGCAAGATCATCGACCGAGTGGAGGAGATCGCGAAGAAGCGGGACTGGAAGATGTCTCACGTGGCCCTTGCCTGGCTGAACAAGCGGGTCACAAGTGCTGTCATCGGCTTCAGCTCTGTCGACCGCATGGACGAGAACTGCGATGTCAAGGGCAAGGTGCTGACCGATGAGGAGGAGAAGTACTTGGAGGAGCTGTATGTACCAAGGCCCATTATGGGACACTAAATATCCTAGTCGCGCAAAGAAGCATGTTTCAGTGCTTGCAGGGGAAGCTCGTCAACATAGCCATCCCAAAAGCGTGTCGGTCTAATGTGCTTCCTGGCATGTGACGGCCACCATTTCGGCAGTGATTGTCGTGCGTCGTCGTACTTTTCACCGCGAAAATCTCTGTACATCCGTTTCTTCCTGGTTTCATATTCTTGTCCACATTTGTGTCTCCGATCTCTCATCTCTCGATCCGGCTAAAGGCAGCGATCTGTGCCGTCGTGCTCATCGCCGGGACGGCGGACAGATTTGGTTTTCTACATACCTTCGCGAGTAAGTCGATGGTGTGAAAAGCGAGGAGGAGATCGAGACACCCTCCCTACTTCACTTCCCCAGGGAGCAACGATATCTCAATCGCCATTCGGCAACTCGATCCCACCCAGGACCTGTAGATCTGATCACACGTTCCTGTTAAGGTATGGAAGAGGTGCAAGCCAACTAGATGGGGTAGAGAGGCAGAACAAACGAATGGACTTGTGTCTGATCG
The DNA here is from genome assembly GCA_029448695.1 of Elsinoe perseae. Classification (NCBI taxonomy): domain Eukaryota; kingdom Fungi; phylum Ascomycota; class Dothideomycetes; order Myriangiales; family Elsinoaceae; genus Elsinoe; species Elsinoe perseae. Next base: position 165,540 of record JARDAA010000061.1, on the reverse strand, counting down.
CATCGCTTTATTATATCTCATTTCGAATCTGCGTCTGAGTTCTACCGTTCGAGATAAGGACCACCTGCCATTGTGGTTCTTCCTGATCATCATGAGTCTTTCGCCGTATTGCGTGTGATCAACTCTCAACGTCGGGAACCCTAAGGGTCGTTCCTGTTTCAACAGCTTTGTAGTTGCCTGTTCCATGACCATCCGGACAAACGTCGTGATTGAAGGCCACATTCCAAGAAGAGTGGCGGAATCGATAGTCGCAACCAGTGCAGCAGAGTACGTCGACTCCCGAGGCGCCAGTTGCAAAGCAGTATCGCAGTAGATGGTTGTCCAAGCCAGGATGAGCAGCTAACACGCTGTCGAAAGAAGCGTGACGGATGTATGGTTAAGTTCTGACTCAGTCTTCCGAAGTAAGGCTCAAGGGATTCCAGCAGTAGCACGCATTGCACCTCGCATGTTCGACTATCAGACATTCCGCACAACGAGCATCGCACCATCATGGACGATCAGAAGGCGAATGTGGAGCATAGGCCTGTTGCGAGGTAAGTGCGGCCTTGTGTCTGATGATTGGATACTCACTGACGTCCTCAGTTTCTGCAACAATGCCATCCATTGCGATGTCACGACCCTGAAAGAGTCAGCTCAGAGAGAGATTAAGCTGGAGTGAGATCGTGAGCCAAGTCTCAACACTATGCTAAATTACATACATGTACGACGAGGGGGTAGTCGCATCGCTCGTTGCCGATGCTTGCACACGCGACAAAATTGACCAGCTGCTCACAGTCGCGGACAAGTACCACGTCGACAAGCTCGAAAAAGCTCTCATCAGCGAGACACTTGCACCGTTCGACGAGACTCAGTGGAATACTGGGAATACAGTTCACGCACTTACGCACCCTCAGGAGCCCGACCCCACGGTCCTGCGTCCATTCCATGAGATAGTGGCAGCAAGGATGTTCCCTTCCAGAAATCGCGTCTTCAAAGATGTTGCGATTTCGGTGTGAGGCGAACTCACCGGATACGCCGTGAAGATGTCCTTCAGATACCTCGACCCAGTGGCGAGGATGATCCGCTGCCCATGGAATGTCTTATCACCGTACATAATTGTCACGCCCGAGAGGTTTATGTTGTTCACAAAACTATGATTTAACAGATTCCTGGCATACTTACCAGAAACACCAGCATGCACCTTGTATATGCTTTCGCGCGGGCCTTGTCGCCCGCTACGGATATTGTGGCATTGATGTCTGGTGGACAAATTATGGCGGGGACAAGTTGTCAATGTGGTGTGTTGAGCCAGGTGGAGTGTGAAGTAACGGGGAGAGATGGGGAGCTGCAGGGGTGGCGACGAGACTTGCCGCCCGCTAGACTTTCTCCTGATCAGTGATCACACAGAACTTCGATGGTCATAAGAAATGATATTGAGATGCGTCTTATATGCGATGCACCCTCGTAGCCTCAAGGAGAGTCCAGTATCCTTCTAAGCCCTTTCCCAAACGCCACGCTGATGCCAAAAGGGCGGCGTCGTCTGCCACGCCGCTCATGTGCCACCATTATCCTCCACTTCGCTTTCTATGTTCGTCTCCATCTATGTCATCAACGTCTCTCAACACCTTTCACTCATCCGAGATTCTGCAAATTCACCAATTCGCAGTACCTCCCCTTTCGCCTCATCAGCTCCGCATGCGTTCCCTTCTCCGCCATCACCCCCTGATCAAACACATAAATCACATCCGCCCGTTGAATTGTGCTCAGCCTGTGGGCGACAGCGATCGTCGTTCGCCCCTTCGCCGCCTTGTCCAACGCTTCCTGCACTACTTTCTCACTCTCGCTGTCCAGTGCACTCGTCGCTTCGTCCAACAGCAGCACCGTCGGGTCGCGCAGCAGTGCCCGGGCGATAGCGATGCGCTGCTTCTGTCCTCCTGAGAGCATGGAGCCTTTGCTGCCGACGATGGTGCTGAAGCCATTAGGCAGGGATATGACGAAGTCGTAGATGTTGGCTTGACGACAGGCACGCTCGATGTCTGCGTCAGAGACAGCGGAGTCGTCGGGTGCACCGAGGAGGATGTTCTCGCGGACGGTACCTTGGTAGAGGGTAGGTTCCTGGCTGACGAGAGCGATGCGGGAGCGGTAGTCGGCAAGGTTGACGGTCGTGATGTCCTGGCCATCTAGGAGGACGGCACCAGTCAAGGGATCGTAGAAGCGCTCGAGGAGGGCGATCGTTGTGGACTTGCCACATCCGGATGCGCCTACCAGAGCAACGTACTGCCCAGGCTTGATGGTGAGGTTGAGGCCGCGGAGGACAGCTGTCTCCGGACGTGTAGGGTAGCGGAAATGAACGTCGCGAAATTCGATCTCACCCTTCGTGGTTGTAGTTAAGGGTGTGCCTTCATCTGACCATGAATCGATTGCCGGCACCCTATCGAAGAGATTCTTCATACTACCAGCTGCTTGTTTCGCCTTACCCATGTCCGGGGCAAATGCGAAGATTGTCCCAGCCGATTGTGCTCCGAAGATTACTGCGGTGAAAACCAGGAAAAACTGGAAGATCGTGTATTCTCCACGACTAATCAGCGTTCCTCCGTACCAGAACCCAAGGGCAATGCACGGGAAGGTTAGGGACTGGGACGCGGCAAACAACGCTCCAGATCGGAGCACTGAGTGAAGTCCGGCCTTGCTTTGCGCGTCGATCTGGTCGGAGTAATTTGTCCAAACATCCTTTTCCCGAGTGAGAGAAGCAACTGTACGGATAGCGGAGGCTGCCTCGCACGCGTAGGCAGCGGATTTTTCATAGGATTCCTTGGATCGCGCCGCAAACTTAGCCAGCAGATAGAACCGCATGAAACCGCACCCAATAAGTACGGGGATCAAGGAAATGCAAACCAGCGATAACTTCCAGCCGATAGCAAGTGCTACGACACAGGAGGCGATTAGCGTGGTAAGCGTTATCAGAATATTGCCCAGTGTCACGCCGGAGATACCAGCCAGATGGGTAGCCTCCGTGGATAGGAATGCTGCTAAACTACCAGCACTGTTTTTCTCTTGGTCGAAGTATGCCATGTCTTGACGAAGCATATAGCGGAAGGATGAGTCCCTGGCGCGGTGGATGAGCTTCTCGGATGCGTATGCAAATGAGACACCGTGTGTGATGTGAGAGCAAAGGAGTACCAAAGCCAGCATGAGATACATCCAGCACCAGAAATTCGCATCACTTCGGAGCTCAGCGTATCTGCTGGGTGGCAATGACAGGGCCTGAATCGACTTGGCGAAGAAGACTGCAGCGGTGGGCTCGGCGCCTCCGGTGACGATACAGAAGATCAAGCCGAGGAACATAAGGTACCACTCCTTCCTATTGAAGCTTGCAATAAGCTTGATAAGTGTCCACAAGCTGTACTGGGACTTCTCCTCAGGTTTTCTGTGCTTGAGTATCTTGCTAGAAGCAGACATGGTCCTTGTAGCTTTCATCCGCAAGCTTTCGGGACGGCCGGTCGAGACACGAGTGAGCTGGGGAGATAATACAGGTGTCTCGTCACTTTCGCTTCCGTCTTCCGTAGTCTCCAATTTCGCTTCTTGTTGGGCGGCAATTCGTTGTGCTTCAACGAGATCCCAATATGTGCCCTTCTTTTGCAGTAATTCATGGTGCTTGCCTTCTTCGACGATGGTGCCGCGATTCATAACAACAATCTTGTCGGCATTCTTGATGGTTGAAAGGCGGTGGGCAATCGTGATCGTTGTGCGTCCTTGAGCGGCCTTATCAAGTGCGGCTTGAACAACGCCCTCGCTTTTGGTGTCGAGAGCGGACGTAGCTTCGTCCAAAAGGAGGATTCTTGGGTCGCTAACCACAGCCCGAGCAATAGCTACGCGCTGCTTCTGACCGCCAGATAGGAGAAATCCGCGATCGCCCACGTTCGTCTCGTACCCGTCAGGCAGTTTTGTGATGAAGTCGTGCGCGTTGGCCGTCATGGCAGCCGACTCAACCAACTTCTTGACCTCCTCGTGTAATTTACCTTCATGTGGCGTTCCGATCAGACCGTGAGCGATGTTGTTAAAGATTGTGGTCGCAAATAGCACAGGCTCTTGCTGCACCAAAGCGATTTGCTGACGGAGCCAGCGTAAATTGAGAGTGTTAATGTCATGCCCGTCAAGTAGGATCTTGCCTCCCACTGGATCGTAGAAGCGCTCCACAAGCCCGACGATTGTGCTCTTGCCAGAACCAGAAGCGCCTACCAGTGCGGTCGTTTTGCCAGCTTCGATCTTGAGAGAAACGTCTTCCATAACGACTACCTCCGGTCGAGATGGGTAGATGTGCTTGATGTTGACAAGCTCGAGGGTGCCCTCGACCTCCTTCAGGGTCTCTCCAGCATCCGTATCTGGGTCTAGAGGAGATTGCCTGTCGATCGTGGCATAAATCTTCGTGGCAGCTGCGACAGCTGTTGTCATGGCCTGGGCAGAGGGTGCGACATTGCCTAACGAGAAGGCACCAATGATGATGACAAGCTGCACAGTGACGACCTGAGACAGCGTCATCTCACCACTGACCAGAAATCTGGAGCCCATCCAGAAAGACAGGGCATAGTTGAGGTAGATCATGCAGAAGAGAATTCCAATGAGGCCCCCCGTGAATGCCTTTGTCCGGAACCCCGATTTCTCGGCATTGGTCAGGAACTTGTCATATTGCTTCGCAAGCTTCTCCTGGGCGTTGAAAGCGCTCGCATTGCGGATTGAGCTGAGAACCTCCTCGGCGAGAGACCCGCCCTTGCCGTATTGCTCGATGGTGTTCTTGTTCCACTTCATAATGAAGATGCCGGCAAAACTCATGGTAAGGCCGATCGCCACGACAGTGCTGGACAGGATGAGCGCCAGCTTCCAAAAGCGCACATAGGCAATGATGAATGCAGAGAAGAAGGTAGCAAGAGCCTGTATCGTTAAGGGCACCTTCTCGGAAATGCCATCCTGAATCAAGTTGGTGTCGGAAGTGATTCGAGTGGTGATCTCGCCGGCACCCAGCTTGTCAAAATAGCCGATGTTCTGTCTCAAAACTGCTGCAAGATATTGCTGTCTGATCTTGCCCGCAATGCGCTCACCAGAATAGATGAAGCCGGAAGTCGCGACGAAGGTTGTGACAAAACTAGCAATACCGAGGTAGACAAAGTAAAGGGTGAAGCTACCCAGCTGATCACTGAAGCCACTGCCCGTGATCGTGCCCTGAAAGTAGCCCTGGAAGGTGCCCGTCAAGTTCCCGAAGACGATTGTCATCAATGGGAAAAGAGCACCGCAAATGATGGCACAGCAGGTACCCGTGATGACCACCGCCAGGTCCCTGCTGTCAGCATAACGGAAGAGAGTAAAGTATCCGACTTTGCTGGTAGGCGTGTCGAGTTGTCGTCGCAGGATTGCAGCTTCGTGCTCGGGTAGATGAGCAAAGACATCTTTCTCTTCGTCTTTGCCGTCGCTGCTCTTCGGTGGAGTAGAGTCGATGCGCTTCAGGTCAACAGGCGTAGAGACATCGTTTGAAGGCACGCCCGATGATGCTACTGTGGCTTTCTCCGCATAGTTGACGGCCTTCGCTGCTGATGTCCGCGCAGCTTCGTTCACATCCGTTGAATGTTGTTGTTTTTCGTCCGTGCCACTCATGTTAGTTTGCTCGAGGTTAAGGGATCCGGCAGGACGTCTGGATCATGACTATCTTCTGATATGTAATCAGGCCGACTTGGGATCTTCAAGGACTACCACACGTATTCCTGAGATCGTTGTGGATGCCTAGAAGACAAGCGGTATGACTTTAGGCGGTCAAATTCGTGACGAAACGGAAGGATTGAGACAAGCGAGATCGAACGATGGAATATGTGCCACGTTCGTCTCTGCGTTTACGTTGCTGTGAGCTTGTTCTTGGGATTACAATACGACGGAAACAAGCGCCGTTATATCTACACAAAGTCGATGAGCAATTATGATTAAGAAATGCAGGGACAATGTAGGAAGGCGGAGGGATCTATTGTCCATGAGGTCAAGACCAGCATCGGGATCTTCTCATCCGTTCAAGGTACGCGTATTAGCGGCCTATCAGAATTGTGCATTTGCGGCGGAAAGTCAAGAAGAAGAAACACCTCCAGAATTTGGCAAAGACTAGGCGACCCCCCTGTCGTTTAGTCCTTCCTGTCGGGATTTGCGGTGTCGACTTCAGACTCTCGGGCGTAGCTATCAGCCGCCTTTTTCTTCATCGTTCTCCTCTCATGTACACCATTCTCTGCTGTCTGGCATGATCAGCTGGCGGGCGCCTGAGGAGTCATGTCGCAGCCGGCGCACTTGGCATTGTATCAATCATCTCGCCGTCATTTTTGAGTTCTGACATTTACGCGGCTCTGCATGCCATGCCGGGTATATTCGCCGAGGCATGCTCATGGCACCTGAGTACCTGCGTGAAGACACGGTCGTTCATGTAATGGAGACGTCAACTTGTCTTGCAGGATACATTGGAGTCAATTTGAATCTGCCTGCTGTAACATAATTGTATATTTTGATACAGAAGCTTGTATCGCTGGAAGTAGGCCTACATGTTCAACCCATATCTTGTCCCTACGTTCGTACCAGGGCTGTATGCCATTGGAAAGTCCTACTTGAATCTCTTCTCTGCCGCCTTCCAGTTGACAACATCCCAGATTGCCTTGAAATATTCTGCCTTCCTGTTCTCGTACTGAAGACTATGCGATGTCAGCAACTTAGGCAACTCTGTAAGGCATCATGACTCACTAGTAAGCATGCTCCCAGGCATCTATACCCAGAATTGGTCTGAATTGTCCCACAACCGGATCCTGATTCGCATATGTCTTAATCTGCACTGCACCCGTCTGCGTATCCTGCACCAGCCAAGCCCAACCGCTCCCCTGAATGCCCGCTAATGCAGTGTTGAACTTCTCCTTCAGTCCGTCCAGGCTGCCATAATGCTGGTCGATCGCCTTTGCCAGACCTCCCGAAGGTGGCTCGCCTCCTCCTTGGTTCTTGGGCGCGAGGTTCTCCCAGAACAGACTGTGGTTGACGTGTCCGCCGCCGTGGAAGTTGATGAGTGGCTGCAGGGCGACGAGCGCCGAGGTGTCATTCTTGGACTGCGCTTCGGCTACTTTCTCCTCGGCTGCATTCAGAGAGTTGACGTAGGTTTGGTGGTGCTTGCTGTGGTGAAGCTCCATGATCTTGCCTGAGATGGCTGGTTCGAGGGCGCCGTAGTCATCTGCGTGCTCGACTCAGCTTACTTGCACACTTCTTCACATGAATTACAATCGTACATTTCAAATCAGGCAGCGTGGCTTTGCCTCGGACAAAAGATGTGCTTGCAAGAGCTGCTCGCTTGCTGGTTGGAAGTCCCCCGACGCGGAGCGCAGAGCGGAGCGCAGTACTGCGCATGAGTGTGGATGACATGATGGAATTGATCAGATGCTCAATTCGATATATTGAAGATCGGCTGTTGTGCAGATAACAGAACGACGAGGTCAAGAAACAATTTGAAGCTCTTGGAGGGTAGCCGAAGCTTCCATGTCCATCAGACGTCATATCAATTCGGGCTTGCATCAGACCCCAAGAGAAGCGAAATCGCAGCACTCTCTACTATTCAAATTGGTCATTGGAGAAGATGCAAAATCATTAAGTTTGTAGCAATCTGCTTGTAGAAATTTTTTCGGTCAACTTGTTGCTCGACATGCCGTGTTGCGGCAGAGTGGTGCTGCAGAGTGGTGGGAAGCCTCAGGCACTGTGCCAATGGGAAGCTCGTCAAAGCTCGACAACAGTCAAAGGAAACATGTAATGGTCTATGCGTCAAGTACATTTTTCCTGGGATGCTATGCTACAAGTCCTCCCAATCGCTAGACGCAGCAGGTAACAACACTACTGGGCAAGAGATTCGATCCGTCTGGCCGTGATTACAGACGGGTTCTGGTTGGCGGTACAATGCTATCAAGGTTCAAATCCAGCCATCTCTATCGACGTTCGTTGACTGATCAAACATCCTCGATTACATGGAGGGAGAATAGTTCTCTATCGGAGAGCCTTGAACAGCTTGGGAGCTGCACATTGGGAGGTGCAGTGCATGAGGTGGAAGACTAGAGACAGCATCAGTTTTCAAAAGTCCCTGAAATCATTGCCATCGTTGGGCACTTACACTCCTCAACACAGTCCTCGTCGGCCTTGCCATTCGCCTCAATCTGACCAGTCACACGCTCGGCACACTCATCGTAGTGGTGCTTAAGTGGCGCACACTGAGACGTCTTCTCGCATTCTGCAACATCGTCAGCTGATGCTCTCTTGAAACAATGCTTCTCGAACTCACGTTCTTGGATCTTAGGCATGGGGTCCTCAGGCTCCTCCTCTTCCTCCTCTTCTTCCTCTTCCTCCTCACCACCCTCCTCTTCCTCCTCATCGTCCCCTCCGCTGCCACCTACCGGCCCACCGTGAGGGCCAGCCTTATCCGCGCCGACCTGCCCAGCAGCCTCCTTTCCACCATCACCACCCGGCTTGTGACCCTGCTCCGGCTCCTTGCTCTTCACTTGATCCTTATTCGCCTCCTTCTCCTCGTCGCTCTCCTCGTTGGTGCCAGCGTGAGGCGTACCGGGACTCACACCACCCTTGACAGCCGAGCCCCTGTCGTGCTGTGCCGTGCCGACGCCACCTTTCTGGTCCTTGGAGCTGCCGAACTCGCCCGAGGCGTTGTGCAGGTCGTCCGAGGCGTCGGCGGCGGCGTCCTGGATCGTGATGGACGAGACGACGTCGGTGATGTAGTCGAACCAACCCATTGTGGCGTGTGATGGGGTGGATGAATGCGTAGATGTTGTGAAGAGTTGAATTGGTTGCGGCGATGGTGAATAGCAAGAGGTGGATGGAAACTTTCGACTGAGAATGCGGTCCGTGCACGCGAGCTCGGGTGGTCGGCGGTGGTTCCGGGGAATAATCGCATTTTTGGACTGGCGATTGGTGAATTTCACTTCACTGGTAGTAAGTGCTTGAAATGCTCGACATATATTCATTAGAAAATATCAATATTAATCCTGGTATGACGATGCTGAATATGCAAGAACAAGTCAGAAGATCATGCCCAATCATTCGCCAATTCGTGGAGAGCCGCCTTCGAAACCATCCTTTTCGAAGTGTCGGAAGACCAGCTCGTATCCTTCGAGATCATGCAGCACTCGATCAACCCGGCGATACCCAGGAATAGTATCCATCCGGTGAGCCTTCTTCATCTTTGTGGTACCGTCCTCCTCGCCCTTCGCTTCGAAAAGCGTAACGCTGAACCGACCTGGCTTAAAGATATCCACGACCTGGGCCACCACATCGGCCGTCTCCCTGCCAGTCTGCTTCGCCGGAACATTGGTCTCGAAGCTAGCGTAGCTACAAACTGGCTCTGGCGTGACGTGGACAGTGAAGTAGTGAGTCAGTCCTGCATCCTTCGGGTTGGGAATTACACCGTTTGCGCTGAAGCCGCAAGGGGTGAAGAGGTATGAGTCGATACGAGCGTCAGGGTACTTGGAGGTCGAATACAAATCAGCCAGACCGCAGTTGCTTGCCACGGCTCTACCGAGGACATGGCCCTCCGAATGCTCCAGATCACTATTGCCGTTCGCCGCTTCGTTATCGTGCTCCTTGCCATTCTCATCAAGCTCGAGGGATTGCTTTTCGAACACATCGAAGGTCGAATTGTCTTCTGTGCGCGACTGGCCGGTGACCTTGCTGTGGTTGACACTGACTTGTTCCGGAATAGCATCGAGTTGGCCTACTGTGCTGAGGCGGTGCTCATGAGCGAGACGCTGGTTATCACGCTGAGCAATGTTGACTGCATCTTCTTGATAGAATTGCTTTGCGTTCTCTTCGTCCAGATCAGTCATAAGGATCTCAAGTGTCTCGTCGCTGGCCGCATCGATTTCAAGACATTTGATCTTGTCCAAGTCAAGCACACCGCTACCCTCTTGAGAGTTCACTGCACCTTGTCTCTCCGGCTTGGGTGTCATCGGTGGTGTAATTTCCTGGCTAGGTGCTGTGATGTACAAATACCAGTGTTCTCCATTCATCTTACCAATCATGTAGGCGCTACCACCAGGGAATTGTTTGTCCAGATAGTGAACCTCATCGCGCCAACTTCTGTGCGGTCCTTGTTGCTTGTCGGGATAGAGAAAGTTCTTCCGGCTGTAAAAGACACGGTGTGGGTATGCAGCCGTGCTTATCGAACCAGTCTTTGGGGGAAAGCCAGCTTCGACAGCAGCGATTTCGAGCATGCGCGGCAACCCAAGCAAGAGTGTAGTGGTCCCACAGGTCTTCAGTACAAGCTTATGCGGAAATACAAACATGCTCGATTCGGAGAGCAGATAAGCATCTACGTGCTCAGACTCGATGATGGACAGGACCTGGCAATTGACCAGGTCCAGCATGCCCTTCCATGTCTCCGCAGACACAGCCTTCAGCCCATTTGGCTTTGTGCTGGCGGGCAATCCTTGCGCCGAAGGGCTGAACCAAACCTCTAGCAATTTCTCCGGTCCTTCAAAGGCATTGGTCGAGTCCAAGCCTTCGGTCGCATCTTTGTTGATAGTCAGGAATGGTGTTCCTGACAGAGAGGATGGAGATCCTGTGTAGTGAGGGGGAATGTCAGAGTTGACCATCTCCGTGCAGGCCCGGGGCTGACGAGAGAGGGGACGAAGTGGAGTGTTTTCTGGAATATCCTTCTCTTTCAAGAGGCTGGCTTTCGCCAGCAGCAATCGGCAATCAGCAGGTGATCAAGTCGGTCGCGTTACGGAGGTCGCGCGGACAAGGGGATGAAAAAGTCCTTTGATGGCCGAATTGTGGCCAGTTGCGAACGACCTAGGTCTGATAGATACCGATACCAGAACAGTATCGGGTCCAGCAGACCGTAGTCGCTTTGCTCAGATGTGTGAATAGGATGAGGGTTGGTTTGCCCTGCTGTACGACCACAATGGGGTCAGGTTATACGTCAGGTGGAGGGGCTAATTTCTGGGTGATGGTCTTGGTGCCGACGATTGGCTTCGGCCGGTTAGGCAATCGCAAGATTAGGCAAGGTGCCTGTATATTCGATTGCGGGGATTTGCAAGAGGTGAAGTATTGTTGTTTTGAAAGCGTTCTTGGGACGTGGTATTTATTGTGGTCTTGTAGAAATGTTCACAAAGTTCGCTGTTGTGTTGGGGGGAAATTTTCAGACGAAGTGCGGGCGACGTCAGAAGCAGCCCTGTGGAGAACCAGCCACATGGGCCGCAGAGCCGCAACCAGGGGTTTGCAGCTCACAATCATGCTAGACTCATGTGCTGGAGTTGAAGACAATAGTTGAATTGTAGAAAAGCTTAAGGCACTAAATCCCATCACCCCATAATTCGTCTCCATCCTTGACTTGATCTTCTTCTGCAATTGGTCGTTGACGTTGCTCCCTTTCTCGCTGTCGCCTTTCCTGCCTGGTCACTAATCGAGGCGTCACTGGTGTCAACGGTGTGAACGGCATATATGGTGAATAAGGTGTGGCCATCCCAGTCCTGGGTGCAGCCAGCAGATCTCGACGTCTTTCAAGGAATGTCGTTCTTGTGTTTAGGCCTGGCGACATCAACCCGTTGTTACCCTGTGCCATTGCCCTGAAAGGCAAAGTACCCAATGTGGCGTTCGACACATTGTCCGGAGGAGTGGTGGTTCTTGCTGGACGAGGCGAGTGAGGATGTGCTGGCGACAGTGCTTTCCCTTCAAGCAGCATCTTCGGAGATGAGATCTGAGCGATAGGCATATGCTGCTGAGGTGGGTAGGTCGGAGACGATTGGCGGTAAGGATTGTTGGGGTGGAATCTATTGTCAGGTGCCGGCGACGGGAAGTTATCGGAATTTGGACTCAGATCACCGACTCTGGCGCTCGCTCCTCGACGCGGAGATTCGTACGTGCCTGGTGTAGAGGGGCCGTCGCTCTTTGGTGGCGAGACCGGCGTCTTCGGTCCAGAGAAGTAGCGCGGCGTCAAAGGTGTGCGCGCACTGTCAGACTCATCCTCGTCTGGATAGCGTTGTGATGCGACTTTGATGTTGATCTTTTTGAGCGATCGTCGCAGTCGTCTGGGGTACTGCTCGCTGTCCTGAACATTTCCAGTGGATATCTGCGATGCTCGAGCACTGCGTGTGATGACAGCTTCTCCAGTATATTCACTGTTGTTCGTCCTCTGCGAAATTGCGCGGCTCGGTCTTGGATACTCTGCTCGGATGGGGGAGGTAGGTGAGACAGGTACAGGCGGAACATCGTAGTCCGGAGGATAAATTGCTCGTATTGGGCTACGAGGACTGACAGGGCTGGTCGGAGACTGTTGCATGATTATTTCATGCTCCCTGAGATGTCGTAGCGCCGGCGCTGCGGTTATGAGCCGGGGCGGTAATCGAGCCCTCTGAATTGGTTGGGTCTCTGTGTCTTCGGAGCTCGCTTCATCTAACTCGACTTGCGATACGTTTGCGCTTTGCTTCGCCTCATCGTGAGCCATCACCGCCGCGTACAGCTGCTCAAGCTCGTTCTGCCTCTTTTCGCGATCTTTGTCGAGCACTTTCGAATCGAATGAAACGACACTATCGAGACCAGGGCTGCCAAGATTGCCTTGATTGCGAACGCTACTTGATGCGCTCTGCCGTTTCTTGAGTCTTTTGGGACTATACCACGCCTTCTGATCTGAAGGCGGGCTAACTGGCGATGGATCGAAAGTGCGGTTTGCCGGCTTCACCATTTCGATTGATAAGTCAGATTTGCCAGAAAGCGTTCTGCGTCGCGTTCGCCGTCCAAATGTGAGTAGAAGAGATCCAATCACAAGACTCGTGAGAACGTATGCTGCAACAATGCAGGAGATCTGAATGGGCAGCAGGCTCAAATCTCGAGTCGCGCCCACAGATAAAGGGGGTCCAAGTTCTGGAGCTGGAGCTGGTCCGTTGTCGATGTCGATGTGCCATAAATCTATCGACACCGCTGGTACAGCAAGAGTAAGGAATTGGAGCGTGAGCGTGAGCGTGAGCGTGAGCGCTGTAGCTCTTCCGCCGGGCATGGTTCCTCGCGCCCGTGAGGAGGCAAGTGGTATTATGATCAAAAGCAGTGAAACGTAGGGACGTGAGATGCAAAAGGTAGACTTGCCATGTTCTTGAACCTCATGTCACGTCGCACACGGTCTTCAGTGGCCTGTCGTGAGAATAGTGCTTCTCGGTCTCTGATTGGTGTGATGGACTGCAGTTAAGCGCCCACCTTTTCCACACTCGGCATGTCCCTTTAAAACATGGTGGATGAGAGCCAATGAGGAGTGACAGTCGACGAGAGAACATATGATCGTCACAGAAGGTCATGACCAGAGTCAGGTACCTCGAACAGTCGTGGTGAATATTGTATGGATGGTCAGGCAGATAGGAAGCGGACACCACGGCCGAAGGTCGCTGACTAATCGAACATTTGAGGAGGTGACACTTTGCTCACAACTCTCCTTCATCATACCCGAGATGGAAGACGAGCGCTTCTGTTATCACACCCGCACGCAGGCTCAATTCGACTTCTATCATTAAGATCTACTAACAGAAAAGATTTACAAGTGTTTGGCGGTCTTACTTGCACTTCGAGGTGCAGTTCCATCTTGTGATGGTCCAACTTGCTCGATAGTGTAACCCTCTGGACAATATCTGTTACTATGGTCGCCTGGTATCTGCCTTCCGATAAGCCAAGTGAACCATGCAGCAGGTCTCCAGCGACGCCACAGGGTAGGTCTGACATACCAAGGATGCGACAGATATTCTACCGCACTGTATCTCCCGTCCGCCTTGGGCCTCGCTTCGAGATATGACCTTGCTACCATCCTCGGTAGCATGAGATATCTGAGAACGTACCTCCTGATCGCCATCAATCCCAGTAAGCTCTTCTCAAACCACCAAGGCACTTGATCCAGCCCAGTCGCCTCCCGGAATTCTTCACCACTGACCACAACCACGATCCACCCACCCACAGCTTTTAGACAAGCCGGCAGATTCAGGAAGACCACATCTAGATTCGCCTGCACCAAGCTCTTGTTACTCTCCGCTGCTGTCATCTTCTCCTTTTCAAAGTTTCTACTCCAGCACTCAATCTTCTCCAACCACCCCTTCCCATCCCTGCATTCCCCCAACAACTTCATCTCGATCCCCATTTTCCTCCCTACATGCCTCCAAAACACACCAGCCGCGCACCTCTCCCCTTCGTTCCAACCCCGCCACTCAAATCTCTCCACCCACCGCACCGGCTCCAGTGCAAACAAGCTGAGCGTATACAGCATCTCCTCATTCCCGATCCTCTCAGCCTTGACGTACGGCGCATGCAGCGCATTCATCCTCGCCACCGCTCTCTTCGCGCGCTCATTGTCCGGTGGATTAAGGCAGAACTCCAATAGCAGGACGCCAGTATCAGCGATCCTCTTCGACGCCATGGTGGGACAGGACAGCTGGTTCGTGCTCAGCAGTAGAGCGGAGATAGAGGGGATGCCGAAGGTGTGGAAGAGAGCGAAGACGATACTGAGTGACATTACGGTTGGGAATTCGTGGGTGCAGAGGGATTGGAGGATCGCTTGTGCTTGGGTGGGCGTCATGAGTTGGAGGGTTGTTGGTGTGAGGTTGTGTTTGCGCAGGAGGAGGTTGGAGCGGCGGTGGCGGAGAATGTAAACGATGAGGAGGTAGGGTGGGAGGAGAAAGGCAAGGAGAACGGGGAGAGGTAGGTAAAGAAAGGGGACAAGAGGAATGTGCATCGTGATGGCGTTGGTAAGTGATCTCGAAAGAGGTAGCTTCTGATTGTGGGCAAAGGTCGTTTTTGTAAAGTGATGGGTTCTATACTAGTCGATCCTCTTGATTGCAAATGTATTCTCTCTTAGATCCCGGGGCGCTTGGGTATTTGATGTGATCGCAATCTCGTAGCCGCCCGCGGCAAAGCGGCGTAGTTGAGTCTTCAGACCAGACGTTGTTCTTAAACATGAAGATCTCTGGACAACGTTGCATCTTCTACACATACATTTTCTTCGTAGGATGCACAAGTTCTGCTCAGCTTGAGGCATTAATTTTTGTACAGGGTATCTTTGCTGCGCTAGCTCCGAAAACGCCAGTTGAGACCAATCATGCCGCTTTTATTGCCTGGTGCTGAGAAGTCTGGAGCTCCTCGTGCCTTCTCTGCTTCCATTGCCATTCCACGATCACTGGCAGGAACTGCCATAGATCAAACTCGGGCCATAAGCAGTCAAGGAAAACAATGCCTGTCTTCTCGTGGCACTGCCAGAGCATGAAGTCACTCAACCTTTGAACGCCGGAGGTTCTGATCAGCAAGTCTAGCGGCGGAGCATCTGATGTGAATGTGTGGTTGTTGATGGTATCGGTCGTAATGGTCTCGGGATCTGGATACTGGACTTTGCTGTCCTTAGGCGGAAGTCGGATGGGAGAAGAAGATGCGGACGTGTGGGAGGATGGCGGTCGATCAGCAATTGAACTGCTGTATGCGGACATTTCTGTATCTTCCCCATCGGTGCATACACTGTCTGTCCTCGGCGTCGACATACCCGATTGCTGCTCCTCGACAATATCGCCAAGGTGTTTCGACTGAATCGTCCTGGAGATGCGCGTCTCGGAGAAAGGTCGTTTAGGTGTAGGTCGAAGGGGTTGTGAGTATTCTCGTACTGTTTCCCGTATGGCCGTGGTCATCTCGTTTCGAGATGTGTATGGGAAGCAGACGTTCAAGACAGCGTCTCCATTGTCCTTGGTCATCTCCACGGCCTTGTCTATTGACTCAAGGACGTCTGGCCTGACGAGATCTTTCTGTCCCAGAATCTGGATGCGCGCGCCATATCTTTGCAACAGTTCCCCATGTTGAGCCATCTGGGTAAGCTTGAATTTCGCCATGTCCATCAAGGCGTCGACCTCGAATTTGGAACGTTTGAAGTTCTCGATGCTGAACGCGTAGATGGTGACCACTTTGACACCAGAATTGTAGCATACTTCGAGGATCTATCATCGGTGAGTAGCTGCATTTGGCAATCCGGTGTTTCTGCTGCTTACTCTAGCCAAAGCTTCGAAGCCTAGATGGTGTCCTTCCACAGTCTCCATTCTCCGTTCTCTTGCATATCGTCGGTTACCATCCATGACGAACGCGACATGCTGTGGCATTGGTCCTTGCCTCAAAGCTCCAATAAGTAGCTCTCTTAGCCTGTGAATGCACCATTCTCCCGGTGGTGAGTTTACCAGCCATTTGCGAACTCCGAGCAGCTGAGTGGAAGACATTGCGATTATAGGTAGGTGGTGTTATCGAGATACAGACATTTGTGTGGTAGTCGCGCATTCACTTCTAAGTGATATATGAGGATGTTATAGGGTTTGCGTAAATTGCCAACAAAGTTGCCTTCACTGCCAGCTTAGCCTCAGCATAATACGCGTCTGCGATTTTCTTGAACAGGAGCTTGGCTCTATTCCGCACCCTTGATCCTGCGTCATTTGGCGGTTCAGCCACATTGGCGGATCCGCGAACCACGAGGCGTGACCCTCTGCGGCCACTTCCGCCCCGACTCCTCCGAGTCCGTCCTTTTGCAATTCTGGAGCCTTGAACTTGGCGACGTCGTTCCGAGGACAAGCGAGAAGATCGTCTGCAAGGCTCGGATGACGGCCATGCAGAGCGACACTGTCAACTAAGGGTGTTCAGCCATCCTCGCAAATCTTGAGCAGTATGGCTCCCGATGCGCCAGATGCCCGTGTGCAGCGACTTGCCGAAGGCTTCAATTCTCTCCTGGACGAATACAATGCTCTACTTGTGCGCAGCAGAGCTTTCGAGCGCACCTTGCAGGATGCGAAGGGCCAGGTACGTCACGTCTCTTTCTCATATACTCCCTTATGATGATACACCATTTAGCTCTAGATCTGTAGTTGCTCTCGGCAGCCGTGGAAGACCTTTACCATATTCTCTGATCATGTTTTGCACCTCTTACAATTCAGATGGGCCGAAAGCAAAAGACCAGCTCTGATATGTAACAGTTCGAGAAATTTGTCGCTGAACGAGGCACGATCGCGAAACAAGATGTGCAAGAGTTTGAATTTGCGCCGGGACCAAGGGATATCGAGGATCCGCTTCGGGGACAAGCCAGCAAAGATAAATGGTGGATGCGAAGCGACCTGCCTATGAGCAAGCGAAGTCTGCTGCGCACACGCTACGCCGTAGACTCCGTACATCAACTTGGTCTAGACAAGTATACTGGAGACGATGCGACTTCAAAAATCTCATCCGAGGTGCCAGCCAATAACAGCTCTGTCATGCCTTCGATATCCGAGTCACCGCTCGAACAAGACTTCACGGTCCCCGGCACACCTAGTCGTCTTGACTGCCCGTTCGCTAGCATGGCTAATCGCCGTCTGTCAGCTCACGCTCGATCAGTCGTATCTCGGTACCGTCAAAACGGCACGCACACGCCGCGCAGCTCGAATTCGCAAGCAATAGCTAGGTCTTCAACACCTTTGACCACACAGCCTCCAACTTCAGTCAAAGACCAAGATCAAGAGCAGGAGCAGTGTGGCCTTGCACGACCACGGAAGAGCACAAACGAGATTGAAGCCTCGATACAAGGCTCTGGCCCTACCTGTCCCATCCGCTTCTTGGAAAAATCCTCGCCTGAAGAAGTCGCGGAGTACTTTGAGAAGCACAAGCACGAATTGCCACGAAGTCATGAGATATGTGTCAAACGATATCAGAGTAACGAGGAGAGCATACGGCAACTGGACGCCAAATACGGCAACCTTGTAAGCATGATACAAGGACTCGGGCAGAAGCATGCACCTATGCTGCCGGAGACTAAGGGCGACGGGGAAGAAGAGCAAGATGCAGAGTCGGCGGAGAGGGTAAGGCGGTGGGCCAGCGACGTCAGCAATGTTAAGGTGGAAGGTCAACCATCAGAAGAGCAAGATGGTGATGCAGAGGAACGAATAGGGCACTTCGACAGACCACTCAAGGATGTCAGAGTTGGGGAAAGCCCGAGCAGACCATGGGGTATACCGGTGCCGTTGGAGGCAATCGAGAAAGCAGAGGGCAAGGCGCAGGAGGACAAGACGGTGAAACCAGCAGGCAAATGTCCGTTCGGTCATGGCGCTCCGCCAGGAATGCCTGATCCCCTTGCTGCAGAACGAAATGCAGGACCGGCAGCGAGGGCGCAAGAACAGGCACCAGCGAACGACGCATCGCCTGTCTTCCTCAACACGAATCAGCAAGATCAACGCAAGGTCATGCCCCATCTACCAGCCATGGCTTTCAGCGGCCCTGTATTCATAGGTTACAGCCCCGAGCAGGCGATCGCGATGCTGCAAGCACTGAAAGGGGCCAGTAGCGTACCTGCATCATGAAGCAAGATACCGATATAGATATCCTTCCGTACAGAGTTTGAATGCGCATGCGTCACGACCAAAAATCGTAGTACAGAACTATGCAATGCAGTGTGATGAAATTTGGGGGCAATAAGCGAGGGGCAAAATAGCTCACAGACACGAAAGCGCCCACCCTCATGCATGCCCCACGCGCTTGTACCACCCGTCCTTGTATGGCGGAGTGCAGCTAGAGCTGCCGGTCCAAAGGGGCCCAGAGGCGAGGGGTCACCTGGATCCGACAGACCCGCGATGACATCTGATCTGGACAAAGCCATGCAACTGTGCGGTAGTCACTGCATGTAAGGACGGTGGAAGGATTGCAGCTTTGCAACGGGCGTGCAGGGAAAGGCGAAGCGAGACCGAGGTCTCTTTGTGATCAGCGAGCGGAAGCGCTACAGGGGCGAAGCTACACGGTCAGAGATGGAGCTGGAATTTCAGGAGACGAGATCAGTACGGTAGGTACGGCGTGGTCATCCCTGCCCTCGACCGGGTTGGCTCACGAAGCGCCCGCTGTTGTTGCATCTGACGCTCGACCTGGTTGAGGAAACAGGACGACAGCGCGAGGGCTTCAGCTGCCCTTATACAACCGGCGGCGTGGGCGCAGGGTCAGCTGGAACGGGGTGGGTTCTGATACAGGGCGTGCGCGCACTTGGCTTCTCGTGGTAGGCACTGCGGCGCGGGCGGTGCTGTACCTCAGGATGACAAAGTGGTGGGATGGGAATAGTAGCAGATAACAGTGGTCAGCGCGATGTGAAACGAGCGCGCTGCGCAGAGCTGATCAACCAAACCTGAGGATCTCTTACCGGCCGTTTTGTGCTGAATGGAAAAGTTTCCTGATCAAGAGAGAGGCAAAAACGCGATGCTGATGCTTGAGCTGCGCGTGTAAGGGTGAAGAGAAAACGGAAACGGTTTGTCGCGAAGCAAACGCTTTCACGGGCATCCACCATCCTTGCCTTACCGCTTCAGCATCACGAGAAACGGACGTGACAATGGCTTCTTCATCGGTCTCCAAGAATAGCTAGAGAAGATGCCAATGACATCAATGAACCGTTTGTACAGTTTTCATGCAGTCATGACCGCTACGAGCAGGTGCTATCCACAAGATGAAGAGCGGCGATAAAGGATGCTGCGGTGGGAACGGAATAATTTCCACCGATGTTTGGATGAAACAGCTTCTTGGGAAGAGAACCTTCGTGACGGGAGCGATCGGCAGGAACGGCCGAGAAATGAGGAAAAGAAGCTCTGGGTTGGACGAGTTGAAACGTACCAAATTTTGAATTGGGGTGCAGCTAATAGAGTAGCTGATGCGCAGCGAGCGGCTCGTGGTGAAGATCAGACGGAGCCACTGGTGAAGAGAGGCATCGAGAAGGCCTTGGCCGGTGTGCCTTCTCCCGAGTCGGTTTGTGCTTGGGAAGATAACGACAAATTAGGGCACTTTGTCGTTCCTCGCGACGGATTGAGGACTTGACAAGGATGAGGGACGGTCAACAGAACAACAATAGCCTGATATGGGATGCAAAGGAGGCCAAGAGAAAGCAAAGAACCTAATTGATGATGGAGGGGCACAGCAAGGAGTCCGGCTGGGTGGTGAGCAATTCCTCCTCCTCCTTGTCTCTTATGGTGGTGGGATGGGGTCCATGGATGGATGCAGTGCCCGGCCAGGTGTCCTTGACCTTGTTCCGCCTTACCTTAGCATTCCTTTGCTGCTAATGTACCTATGCCGTTCGTCCAACTGTCGAGACCGGTGGAGATGCCTGGCTTGCGGCTGGAAGATGCCAGCTCACCGCATGACCGTTTTGTCCATGGTCATGGCATGCGTCGACACCCTGCGCGCTGCAGACTGCAGAAGCTAGGTGCATGCCACAGACGGATGCGTGCTCAAACGCAGTGACGCCGTCTAAAAGTCAATCTGGTGCCCTAGTTGCTTCAGCGTATATGATTTCTCCGCGTCCCAAGGTCCTTTGAGACGCCCTGGCTCCGTTCCTGAAACAGCTCGCCAGCAGACCCAGGTGATCCAGCAGTAGGGAATTCTGCAAGGTCTGTCAGTGTCACGTCTTCTCTGCCTCTCGAGGATCGACAGGCTCGCAATCTGCGTCTGCCTGCCATCGATCTGTGCAATCGCTCCTTTCACCTGTCAGCCCACTCTTGTAGCTTCATAGCCGGCTCGCCCACCCCTACGAACCAACTCTACCCAAACACCGGAGAACCACGTAGCTTCTCTTCAGCTTTCTTATTGGAACCGAAGTTCGTCATTCCACAAACGCAAAAAAACTTTCCGCTTGATACAAAGACGTGGTCCGAGGTCTACCCAGCTTTCCGAACACTTATCACCAGAGGACCCTTCATGGCATCCGACTCGTGCGCCTCTGGCTCTGAAACGCCGCAAGAACACTTAATACAACTAGCAGCCTCCTCCCATACTCATCAGCCCTCGTCTACAATTACACAACCTTGCCATCTGTCTTCAGATACAGTCCCTGTACCTGAAGTACCTGAGGGTTCCTCACCTCAGGCAAAAACAGTATCATCTACAAGCAAGATGGCAGAATCCATATATTCTTACTACAGCGATTCGGATATGGAATCAAACTATGCCGACGCCCAATCTGATGTCGAGAGCATTTATGAAGGACAATGCCAGCAGGCTCAGGCGGTACGGTTCCTCCAACCTGGACGACCATCTATCGTCGACCTCATGAGAGCGGAGAAGCCTGTATTCAAACGTGCAAGCCAGATGATCGTTCGACGGCCAATTGAGAGGCCATTCATCTCGCCCATTCAGCCACCCAAGAACTACAAGCGGTCCTTCTCACCAGCACAGAGCAGCGACAGTGAGGCATCCTCCTATGGCAAGCGGTCTGGCAAGAGCTCAGAGCCATCGACGCCGATTCTGGACGAAGATGGATCTTCTACGCCTACCTCTGAAGGATCGCCCTCGACGCCAGACACGCCCAAGTCTTCCTTTGAGCAAGAGCGCCGCTTCCACTACCGGGACAACAGCGAGAGCCAGTCGAACAGCTTCAAGGCCAAGATGAGCTCACGGCTACGCATCTTCCCCAAGCGATCGACCTCCATGAACGTCGATGTCGAGCAGGAGACGCTCAAGCATGCTCCTCAGCTACCACCGCTGTTCTCGGAACCAATGCGATCATCTACCAACCTGGCTTCAGTCACTGCTTCGGAACCAGAGCCACTGACGGCAAAGCACATCCCTCCGCGATCCATCTGGAGGGATGCCGGCAAATCGAAATTTCTCGGAAACAAACTACGACGAGTTGATAGCCGTATTGGACTCAATGTTCATTGAGCACTCTATCTGCAGCATGACGACACCCAACAATGATACCCAAGTACATTCTGTCGCTATCTTTACCACCCGCGCAGGCCTTTCAACATCTCGCACTCGAGGATGGAATTTCTTTACCGGCGGAACATTCACTCGCAGACCAACTACACAGAAATTCTTTCGTTACGAAATTGTACGATGTGACACGATACCCCAACTAGCAACACTCTTTTACACTGCCCAAAGCGCAGCTTAGTCTAGTAGTCGATGCAATGCAATGCATTACTCTCTACGAGATCCCGCTTTGTTCTCTGACTTCTCCTGACTGTCGCACTTGCCAATTGATGTGCTGCCACACTGTCATCAAAGTTCGGATTGAATTCCCCTGGCGATCTCGAAGATCTCGACGATCGAAATTCTTGCATATTTATCCGACAGGAGTGCTGATCAAGCGAGAGTGCCCAGACGTGACCATCGGCTCCCATTCGCTAGAGAGTAACCGTAAGAGGTGATGGTGGCATTTTGGTCGCATAGTGCAAGAAAGTCAAATAGAGTGATCTCCCCGCATTGCTTGATCCCGAGCACGGATACAGCCTGCCTCGTCCATGACTGCTGATTCGTCAAAGACCACGTGTGGGCTGGAAACATGAAACAATTGCCGTCTTTCTACCTTTCTCGCACTTATCTCTACCAGTGACTCGTCCTTTCTTTACCGTGCTGACCGGTACACAGCATCGTACTTTTCTTCGATTTCGACGACCAAGAGCTGGTACGAGGCTGGCGATTCTGCGATCTTTGACGTCAATGGCATTGTTACATCTGCCGTTTCTCCAGGTGTTCGATTGATCCTTACTCGGGTACAGCGAAGCCACAGAGCCGCCCTGAGAGTCTTGGTCGGACTTGTCTCCAGCAACAGAAGTCCTCCTCCCCGCCCTACCTCGGTCCACTTGTACGACCAGATACTACATCCCTGCCTTGCCACCCATGCTGTAACTTATCTACAGTCTCAGGTACAGCACCCATCTGTCAGCTGTCTATCCGAAAACCTGTCGAGCTGGTCGAGAGCCATCCGAAAAGTGTCCGCGGCTGCTTGAGCACAAGTTCAATCGCCGAGGATCTCGATGTCCACCCCGCATCTGCACAAGACCAACTCCCCACCATCCTGCTCGCGTTGGTCTCACTCTTCACCTGAAGCCGCCATACCGTCATCCAACCCGCCAAGACGATACAATTGCGCTGTCACACCATTGCAGCGAAGCAAACCCGAACTTCCGGCTCTCGGTGTTCTCGGCCCTAGAATCTGGGTTATCTGAAACGTACAAGGCGAGAGAAGTACTGCGAGAAGTGACGTCGTAGGCCTACAGGGTCTGCTTCAGAGGACCTGGTAGAGCTGTGTTTCAGGACGCAGGAGGAGCACGACATCATTGACGCATGCAGACCTGTTCGGGGTTTGGCCTAAGGATAGCACTCACGACTCGAGGAAATCGAAACGAGAATAGAACGGCTCAAGATGACGACAATTATGGATATGCCCAAGAAGCTTTGGGAGCATCCGGATCCTAAGAGTACTCAGATATGGTGGTTCATGAAGGAAGTCGAGAAGAAGAGAGTTGTCAAGTTGGAGGTGAGTGCTGATGTCCTCCTCGTCTTCGAAGCGTTTCGCCACTCCAAGGCTTCATGCCCTGCCTTGCTCGTCGTCGCTTCTCGTTTTGCATCCTTCAGCATCGTTCACGAGTGCCCTTTTTTGCTATGTTCAAGGACGCCTGCCTTATGTAGTAATTTGCACTTCCGCGATCGTTTCATGCCTCAAATGAGCTCCAGCTCTATACGTTTCCAGGTAGTATCTGACGGTAAGTCAGACTTTCCATGACCTCCACGAATGGTCCGTCAATTCTCGCATCGACTTCTGGGAAGATCTCTTCGATTTGATGCCAATGGTCCATCATGGTTCGTATACACAAGTGGTCGATCCGGACGCTCCCATGGACACAATCCCGAAGTGGTTCGAGGGCATAAAGGTCAACTTTGCAGAAAATGTGCTTTTCAAGGCCGACCCGAGAGATAATTCGAGGCAATCAAAGGTAGGCAAAGAGGATGACAAGGTTGCCGTGACGGAAGTCCGCGAAGGTTGCACTCAGATCAGAAATGTCACTTGGGGCGAGCTCAGGAGTCAAGTTGGTCTGCTCACCAATGCCATGCGCAATCATGGTGTTGGAATTGGCGACCGAGTCGCCGTTGTCTCTTCCAACAGTGTCGACACTTTCTGCGTCTTCATGGCTGTCACATCGCTGGGCGGCATGTTCAGCTCCTCGTCAACCGACATGGGCACAAAGGGTGTCCTCGACCGGCTGGTCCAGATCAAGCCGAAATTCGTCTTTGTAGATGACTGGGCCGTCTACAATGGCAAGACAATTGATCTCAGATCCAAGATGCGAGAGCTAGAAGTCGGCGCGAGAGCCATTAAAGAATTCGAAGGACTCGTTTTCATGCCGCGCTTTCAGGACTCTCCAGCTGATGTCTCTGATATTCCACGATCAACTACATTGGGCAAGTATCAGCGAGCAGCCAACAATGACCGCACTCTTCGATTCACCCGTCTAGACTTTGGCGATCCTTTTCTCATCGTCTACTCCAGCGGCACTACCGGCATCCCGAAATGCATCATGCATTCCATAGGCGGTGTACTCCTCTCCAGCACAAAGGAAGGGCGACTTCACCGCGACCTTGGCCCCTCAACTGTGAACATGCAATACACAACTGTATGTTCTCCACTACCTCTCCCTGACCAGCTACTAACCAATCCAGACCGGCTGGATAATGTACCTCTCCTCCCTCCTCACCCTGCAACACAGCAGTCATTCGATCCTCTACGACGGCTCGCCCTTCCTCCCCACGCCACACTCCTTCCTCTCCCTCGTCCCCCTGCTGAAGATAACCGACCTCGGCATCTCCCCCCGCTACCTGCAAACCCTCTCCAACGCCTCGCTCGTCCCCAAAAAACTCTACGACCTCTCCTCCCTCCGCCGCGTCACCTCAACAGGCATGGTCCTCCCCGAGTCCCTATTCACCTGGTTCTACGCCTCCTTTCCCGCGCATGTCCAGCTCGCCAACATCGCAGGAGGCACCGATCTCGCCGCCGCTTTTGCGCTCGAAAACCCACTGGTGCCGGTTTACATGGGCGGCTGTCCCGGCCCGGGCCTGGGGCTGAATGTCGAGGTGTACGACCAGACGCTCGAGGGGGACGAGGTGCAGGGTCGCGCCGTCCCGGACGGGGAGGCGGGGGAATTGGTATGCACGAAGGGATTTCCCAATCAGCCCCCGGGTTTCTTTGCTGATACGTCGGGAGACAAGTACCGGAGGGCGTATTTCGGGAGATACAGGGGCGTGTGGACCCATGGGGACTTTATCTATCGCCATCCGAAAACGGGGGGTCTGTATTTTCTGGGAAGAGCGGATGGTGTGCTGAATCCGAGTGGAGTCAGGTTTGGGAGCGCGGAGATCTATGGGGTGTTGGAGACGTGGTTCAGGGAGGAGGTGGAGGATGGTATTTGTGTTGGGCAGAGGAGGAGGAGGGATGAAGATGAGAGGGTCATGTTGTTTTTGAAGATGAAGGAGGGGAGAAACTTCGACAAAGGCTTGGTGGAGAGGGTGAAGGAGGTGATTGGGAGGGAGTTATCGAGGAGGCATGTGCCGCGGTACGTGTTCCAGTGTTGGGATATACCGGTGAGTTGTGATCTGTGAGATCTGTGAGGGTGGACGCTGACTAGAGCAGACGACTGTGAACTTGAAGAAGGTGGAATTGCCAGTCAAGAAGATCGTGAGTGGCGAGAAGGTCAAGCCTTCTGGGACACTGCTGAATCCTGAGAGTTTGGACTTTTACTATCAATTCGCTGAGGTGGAGAAGCTGGAGGGTGTGAAGAGTAAGCTTTAGGGAGATGACGACGTGAATCGAAGCGGAACATCGAATGAATAAGTGAGCGACTAGGATATCTTTCATGCCGTTCAAGATGTTGAATGCCTTCTCTCCTGCTCTTTACGCTAGCATCGTTTGATACCCTTGTGCTTCGCCCCTCCACCATGTCTTGTACCGTCACATGTGCTCTCACATGTGCTCACACATGCCGCCGGCCATGTCCAGACAGAAGTGAAATTCACAATATTCGAGCATAAAGGTGAAGCTGTCCGTTGACCTCAAGCTTGCTTTCGATCTCGAACAGTGGCTGTCGCAGACTGGTCAAGAGCAGTTTAGAGTCTAGCTCCATGTACAAGGAAGTCGCAATTCACCAGGTCAAACTCCACCTTGAGAATATGCCCGGGCAAGCAATGACATATACCCCATATGTTCAGCCCAGTGTTGATGGAGGTCTTGTCCCGGAATCCATGCATGTTGGTGGCAGGGCTACTACATACTGCTATACCAGTCCTGTCGCACTAGCGAGCATAGTCTGAGCAGCCAGGAGATAAGACAGTCGAGGCCTTTTGCAGACATTGTTTGCCCTCGCTTGCGAAATGTGACTGTCGCAGGCGTAATCAAAGATTGTAATGACAGGAATGGCATTCCATCTAGGCGACACCTCGTAAATTCAACGCAAAGTCACCGCAGGCGAAACAGATCCATGGCTCGATCGTTGGTCTCAACCGCTTTTGCATCCGGATTCATGGCCGTGCCTGTGCCTATGCCAGTGTGCGGACGCTAGTGCTCGCTCTTCATGCGGTATCGTCATTGACATCATGTCATGCCAGATGTGGTACACAGTGAGTGTCGGTGGTACAGGGCATGGAACTTCCAGGTCGCACCATCTTGGCTCCTCCTTCATATATCTCCTTTCTTCTTGAAGCTATCTTGAAGCTAGAATGTGAACAAGAATGGACTTACACTGTATCACTTCTAGTTGTATCCAACAATCTTGCTATCTCGATTTCAAAGCCAAGTCGGACCAGATTGATATCCTGGTTGCCCCTTCGCAAGCAACGATTCAGACCCCGATCATGTCGAAGCTGTCCTCACACGGGCTCATTTCTTCTTGCCGCCTTTCGTCTTGGACCCTGCCGCATCTTTACCCCATCCGCCAGCTACTACAGCCTCTCTCGCCACCTGATTAATGATCCTGAACCTATCCGGACCGAGCTGCATACCACCGTACCATCTCGTAACGACCACCATTACGTTCCATGCATCCATCAGTTGCAGCAAATGTAGCAGCCTACTTCCAGCTGCCGTTTCTCCATCATCGTCACAGTCCTGAAATGTTATGTCGTTCGTCCCTTTGATGCGCCAGGCTGTGATATTATGCGTTGCCCGCGCAGCCTTCTTGTCTGTCGACAGGAAATGGTGAAGGAAAGCCTTGGCCTGATCCGTCGTCTCGATGGCAGCTGCTCGTGCAACGAAGACAGATTTCTTCTCTGTCACGACATCAGATACCACCCATAATGGCGGCGAGAAGAGATCATGCAGTGACTGTGGACCGTCAGTCTCTGCGTGCAGCTCGTTGTTGTCTGGTTGCTGACTTGGAATGGCCTGCTCCTGGCTGCTCGGATGAGTCTGACTTGTGATTTCGACGAGAGATGGAAGCTGAGAGGAAAGTTCCTCGACGAGGTCGTAGATGCATGGTGATCCAGGGGTGTAAATATCCGCAAGAATGTGGCGGGTAAGATCGACCACTTCGGAACCAACACCTTTGGGTATGTCATCGCCTACGCTCTGCGTTCCCAGAATTGAAGGAGGCGCATCGGGATAGTTGGTGGGGAATTCAAGGCGGAGAGAAATTGGATAGGTCGGTAGAGTGAGAGCACATGTTGTCGGGGACTTTGAGATTACCGTAAGGCTATCTTCGGCATAAATAGCATTTATTGATGTTATTTCATCTTCTAGCTGATCGCTCATTGCCGATCAGAGGAGATAGATGACAGAGTGGTAATGCACGTGAAGATGCTGCCACAGGGAGTATGGGCAGTGCCGGCTTCTGATTGGTCCACAAATTTCAAGGACTTTGTCCGCGAAGAACTCACGTCCCCTCTGACTGTAATGATCATTCTCCCATACCATAACCCGACATGGCTGCCACGAGGACTTCACTGTCGCTCTCAAGCGCACTGCCAAAGCCGAAATATACAGGTGAAGATGAGGAGCTACCAGCACACGCGCAGCCCAAAGGACCCAGAATAGTAGGCGCACGCGAGGTGGAGTCACAAGCGCTCACAGTCAAGGTCCGTCACGCTTGTGTAGTCGATGCACGTATAGCTGACAATGAGCAGAGGAGTGGACCTCCACCATATGGCCAGCGGACAGGTTGGCGACCACGATCGCAGGAGGACTATGGAGATGGCGGCGCATTCCCAGAAATTCCGATCGCACAATACCCTCTCGACATGGGAAGGAAGACAGCATCAAGTTCGAACGCATTAGCTCTGAAGGTAGATGGTGAAGGAAAGGTCAAATACGACGCGATTGCTCGAAGAGGGCACAGTGATGACCGAATCATACATGCTTCATTCAAAGACCTCATCCCATTACGGCAGCAAGCGGACGCAGGCGAGCTGGACCTTTCCCGACCATCGGAGGATGAGGTAGCAGAGACGAAGAGAAAGACAGAGCTGGCACTGGCGACGTTGGTATCCGGAGCTGTTGCAGCACAGAAGCCGAAGAATGTCAAAGGCATCTCACGAAAAGACCCGACCTATGTTCGCTATACTCCTGCGGCACAAATGGGAGACAACTCGCGGAAACAAGATCGCATTATGAAAATTGTCGAGCAGCAGCAAGATCCCATGGAGCCTCCCAAATTCAAACACAAGAAGATCCCACGTGGACCTCCATCGCCTCCACCCCCAGTAATGCACTCGCCACCCCGCAAGTTGACCGCAGAAGATCAAGAAGCCTGGCGCATCCCTCCTCCTGTATCTAACTGGAAGAACCCTAAGGGATATACTGTGCCTCTCGACAAGCGTCTCGCTGCCGATGGCCGCGGTCTGCAAGACACAACCATCAACGATAAGTTCGCACAATTTTCCGAAGCACTCTTCACGGCCGACAAGCACGCTCGCGAAGAAGTGCGCCAACGTGCACTCATGCAACAACGTCTTGCGGAGAAAGAGAAGCAAGCAAAGGAAGATAATCTTCGTCTCCTGGCACAAAAAGCCCGCGAAGAACGCGCTGCTACAACCCGCCGTCCCTCGTCACGCTCTCGCAGTCGCAGCGGCAGCTTCTCACCCCGCTCACGATCCCGCACGCCTGCATCTTCGGATGAATCCGATGGTGAACGCGACCGGCGAGAACGAGAGCGGCAACGAGCTGAGCGAAGAAGAGAAAACCAGCGTGAGATGCGGCAGAAGAACATGGGCCACGAGCGGCGCATCGCGATGATGGCTCGAGAACAGAATCGTGACATCTCTGAGAAGGTAGCGCTGGGTCTTGCGAAGCCGACACAGAGTAAAGAAAGCATGTACGACTCGAGGTTATTCAACCAGAGCAGCGGCTTCGCAGCGGGCTTCAATGAGGATCAGGCTTATGACAAGCCTTTGTTCGCCGACAGGGAGGCGTTGAGTAGTATTTATCGCCCGAGTGTAGAAGATGAAGGTGAAGATGGGGGGGAGACGTTAGAGGCGATTCAGGGAGCGAAGCGGTTTGAGGGACTTGGAAAGGCGCCGAAGGAGGGCTTCAGAGGAGCAGCGGATGCGGAGAAGAGAGAAGGGCCGGTCATGTTTGAGAGGGATGACGGCAAAGGTGCAGATGCCACCGGGACGGAGGGACAGGGCAAGGGAAAGGAAGAAGATCCATTTGGGATCGGGAAGGTGATCGATGAGGTCAGAGGGGAGAAGAGATATGGACTTGATACTGGTGGAAGAGAGCGTGAAGGAAAAAGGCAGCGGAGGGAGGAGAGTGATGATTGATAGCATTTTGCTATACTCATTGAACAAGATTCATCATGACCCCACATCGCTTACCTGCTCAATCTATCATGACCAATCGCTGTCATACCTGTGAAGTGAAGTCGTCACTGGAGTGGTGCCGAATGGAAGCAAGGCCAGGAAGCTGGTTGTAGTACTTTGGATGATCGCTGTAGTGGTCAAGCAATAGCCAGTAAAGCTCTGTTCGAAGAAGCAAAGACAAGCTGTAACCGGGTTTGTCGATTTCCCGAGGAGTGTCCGAAACGTGCAGCCAGATGCATGTGTAAAGTAAAAATTCTGGAGTATGCAGGCACGTGTCAGCCGAGTCGCGCGACATGTGCCAGCATCTTCTTCCCGACAGCGGCACATGAAGTTGAGTAGAATGTCGCGAAACTTCACCATAGATGGGTACACGCAAGAGGCATGTTTCGACCCGATAAGACTGGCCGTGATGTAACAATAGACGGAAATTGAGTTTTACCATCTGTGTATCTCTCGAGAATCTGGAGACGATGGACGGTGCACGGCACCTGAAAAGGACCTGAAAAGAGAAGGCGCGAGGCCGGTCTTGGCGTTCACATGCCTCGAGCACTTACAGAAAGCGAAAATGGGGCTTCCCGGCTTCACCACTCCAGGCGCCTCCACCAATCCACGTTGTCCAAAGGATCAACGAACACCACGCATTCCCTGCTGCACTCCGCACCGATCCTTTCGATCCTGTCGTGCCCATTCTCTCACGCTCGAATTTTCCCATCATCATCATATCCATGAACAACGTCGACTACCACTCGATGAAGCGCAACACTGGATAGCGACAAGACCCTGATACCGCATCTGTCTTGTCGCGAGGCGGCTCTACAAGATCCTTGATCGCAATGGAGCTGCATCGCGAACAGCCTCCAGCTTACGTCTCGACGAACCCAGATGAGCTCAAATTACCCTCAGTACCTCAACATGAAGTCGGTTCTTCACATCCTCCACAAGATCTCACCCTGCCCGGACTGTCGTCAGTCCTGGCCGGCATCCCTGAACGGTCGGCAATTGCATATGACAGGCACAACCACCCACATGCTCTCAGAGCAGATCGACTGGCCGAGATGACGAGCCAACAGCCATATACTCGAGGATCACTCGAGATAGACTTATCTGGCTTTGCTGGACAGTTCAGAACGAGTACAGAGTCGGCAATAATGAGTCCAACGGAGACTGGCAGTGTGATGAGCGTGGATGATACGGCACAGAGTTCGACGAGGGGCGGTTCATTATCACTCGAAGATCCAGATGTGAGAATGGCGGCGGAAGCATTGTCGAGACTGGGCAATCCAGGTGAGAATTGCTCGAGACATGGAGGACTTTGCACTCTAACAGATCATAATAGACTTTGCGAGGCAGTCCAAGAAGCCCTCGAGATCACACAGGATACCGAGTGAAGTTGTAGGATCAGCGACTGAAGTAGACAAGGATACACAGGAGCCAATGCTGCAACTTCTCATTGAGGCTCACCCGTGGGTCGGAGGCACTATCAACGGCTCCATTTCAGCTTATGCCACCACCAAACACTACACACCGCGCATCGTACAATACGGAGCCAATTTGATGGAGCGGAACACACTCAACACTGTCAGCACGATTGGGAGATTCACCGGAGTGGAAAGTGGTATAAGAAGATATCTCAATAGTCGACGTCCGAGCGACATTGAACGTGGGGAAGGCAAGCGTCGCAAAGTCGCCATGGATAGCGGAGATGAGATGGACATCGACAAGACCTCGGAGAACGCCATCGATGATTCGCCATCACGTGCTCGTTTCGAGTACCTACCAGCATACAGGAACAGCAAACCACCCAGTTATCGCGAGGAGTCCAGCCCGGCAGTCGTGCAGCGCCAATCGCACCCACACAACCGCAGCTGGAGCACAAAAGTGATGATCAGCTCATCAGCGCTCGGTGTCGCACTGAGCGATGCTTCACGACGCAGTCTCACATACTGCGTGGAACTGCTCACCACAGCGACTCGGCATATCGAAACAGTACTCAATGCCCTACGTCTCGTCCTGCGTGAATATGAACAGGCGCAGGAGGAACGTGACCGAGATCGAGCTCGCTTCGCCAAGGAAGTTGAAGCTGGTCTAGTTTCCCGGTCTCAAGCTGAGCATGAAGAAGCTACACGCAAGCTAGCCGATAGGATCAAGCAGATGTGCGATGATATTTGGGGAACTCTGAAGCATGTCGTCCACTCTGTGTCGACGTACACCGGAGGAGCTTTGCCTGAGAATGCTCGGGTCCTGGTTAGAGGTCAGATCATGTCGATCCCGCGCAGATGGCACCTAGCAGGAGCAAGCGTTCAGCAGGACGAAGAATCCGGTCCATCAGCCGGAGCTGAAGCAGCTGCAGGCGGCGATGTGACCAAGAAGGCTGCCCATCGGATGATTGTATTTGCGCAAGAAGGGCTCGACGTGATGGGTCAGGTCAATGGCGTCTGTCAAATCACCTTGCAGAAAGCCGAGGAATGGCTGAACACGTTCGGCCGAAAACAGCAACCTTCGTCGTCGACAAACAATGCTGATCAATCAACAAGCGCCGGAGCAGCTCAAGCACCTTCAGCGGATCTCGCGGAACAGGGATTATGATCTGAACAGACAGTCATGATGCGTGGGATGTGGATATGTATTCTCCTTTTCGCAGGTTGCTGGGACATGCTGACAGAACTGGTACGGGGAAGTACGGAGTTGCGGAGTTTCCGTCTTACTCGCAAAAGCAACGCTAGTCAGGAATTTTTTGCTGAGGGAGAAGCACAGGCGTTGGTTGGCATCAATTTCGGCCTGTCACAACATGAGAGATCTCGTCTTTGGCGCGAGGGAAGAAAGCCAAAACAGCAGAAATCTAACCCTTGCCCGCTTCTCGGGTCCTCCGCTCTTAAGTCCGGTTTTATCAGATGGCACTATGCAGCATTAAACTCAGCTTGGGATTTTATGTACAATGATACCTCGAATATGATTCACAAGTCTTGGTCATGCATGAACCAGTCTGTGATATCCTCACCGCCCTTCCACGCCTTGTAATTGTGACATCGATTCAGTTGCAATGTCGAACCCAGCATTCGAGACGCCAGGACATCGCACGGTGTTTGATGGTCTGCAGAATGAATAAGAAGACTTGTGGTTGACGGCGTCAAGCGTTGACCTTCACCACTTCCCGAACTGACCACTTGTCTAGGGTACATACGCGAAATTCGGGTAGATTTCCTTCCGCTGAGTAGCTTGGCCTACGAATGCTCGTCCGATGTTTAACCAATTAGTGGCGTTCATCCCGCCTTTACATCACTATTTCGGTAACTTTTTTTGTTTCCTCGAGTTATCCATTGCTGTTGCGGTGTCCTCTCTGCGTGCAGACTACTTTCGGCTCGGATGAATTAGCTCGTGTCATTCCATCGCGCGCGCCTTTTCCAATGCCAAGTGCTGCATATTGGAGTCAGTGATAGATCCACACCTGCGGCATCTCAAGGCAGACCCGTGGACGTGCGCCCTTTTCTGACTCCATAGCAACGACCACTGTTCCAAAGGGCGTACAAAGGAACCTATATATCCTCTATCACGGATTTCCTCCACTTTCTTCCCAAGCCGCCGGTAGCACGGTAGGGTCTACTTACTATTCTTCGACCGTTTCACTCTCCACTTTCGAAGTTTCAACTGTTACATCATCATAATAATAAATCGGATCGGATATTTTCTTTCTCTATTTACGCTCGCCGCCACCGGCACTATGGAGGAGAAGAAGGATCATATGGGTCCTGCTACCGGTGAGATCCGAGAAGCTACTGAACCCTTGGAAATAGTCAATGGTAGTACAACCCAGACTTCCTCACAGTATGGCGACGACGAGAAGGGTGCTGCCGAAGGGGGCAGCTTCGAGCCTATACACCACCCTGCTTTGCAGCGGGTCAGCACTGGCGTGAATGTCAAGACCGGCGAGCAGGAATTCGCAGAGTTATCTCGGCAACTTTCAAGTCTCAGTCAAAATTCGAAACGGTCACAGCAACATAGCAGGCGAGCTTCCAAGGTCGGGCCAACCACAGATGTCGAGAAGGCAGGCGAGTCTACTTCTACAAGCGAAGGTGATGGGGAGCGGTTTGACCTCCAGGAGTACCTGCGGAACAGCAAGGCCATGGAAGAGGAGGCGGGCATCAAGTCAAAGCAGATCGGTGTGCTCTGGGATGACCTCACAGTCAAGGGCTATGGTGGGTTCAGGATATTCGCGCCAACCTTTCCCGACGCTGTTGTCAGCTTCTTCAACGTCTATCAGACTTTGAAGGGCTGGTTAGGGCTCGCCAGCCAAGGGCCCACTGTGGATATTCTCAAGGGCTTCCGAGGTGTCGTTCAGCCGGGTGAGATGGTGCTGGTCCTCGGTAAACCTGGATCTGGTTGCACGTCATTCCTCAAGGTCATCTCGAATCAGCGGTATGGTTATACCAATGTTGATGGCGAGGTGCTTTATGGTCCTTTCTCCGCGGAGGATTTCGAGAAGCGGTATCGTGGGGAAGCGGTGTATTGTCAAGAGGATGATGTGCACCATGCGACGCTCACGGTCGGCCAGACGTTGAAATTCGCGCTCGAGACAAAGGTGCCTGGGAAGCGACCAGCTGGACTGACCGCCGTTGATGTCCGAGATCGGGTTTGCGATATGCTATTGCGCATGTTCAATATCGAGCACACCAAGAACACTGTGGTTGGAGACGCCAATGTTCGCGGCGTCTCTGGTGGTGAGCGCAAGCGTGTCTCGATTGCCGAAGCCATGGTTACTGGTGCTGCTGTGTACTCGTACGACAACAGCACTCGTGGCCTGGATGCCTCGACAGCTCTGGACTATGCTAAGTCTCTCCGTCTCCTGACCAACATTTACAAAACTACCACATTTGTTTCACTATATCAGGCGTCCGAGAATATCTACGAGCAATTCGACAAGGTCATGGTCATTGATCAAGGACGACAGGTATTCTATGGACCCACAACGGACGCACGGTCCTACTTCGAGAGTCTCGGATTCATGGAGAAGCCGCGCCAAACCACCCCCGACTACCTAACCGGGTGCACAGATCCCTTCGAGCGTGAGTACGCCGACGGCCGTGACGAGTCGAACGTGCCCAGCACGCCAGACGCGCTCTTCGAGGCGTTCAATGACAGCACATACGCCAAGCAGCTCGATTCCGAGATGTCAGTATGGCGACAACGGATCAAGGAGGAAAAGCAAGTGTACGACGACTTCCGCACGGCCGTGACTGAGTCAAAACGCAAGGCTTCGCCGAAGAGCGTCTATTCTGTTCCCTTCAATCTCCAAGTTTGGGCCCTTATGAAGCGGCAATTTACGCTCAAGTGGCAAGATCGCTTCTCTTTGACCGTCTCGTGGATCACTTCTATCGTTATTGCCATCGTCCTGGGCACCGTTTGGTACAAGATCCCCCAAACCTCGGCTGGTGCATTCATCCGCGGTGGTCTGCTCTTCATCTCGCTTCTGTTCAACGCTTTCACTGCGTTTGGTGAGCTCGGCTCTACCATGTTGGGTCGACCGATCGTCAATAAGCATCGCGCATACGCATTCTATCGCCCTTCCGCGCTATGGGTAGCACAGATCGGCGTGGACATTTGCTTCGCATCTGCACAGATTTTCGTTTTTAGCGTCATTGTCTACTTCATGTGCGGTCTTGTACTAAGCGCCGGCGCTTTCTTCACGTTTGTTTTGCTCATCATCTCCGGATATCTAGGCATGACGTTGTTCTTCAGAACAGTCGGTTGCTTATGTCCTGATTTTGATTATGCGATCAAGTTCGCCGCCTTCATCATCACGCTACTGGTACTGACCTCTGGCTACCTTATCCAGTGGGCGCAAAGTCAAGTCTGGTTGCGATGGATCTACTACATCAACCCCTTGGGTCTCGGCTTCTCAGCTCTCATGGAGAACGAATTTGGTCGTCTCGACATGACCTGCACAGCCGAATCGCTCATCCCATCTGGTCCGGAGTACAACAACATTCAAAACCAGGTCTGTACACTCGGTGGTAGCCGAGCTGGTTCTCTGGCCGTTAATGGTGGTGACTATGTCTCGACCACTTTCAATTACAACGTTGGTGACTTGTGGCGCAATTTTGGCATCATCATTGCGCTGACCATCTTCTTCCTGGGCACCAACACTTACCTCGGCGAGTACATCCGATGGGGAGCAGGCGGTCGCACAATTACACTCTTCACGAAAGAGACCGAGGAAGAGAAGGTGCTCAACGCTGACCTTGCTGAGAAGCGGGAGAGACGTAAGACGAGCAAAGCCGAGCGCACGACCACGATGGTGCAGATCGAATCAAAGGCAGTCCTTACCTGGGAGAAGCTCTGCTATGATGTGCCCGTATCTGGTGGTACTCGCCGTTTACTGAACGAGGTCTATGGTTATGTCAAGCCTGGCCAACTCACTGCTCTGATGGGTGCATCTGGTGCAGGCAAGACCACTCTTCTCGACGTACTTGCTTCGCGCAAGAACATTGGTGTCATCTCTGGTGACGTTCTGATTGACGGCAAGCCTCCTGGTAAGTCATTCCAAAGAGGTACGGCTTATGCCGAGCAGCTCGATCAGCACGAAGCCACCCAAACCGTCCGCGAAGCACTGCGCTTCTCAGCGAATCTTCGCCAGCCTTTCCATGTCTCGCAAGAAGAGAAGTACAAATATGTCGAGGAGATTATCTCCCTACTCGAGATGGAGGAGATCGCTGACGCCATCATCGGGTGGCCCGCTTCCGGTCTTGCTGTCGAGCAGCGCAAGCGTGTCACCATCGGTGTCGAGCTGGCTGCTAAGCCTGAGCTGCTATTGTTCCTTGACGAGCCGACATCCGGTCTTGATTCTCAAAGCGCTTTCAACATTGTTCGTTTCCTCCGCAAGCTGTCCGCCGCTGGTCAAGCTATCCTCTGCACGATCCATCAGCCGAACGCGAGCGTCTTCGACAACTTCGATCGTCTGTTGCTTCTGCAAAAAGGTGGCGAGACTGTCTACTTTGGCGAGATTGGCAAGGATGCTGCTGCCCTCCGGTCCTACTTTGGCAGGCATGGCGCCGAGTGTCCTCCTGACGCCAACCCAGCGGAGTGGATGCTCGATGCCATTGGAGCTGGTCAAGCTCCTCGTATTGGCGACCGCGACTGGGGTGACATCTGGCGTACATCCGACGACCTCAAGAATGTCCAAGATGAGATCGTCCGCATTAAGGCTGAGCGATCGAACATTCCCACGGATGTCGAAGAGAAGGAATTCGCCACACCGCTGTGGTACCAGATCAGAGTCGTCAATTGGCGCACACAGCTTGCGTTCTGGCGCTCCCCAAACTATGGTTTCACTCGTCTCTTCAACCACGTCGTCATCGCGCTCCTCACCGGCCTCATGTTCTTGCAACTCGACGACTCGCGCTCTTCGCTGCAGTTCCGCGTCTTCGTCATTTTCCAGACGGTTGTTCTCCCTGCGCTCATTCTCGCACAAGTCGAGCCCAAATACGATCTCTCCCGCATTATCTATTACCGTGAAGCCGCTAGCAAATCCTACAAGCAATTCGCATTCGCCATCTCCATGGTGCTCGCCGAGATGCCATACAGTATCCTCTGCGCCGTCGGCTTCTTCCTACCACTGTACTATATCCCAGGGTTTCAATCCGCCTCGTCCCGAGCAGGATACCAATTCTTCATGATCCTCATCACCGAGATCTTCTCCGTCACCCTGGGACAAATGGTCTCTGCCCTCACTCCCAGTACATACATCGCCGTCCTACTCAACCCCTTCATGCTCATCATCTTCGCGCTCTTCTGCGGTGTCACGATCCCAGAAGGCCAGATGCCCGAGGGCTGGAGGTGGCTGTACCAACTCAACCCCCTCACGCGTCTCATCGGCGGCATGGTGGTGACAGAGCTCCACGAACGACCGGTCGTCTGCACGGAGGGCGAATTCAATCGCTTCATGGCGCCTATGGGGCAGACGTGTGGCGAGTACATGAGCGCGTTCTTTGCACGTGGCGGGCCGGGGTATATTCAGGATAACGCCACAAGTGCGTGTGCCTACTGTGCGTATAGTGTTGGTGATCAGTTCTATCAGCCGCTCGGGTATAATTTTGGGAACCGCTGGAGGGATTTGGGGATCCTGTTGGCTTTTATTGGGAGTAATCTGATTATTCTTTTTATCGGGGTGAGTGCTGTTGATCTGGTTGATGGGTTTGGTACTAATTCTTGTGCAGGGAAGATTCTTGAACTTCAACAGGAGGTAGATGGGAATGGTTCTTGTGCATATTACTTTCGCGGCCGGACTAGACTGCTGAGATGCGTGCTGGGTGGTAGCATCTTGTGTACATTATGGTTTGTATTTAGGGTCGAGCAAAAGCAGAAGAGTTTGATAGATCAGGGATGTCGGAGGGAGTGTATTCCCGGCAGGTGTCCCATTGAGACGGCCGCCGCAAGAGCTTAGATAGCGTTGTATATCCAATTCACGGTACAGCTTTGAAGGCGTCCTTCCTACGCGGCTCCTGTGAGAGATTGGATGGCTTGCAAGTACAGTGCATGAGACAGCTGACCCTGCTTGCCCCCCTTGGCCCGTCCACTGTCCCTGTGCTGCGCTTCGGGAACGGCATGATCTAGAGACACAATCCTACTCGGAGACCCAATCAATGATAGAGAATAAAAGACGGCAGAAGTCGTACGAGAATTCGCTCATTACAAGCATCCTACTTTGTTCTTTGTCAGCACATCTCCAGAAGTCACCTTGTTCAGGAAGGCAGGCTGTCCTCAGTACTGATATTGGAGCTTGTGCCTTGGATTTCATGTCAGCCACAAAACGAGTCACCAACGACTGAAAGCCAATCATCTTCTGCCGTCTCTGATATCTGCGACGAACTGATCGTACGACAATATGTCACTCATTACAACACCACCATTACTTGACACCACGTCGGGATCTTCTGGTTGACGGAGCTGTTCAGGGCTAGCCCTGCACTCGGCAACATCACTCTCATAATCACGAGACCAATGACCATACAGCATTACCGCGAATCCACCTTAGATGCGGAATCCTCCTCACCCCTTTTATCCGCATGCCTCGATAGTTCTCACGATCCTACAGATCTTCATCACTAACCGACTTCCATCGGGCACGCCGACATCGCTAAATTATGCCATTGCGGCTCAAGCACCAATAAA
The DNA here is from genome assembly GCA_029448695.1 of Elsinoe perseae. NCBI lineage: Eukaryota > Fungi > Ascomycota > Dothideomycetes > Myriangiales > Elsinoaceae > Elsinoe > Elsinoe perseae. Next base: position 126,783 of record JARDAA010000061.1, on the reverse strand, counting down.
GTCTTCCTGAGGCTCCGGTGCCAAAAATGGCAGCGGCAAGCGATCTTCTCGAACGATGTCATGCTCGACGTGGATGACACAAGCGAGCAGTTCGCCGCCTGAGGACGGTATAGATCTGCATCAGACCCTGAGTGTGGTGCATGCACCGCCACAGTTTCGTTCAGGGTCCGGCCTCGATTCTCGCGGCTCTCTTGACCTCATGCCCAGAACTAGACTTTAGGACCCTTGGCAGGCACATCAAAAAAAGTTGCAACCAGCACAGCCGGCGCATTCATCCATCGTCTTCTACGGCTGTCTCGGCAGCTGTAATAGTGCTGAATAAACGCATGTTCATCCCACAACCATACCGAGCCCCCCCTTGGCGTCGCATTTAGCCCTGATGTTGACCTGTCCCATCTTCCGGGCGATCAGCACCCCGGACGATGTGCGTGCCGGCGCCATGGCGTCCAGAGCATATCGGATGCCTGCTGAACTGGCGTGGTTGTGGCAAGTGGGCAGTGTGCGGCTTGCGAGGTGCACCCTCAGACCTTGGATTGGTGCGAGATGATATATACGCCTGCCAAGCTCGTCCTCGTGGTTGGGGGCATGCGTATGTGAGTACATTGGTCCAGACTTTTCCGTCAGGCACCTACTTTCTTCACCTCCTTTACCTATCACGAGATCAGTCGCTCGCTTTGACTATCGCTCATACTGCTCACCGTCGCTTGGATTGTACTATATTGTATCATAGCCTTGAGACACATATAATACTAATTGGTTGTACGATACGGAAAATTTGGCGGTTCTTAGTAGGCATGGTGGGTGCCCAGAATTGACCCATGACATCTACATCTCGACCGGGTCAAGATGTAGACGGAATTGAGGAGTATCGCATGCATGTATGTTGAGTCCAGTGACATTGACGACCTCAATGCTAACTTCTGTAGGTGTCGCAGCGGTATCTCGACCTTACAAAGAAGAAGCTCGAGCTAGCAAGACTTCCGAAAGAGCTCTCAGATGATGAAGATGTCGACGATCAACCTCATGGCGTTACGAAAGCAGAGCTCGAGCCACTGCTGGACTTCTGGTAACAACGCCCATGCTACACATCAATAATCTTCACAGCTGACATGTTTTTAGGCTCGACGGATTTGACTTCCGCGCAAAGGAGGCGCACCTTAATCGACATCTACCACAGTACCGCACTACTCTCCGCTGGTCTCGGAGTACAGTAGCGGGAGACAACAACCAATTGCTACGAGTTCATTTTGTTCATCGTCGATCGACCTACAAGGATGCTGTACCATTGTTGTTCGTTCATGATTGTGGGACGAGTTTCGTCGAGGTTGCGAGGATTATCGAGTCGCTGTGCGAACCTGTCTCGACACCTACCTTGACGCAGTCCGACTCTCAGGCTTTTCATGTTGTGTCCCCCTCCATCCCTGGATTTGGATTTGGCGATCCGATGAAGAATTCCAGTGCTGGGATTACAGATGTTGCTAGGATCTTCCAGTGTTTGATGGATAGACTAGGCTACAAAGAGTATGTAGCTTATGGAGCTGGCTGGTAAGTTGAATTTGGGAGACTTCCTCATGCATTACAGCAACGCTAAACATGTTCAGGGGCTACAGGGTCATTCGCGCCATATCTCGTCAATTCGCTGCCTGCAAGGCGATCTACACCACCAATCCACTCGTTCCTATCCCGACTTTGTTCTCGGCTCCAGTAGCCTATATCCAATACTGGATCGCTCGCCTAACGAATGCAAGCATACCATCACTCAGCTTCGGCTACATTCCTTCCGACTTCCTACTCCCCACATCTTCAGAACAGAGCATTGGCTCTATCGCTCTCAGGTCTGACAGCGACTGTGGTGGGATTGGCTCTTCACTGGCATTCGCGCTGTCCGACTCACCCATCGGACTATTGGCATTCATGCTTCAATTGATCAACCCTCCGACCATAACATCACCTCAGTTGCCACCACCCTCGAGCGACCAGGACACGGCTACTCCCGCGGCGAATGTCCAATTACCTCTACCACAACCGTTCTCACCCCGCATATCATCACCGCTTGCATCACCACCAGTTCAGTCTTCACCGATCATCTCTCCAACAGCGAGATCGCCCCTCACATCCTCGCCTCTCACATCTCCACCACTGCGATCACCGATCACCTCTCCACCTCTCGTCTCAATATTCACGTCACCTCCTGTGCGGGCTTCGACCACAGACAGAGACGGAGAGAGAATCCGAATCGACTCTCTCCACCCGACCGCTCTGTCATCCGATCTCAACTGTCCATGGAGTGCCTCGGATATTCTCACCTGGACGATGCTTTACTGGCTCTCTGGTCCCGAGGCGCCGCTCCGCTGGCTGAGAAACGCAAGCAGAGAGACACGAGCCGACGGGACTTTCTGGACGGAGCGGACCAAGGTGCCGGTGGGAGTGAGCTACTTCCGCCCTCCCGACCATCACCATACGACACGGCATGACGCTGGGGAGCAAAGGCCAGGAACGGCAGAGGAAAGGACCCGTGCTTTGGGAAAAGGACTTAGATTGTGGGATATTGACCTAGTGAAGAAGAAGAAGAAGAAGGGTAAAGTGATGAATAGCGAGAAGAACAGAGCGATGAGAGGTGTCTCGCCGCCTGTGTGGGTCGGCGCGTGGGGTAATCTTACTTGGCTTAGGAGGCATGAGACGAGTAGAGAGATCAAGTGGCCTGCTTGGGAGAAGGGTGATGTTTTGGTTGCTGATTTGCGAGATTTTGTTGGAGAGGTGAGGAGGGAGGGGTATATTTCTTAGTGCTGCGCTCATGATTACTGATAGGATATTGATGGGCAAAGAGCGGCAGATCATTCCATTTGATTGTGGAATCGCAAGGCATCTGATTGTGGAATCGCAAGGCATTTGATTGTGGAATCGCAAGGCATTTGATCGTGGAATCGCAAGGCATAAGCTGCGTTCATACGTGCGCAGGTAGATGAGAGGCTGTAATGGGAGATAATGGAACGATTGTGGTAGTGTCAACACGTCTCATCCCTGTGTTCCGGATGACATGGCCATATCAGCGAGGGTAGGCTTTTCCATTGTAACAGTTGTGCAGGGCAGTGTTGCAGGATTGTAATAACACGTCGCCATTCTGTATGAAGGTGGTGGGTCAGGCTATTACTTCGATCTCTACCTACCAGGCCGCACGTTCGAAGATGCAACAGCAATATCCGGCATGCTAAGGTCATCATTATGACAAACGAACAGCAACTCGTGCTAGTGTCGGGCAAGGACTTGACCCAGGTCTGTGCTGGATTCATACATAACACTGGCAGTAATTATGGGATAAATCTCGTACGACTGGTCGTGGTAGTCAAGTCAGTCGAAAGGCCGGTCATTGCTGCGGAATCACCGTAGCGGACCCCGCTGAAGCAGACGCGACTGTGGATAGCGTCAGGGACGATAACATGCTCGATGAGCCGCATCAGCAATACTGCATGGATATTTAGCTAATCTGGGAGTTGCTGTTGAGACGTAAATGTCCTTCAATCGAAAATAAGTTGTAGAGACTCGATAGTGGTAGAACGGTGCTCGCGAAAGAAGTGATTTGCCCCTGACGTCAACGCTACTTTCCGTCCTTTGATGTACTATAAGCAAGATAAATTCGCTGATTTTCGAAACAACTTCATCTCGCTTCCCAGTAGCAAGAATAGCAATACTATACTGAGTTTTTGCAATCACTTGCGCTCTTGGACAATTCCAAAATTGTACTAGTGGGGAATTCAGCACAGTATGGGTCTCCGAGCACCAAACGAAGACGGCACTTTGCCACCACGAGATAATCAGACACAAATTGAGCAACCTAATTCAGCATTGGACCAAAGTGAACCAAGACGAGACGTGTCGTCACTACCACCAGCCGCCATTGAACTTGCTGGAAAGCTATTTGACTTTGCGCGCGAGGGTTCGACGGACGCCCTGTCACAGTATCTAAACGCAGGAATTCCACCAAATCTGACAAACTCAAAAGGCGACACGCTTCTAATGCTGGCTGCATATCACGGCCATCCCGAGACGACGAGACTGTTGCTGGAGAAGGGAGCAGATCCCAATGTCCTAAATGATCGAGGCCAAAGCATAATCGCGGGTGCTGTCTTCAAGGGGTATGACGAGGTTGTCAAGTTACTGTTCGAAGGTGTCGAAGGGCGTAAGGCGGATATCAGACTGGGTCAGCCCAACGCTATCGACAGTGCCAGTATGTTCAAGAAGGATGATTACCTAGCCATGTTTGGTGTCGAGGGCACTGGACCAAGACCGTGGGAGAATGCAGGCGGGCAATAAAGTCGTTATATTCGAAGCAATGTATGTGGAAGTGTTGGCTATGCAGCTCTCATGGTACAGTGTATGCTCGCGCTGCAATCAGAGAAAGCTCGCTGCCGATGTGTGGCAAAGTCCGCTGGCTGTGGCACACTGGTACGTATTGCTACGAGGTCGCCTCTTTGCTTGTCTAGCACCAGGAAGCTGCCACAAGGCCTTGTGCCTGTCTCAGATCATACTCCATGCTTTTCGAGCCTGGCCTGAGCTTGAAATCTTGGTTCTGGAGCTTCTATGCGTGCTCTGGCTATGGAGTAGGCACATGGCGGATTGACATGCTTGGCGACCGCGGTGGGAACAGAGTCGCGCTTTCTGCGCAGATAGTGCCTGGACGTACGGATTTGCTGGAGACTCCAGCTGTCGACGTGGTCATCGGACCTGACTACTGACACTCTCAGATCAACACTAAATGACGTGCATGGTGGTGAAGCATCGGCAGAACGTGTACAGGGCTGTATGAGAGAAGGCATCGGATAGTCCTCGGTAGTTTTCGGGCCATCTTCTGACACAGTGCAAGCCAGCTTCATCCGTCACTTTCAGCCAAAACATGCGTCGTTCTGTACCTTGACCATTCGAGTAAGGTTTCATGTCGCCGTCGCAGATCGCCAAGTGGGGCACAGCTTCTGGATGCGTCCGAACATCAACTGCCGTGGTGTTCTTTGGCTTTTTTGCCCTCAGTCCCAAGTACTTTGGGCAGTCCACTACTTATGAAGCACTTCATCTTGCAGCGCCCTGCACGTCGAGGTTGATACGAAACGCGCAATGCCAGTGATCGGAGGTAGACGGATGAATATTGCTTTGATCGTCACCAGTCCCTGCCTACAGCTGCAATCAAAGAGTTAAGTATAAAGATGCCCTAGTCGACTTTCATCACAGGCATATTCCCACGTGGCTTACATTTCTACCACTCGCTGTCTACCCCTCTCGCAACCATGAAATTCTCAGGAGCCTTTGTCGGCATCGCCGCGCTCGTTTCCATGGCCACTCCAGCTCTTGCAGATGCTAGACCATCAAAAACTGCCGCTTCTCTGTGCCCACCTGGACAGTCATCTCCTCGCGAGCAGCTCCAGGCATTCGACGATTTTGTCCAGGCCTTCGTTGTCCGTAAAGAGTACGGCGCCGAGACATTCAACAAGTACATCGCCGAAGATTACATCCAGCACAATCCCTTTGCTCTGTCAGGACGCCAAGCAGTCATCGACTTTTTCGCCAATGTTCCGCCATTCTCTCAGAACAACACCATCATCAACAAGGAATTCGGTAACGGCGTTGGATACATTCACTACCGCGTAGACAGGGTGAACGCCACACAGCCCAGCGCGGTAGTAGATATCTTTAGGTATAACGGAAGCTGCATCCAGGAACACTGGGACGTCATCCAGGAGAGGCCCGCCAACTCCATCAACCCCATTGCGCTCTTCTAAGAGGGAAAGGAATGATCTGCGGAGATGCCGGTGGAGATCAAGGAATGTTAAAGCAAGTGGACAATTTTTTTTTATCGATTTGAATACTCGACGATAAAGCAATAGCTTTGTGTATATACCGTTCACAGTAGGAGTCGCGACTGAAAATGGCACTACACGCTACACTTCTGAGATTTGGTTGTTGTTTCATCCTTCATCCTCACCTCGTCTCCGACCAGCTAAATGAAGAGTGTTCCCCTCTAGATGCACGGGAGGATCATCATAAGTATAGCAAGAAATCTGCAAGTTGGTAAAGCAGAGGTGGACTGTGCATCACTGCATCAAGATCGTCATGTAGGAACATGCATTGCTAGCGAAGCCATCCCGTCATTGATTTTTTGGCAAAGCGGACATGTGAAGGAACGGCAAGACGGGGTGGATCCTTGCTGATCTTGGCAAGTGGGCAGTGTGCTTTGTCCTCCTTGAATCTGCTGCAGCAGCATCATCAAATTCCAGTCTCAGCCTGGTTTGCCAATATCACGCCAGACATTTCTTCAGCTTCTGCTTTCAACTCTTGCAGCCTTTCTCTGCACATCAGCCGCCACCGGTCTCTGATCCTGGACATGTCAGACGCATAAGTAAATAAAGAAATGCAACCACCTTCGTCGAAATGCTACTCCTGACCGCGGGCTGTCGCAATAGCATCATCTGCGGTCAATAACAAGACTCGCCCACACGCGAAAGCCACTTCTATTGCCTCGAGCAGACTGCACCGGCGGGCTCTGGTCTGCAGTCTTACCCATCCTTGCCGGTATACCCAACAACTAATCGCACCACCGCAATCATTACGATATCTCGAGCGAACCATTACAGGGTCTCGCAGCTCCGCACCTCCCGTGTCCAATTCGATATATCTTTCCTTCCTTCAAGATGGCTTCCGCTGAGCCAAGAAGGATCATGTTCGCTGAGCCACTGCTGGACATCCTGCAGTGGTTCAAGAACCTGGTCCCAACTTCGTTCAAGCCTGGAAGACCGCATTTCAACTTCATTACGGTCCACTGTGAGGAGTATTCCCTTATTCGTAATGACGACCACTGATATAGACAGATCTTTACCTCATTGGCATGACAATTCTCGGCTCAATCATCATTTACCCTTCTCGATTAATGCCATACATCGATGCACTATTCTTTGCGGCCGGCTCCGCCACCCAGAGTGGTCTCAATACCATCGATGTCAACAACTTGCAAACGTACCAGCAGGTCACGATCATGCTCATTGCCGCCGTTTGTAATCCGATATTCATCAATACCGCGGTCGTCTTTGTCAGACTCTACTGGTTTGAAAAGAGATTCCAGGGAATTGTCAAGGAAGCGACCAGAATGAGGAGGGTCAGAACAATGTCGCGAACAAAATCACAGGCGAGGGAGGACAACTTTTCAGATGCCGCAACTTTGGAGCACGGTGTGAATGGAAGGGATATACACGTCCTGCACGATACCACGAAGCCCAATGGCATGAAGAATCACACGATGAACGGTGACAATCACAGCAGCGTCATCAGTCCGAAGACGAAGAAACCAGGCCAGGACATGGATTCTCCTCAGGCAGACGAGTCTTCACCAAAATCACCGCAGCAAACTTTCCTCGGGCGAAATCCTTTACTGCACAGGGACATCACTTTTGCCGATGAACCTCAGCGACCAGAAAAGGAAGAAGAGAAGAAGGAAGATGAACGTGTTCCGGAGCTTCGCAGTCCCGAACATCACATTGCATTCCTCGAGAAACAACGCAAGCAGGACAAGGGGACTCTTCGCATACCTGGCCCACGAGATTTTGACCGGGGCGACATGCCACGTGAGGTCAACAGTGATGACGAGGGCGGTGACGATCTCGACCGTGCCATGACTCGAGACACATTTGTCCCTGCTCCCCGACGAAATACTGCGGGCACGACAGGTGAAGACAAGGCAACTTTGGATGCTAACGGCCCTCGCAAAGGTATTGCCTTCGACGTGCCGGATCGCTCGGAGAAGGTGTTGAAGGACGATGCTTCTGATGCGCCATCCACTCGCTTCAATCCATTGCGTCCTTTCAGCGGGCTTGCGAAACCCAAGCGGAGAATTTCTTCTACTGCACTTGCACATACTCTTCACCGTATCAGAGACGCACCTCGAACTCTCAGTCGATCAAGAAGTCAAGCTGTGGACGATGATGACTTTGCACCGTACCTCAGCTGGCAGCCTACCATCGGGCGCAACTCCGCCTTTGTGGATTTATCGGAAGAGCAACGGGAGGAGTTGGGTGGTATTGAGTATCGATCTCTCAAGACCCTCGCCATCGTCCTTGTGTGCTACTATGTTGGGTTTCACATGTTGGGCATGGTCATTCTTCACCCTTGGATTGTGTACAGCAAAACATATGGACCGGTCGTCGACGCTGTCGCTCAAAGCCGCTCGTGGTGGGGTGTGTTCACACCGGCATCCATGTTCAACGATCTGGGCTTCACTCTCACACCCGACAGTATGATCTCCTTCCAGTCTGCGATCTTGCCATTGCTTCTCGGATCTTTCCTGATCATCATCGGCAACACCGGATTTCCTTGCATGCTGCGATTCATCATCTGGGCAGTACACAAAGTGGTCCCCACTGGCTCGGCCCTCTGGGAGGAGCTTAGATTTCTCCTTGACCATCCTCGTCGATGTTTTACCCTTCTTTTCCCATCCAAGGCTACATGGTGGCTGTTCTGGCTTCTTGTTCTGCTGAACGGCATCGATCTACTGTTCTTCATCATTCTTGACTTGAATGACGAAACCGTCACTTCTCTGTCGCCAGGGATTAGGGTCCTGGTAGGATGGTTCCAAGCTACGGCAACACGTACTGCCGGATTCGCAGCAGTCAGCTTATCTGCTCTCCACCCTGCGATTCAAGTCTCATACTTGATCATGATGTACATTTCCGTCTTTCCCATTGCCATCAGCGTGCGCCGAACAAATGTGTATGAGGAGAAGAGCTTGGGTGTCTGGGGCACGGAGGAGGAGGTCGACGAGGACAGCAACAAAAGCTATGTCGGTCAACATTTACGACGACAACTTTCATTCGATTTGTGGTATATTTTCTTGGGCCTTTTCATCATCAGTATCATTGAGGGACACCGTATCGAGAACACTAATGACTACGTAAGTGGAGACGGTTACGCGGAAGTGACTTCATTCGCTAATACGCTTCAGGGCTTCACCATGTTTTCAATCCTCTTTGAGATTGTATCGGCCTATGGTACCGTTGGACTCTCTCTTGGCTATCCGGGTATCAACGCATCTTTTTCTGCAGAGTTCAACACGCTTTCCAAACTGATCATTATCGCCATGATGATTCGTGGTCGCCATCGTGGTCTGCCGTACGCACTGGACCGCGCCATTCTTCTGCCATCCGAGGCACTCCACAAGAAGGAAAGCGAAGAGGCTGCTCGCAGAGCTGGCAGACGTAACAGCATGTCAATCAGCAAAGCCCCCACCGACGAAAGAAGGACCATCAGAGACGGCAGTAGTACCATTGCTGACAACAACAACGCAATGGGACCTTTGCTCCACGCCAACACGAGCCCAAGCACGTTCAGAAAGCACAGCAGACGACCGAGCGAGCTAAGTCAGCTGAGTGGAAAGGAGACAAACAAGAGTAGAGGCAGGACGATTACGAGTCTGGTCGGTGCTGCGCTTAGTGCGGGACCAAGTAGTCCTGGCAGTTTCAAGAGAGACTAATGGGAGGAAGGATTGTTACGATACAGGAAATGGCATTTGCGAGACTCATACACGGCGTTGCATACAGGACGGACACATAGCGGACGATCGCTGAATATACCCTTCACGGATTTTGCTGGACACTTTTGCATGTACACTAGGGGCAGAGAGAAGGGGTATCTGAATGAATTCTGGCAGTGAGCCATATTCTGCAAGGCTTCAAGTAATCATCTGTCCCGGTTATGTCTCGTTCTTGCATGACCTGCTGCTCAGCCTTTCATCGGAACAGTCGTCTCCCGCCACTACGAGCAGCCGTGTTCTCCCTCCCCTCGAGACTCAGTCCAGTAAACCCCACTACACCACCGTCTCTATCCGCTCTATATCTCCTTAATGCCTCCCTCAAATGATCCGGTAGCAGGGGTCCAAGATCCCTCTCATCCACCTCAACATGCTCGATACCATCCCTGCTGATTTTGACCTTGTCCTTCGACTCACCATCATCCTCCTTCCCAACAATCTGCACACTCCCCTCCCTCTTCACCCTCTGCTTCTCCTCCTTCTCCCCTTCCAGCCTCGCAGCCGTCCACTCCATCTGCACCTGCAACGCCCGATCCACAATCTCTCCCACAAACACCTTACTATAAGCGCTAATAGCAGTGACCACGCTCTGCGGCACGCTCTGACTCAAGGTCTGATTCGTCAGTCTCCTCACCACCTCTTTCTTGAGATGAATGCGATTCCACAACTCGTATCTCTGCGCGTTGACAGACGCAACCTCCTGCACCTTCTTCTTCCGCACTTTTCTCTCCTCTTCATCCGTCACATCCGGCGGGATCCCCAGTCCTCCGTCCTCGGCCAATGTCAAAAGCGAAGAAAGGAACATCGCCCGCCGCTCCTTCTCCTCTTCCAACCTCTCCCGTCCCAGTTTCCCCCCTGCTAAGAGGTCGCCGTCCTCCTCACCCTCTTCTTCCTCCTCTTCCTCCTCCCCCTCAGGCACCGCTGTGCCCGCTTTCGTGCTCCGTCCCCCGTCGCCCGACAGCATGCTTGTCGTCTCGGCACGACTCCGTCCACCCCGGCCCCGTCCTCGACCGCGTCCTCGTCCGCGTCCGCGCCCCGCTCCGCGACCTGAGATCGAGGACGTGGGCCCGTCGATGTTGCTCGCTGGCACGCTGCCGACGGCGGACGCGATCTCGTCGTCGTCGAAGTCGGAAATCAGCGAGCCGGGGGAGTAGGCTTCAGCGCCGTTTGGTGGGTCAGAGGGTGGGAAGGAGGTTTGTCGGAGGGGGTGCGAGGAGGCGGATGCGATGGAGGGTTTGCGGCGTTTGGTGGGTGGGCCGCCGGGGAGGGTGAGGGGAGGGCGCTTTTTGGGGAGCGCGATGGTCGGTGGTGGAGAGGCCATTGTTGTGGTGTATTAGAGGGGTGACGAGAGGGTGCGGGCTTAGAGGAGTGATAGGTGGGATCGCAGGCGCTTGTAGTGCTGATCCGTAGCCGCTTGAGAGCGGAGCTGTGAAAGTAGAGTGAGGTTGTGAAGTGGATCGTAGGTAGGTAATAAGGGAATGTCGAAATACTTCGTCAAGCCATCAGACTTCCCCAGGTCTATGTAGCTAGCGTTCCAGATGCGAAGGATATTCTGAAAAGCAGCATCGGCGCGGAAACAAGGCACAAATTTCAGTAGCAAGGCACAAATATCAGTAGTGAAGGCAAGCTTGCTGCACAGAGAGATAGATGCAGCTCCTAGCCGCCTCTTACAGGGCAGGTTTAGGCGAGGGAGCACTCCCGCATGGTCGGACTCAGAGGTGTCCTCCGACGTCACAGACGTGACCATTACATGTCAGTTCATCTTTGGTATCGGTGCTATATCCTAAGGTAAATGTTTTCTTCCCTTACTCCCACTCTTTCCTTAGATTATATCGCGAGAAAGTACTAAACCTCTTTGTCGCGATGCCTGCCTCTATTCCTACCCCAACCATTCCGTCCGGTGGCTTGTTCTCCGCCACCGCCTCCATCACCATCAATGCCTCAGCGGAAACAATCTACAAAGCACATGTAGATCCTCGGACCTGGCCAGAGTGGAACTCCTTCGTCCCCTCCATGAACATCAAATCTCATGACTCGGGAGTAGATCCATCCTGTCCTCTCCTCCACCTTGGCACAACCATGCACTTCACAGTGCAAATGTCCCCATCATTCAAGACCAAGTCTATAGAGCAGATCAGCATCCTGTCGGATCCGCCCAAGGCTTCGGATTCGGTCGGGACAAAGTACAGCGTTGCGTGGAAGCAGACTATGATACCTGGAATCGTATTACGGACGGAGAGAGTCAACGAGATCACGAAACTGGAGGGCGGTAAGTGCGAGTACCACACCTGGATGGTATTTGCTGGACCAGCAGCTTATGCGGTCCGATGGGCACAGGAGTCGAATTTGCAGGTCAGGTTTGAGGACTGGGCCAAGGACTTGAAAGCGTGGTGCGAGAAGCATGACGGGAGCGCCGAGACTAAGGTCGAAGAGGATTTGAAGACGGGTGAGGACGTGAAGGCGAAGACCTGATGAGTGAAAGAAGGCCAGGAGATCCTGACTGGAGTCGCGCGACAGTGGTGACCAACACACGAAGCTGTACTTGTCGGGTCCACAACCATCTACTGTCACTCAGGAACCAAGGAGGAAGACAGCGCTGTGCAGACCAAAGCACCCCGTGTTATACTTGTTGATCTTCTCACACTTGCCGAAGGCCCGCCTGTACTGGATGGCAAAGCTCTAGCCTTGACGGGTCCTGTCCACCCCTGTGAAGAGGCTAAGCTCGCCTGTTGAATCATCCTACTCTCGAAATGGTCCGCGACCTGATATCACGATCTCAATCGACTCGCTTACACGCTTGGCAATTGCTAACGGGTGAAAGCTTCTGTCACCGGCCTTCTCAAGCTCGAGTATGGTTCATATCACTTTCGAATCGCACTGCACTCTGTGAACACCCTAGGATGGCCTCGAAATAGGACCTGATCAAGCTTCACCGCTACATCCGATGTAGTATAGTGGCTAGTATGATCCGCTCTCATCGACATCGTCGTAGGACCGGGTAGACCAGGGTTCAATTCCCTGCATCGGAAATGAGTAAGAGAGCCGTCGAGAGCTCACTTTTTGTTTTGAAATATTTGGAGCGTATTGGGGACGGAAGCGAGGGCCAGGGAGTCAGCCTGACACATGTGCCGGACGGGAAGGCCGAAGCATATGCACCAGACGCTCTGATTGCGCAAAGGAGATTTTTTGGTGGCGGCAGTGGGTGATATGAAAGTGGACTATTAAGGGGCGCGAGCGCCAGAGGCGGAACGGGAGGAAAGGAATTTCGACGCTTTGTGGGGCCACAGAACCATTTACGCACAACGTGGGAGACTGTTCTAACAAGGAGAGAAAAGGATATAATAAAATCGGCGTCGACCGTGATGAGCACACAAATTGAACAAGAATAGAACATACTCTGAAGTGAAGAGAGCCTGCTGGCATCGACTTGCATTAATCACTACCGATGAAGACCAATCATCTTTGTTTTAGGTCTTATGCCACTGAATCAAGCTTATGCAAGATATCAAGGTCCGTCTAGCGGATGAAGCCCATGCAGCCAGGTAATCAAATTTCTAGTATGCTTAACTTTCACTTAAGCCTTCTGTAATGTCTGGCCACCGCTCACGCAAAGCTGCTCGGCCGCGGCGCAACAGCTCTGAACGGACGGCCACACTCAACTTACCTCTCCTCGACCATCAGGCCTGCTACAACATCCTCGATTGCCAGCAACAATAGAACATCGACTGTGCTGACGTGATACTAGATGACTATGTAACCATACATACCATCATCGTTTCCCAACCACGAACAAGTGAAGATATTCCTCTCAAAGATCTCAGCTCATAGGGGAAGACGTGGACTAGAGCAGAACAGGTATGATAGAAAGGTACTAGTATCTCCTGCACCACAACGTCAAGCGAACCATCAACCCTCTTTGCGCGCTTCCAACCGATCGATCCAGTCACCGATGATTAATCACAACTCTGGAAGGCAGCATGTCTTGCTGCTTCGCTAAGTAGCAAGCCAAGCCAAGCCATCTCCTCTGCCAGCCTCTTGATGCGCTTCCAGCTCGAATCCTGGTGGTGGCTATGCTGCAAGCGCTCGGTCCGGCGACAGTGGCATGTGAAGGAGAGACCATCAGGGACGAAAGGCGACGAGCAGAGACGACAGGCAGCTAGTGGTCGAAGTGATCATGACTTGGTCGCATAGAGGTCCTGGGTTTGTACGCTCTAATTTTGGGGGAGAATGTGGTCGTCCATAGACGAGTCATACTGGGGGTTGGATACTGAAAGGTCCTTCATATGAGGAAGGGCAGTGGTGAATGACCGAGAGGACATGTAGCGTTCATGAACTACATGTCGGAAGGATGACGAACCGTCAGGCAGAAAGAACATGACAAAGGTGAGTCAAACCAGCAGAATTGGTACAGCAGACAGTAAAGGACAAAAAAGGGAACTGATATACACAGTACTACCAACGTGTCTTCCCCTCCCTTCCCCAGCAATCTGTCATCGGGTCACGCATGTGCGGAAAAGGAAAGAAGCAGCTCAAGTTTCAACTCCACGGACTCTGCTATGCAATTGTGACATCGTTCTTTTCTTGGTTCGCACTCGGGTCTGCTCGGATTCATGTTGACAATCTTCTTTCGCCGTTCAGCCGTCTCTTCGAGATCCGCATCGTCATCGCTCCTGCAAGAACAACAAGGGTCAGCACGATCAACCACACATCGATAATGATAAATGGAGACTACTATGACTCCGAGGTGACGGAATCGTGTCCATTTACCATTGTCGGGGTGCTCGTGCCGGACGACTTTTTCGTCTTAAGGGTGAGTGGGAAGGGGTATTCCTCTGGATCTTCCTCCTCACTGCAAGAGCATTAGCATCTATCTTTCACTTCGCGGGTGTATGAAAACTTACGGCAGCTTCCAGGCAATGTAGTCCTCGGTGCTTAATCCCTCGCGTCCTTCTTGAATGCTGGCAAAGTCACCAGGAGTCATCATGCCTGATCTCTCCCTCGGCGAGCCTGGCACGGACAAAGGACGGGTGATCTTGACTTCAGTCCCGTCGAAGAATCCCTGCTCCTCAACACCATCGTATGAATCTGGGTATGCCCGTCTCAAAGCCAATTGTCGCGCCTTGACGTATTCCATTCCCATTCTCTTCCAGTCAAGCAGATCTGACAATCTCTCAGTTCTGTTCCTCTGGTTGATCCTTTGTCGCCTGCTCTTGCGGGCAAATTCGAACATGAACTCGGTGAGCTGGTTCACGCTGTCCTCGACACCCTTCGTCCGGCGATCGACAATGTAGATACCGTAGTCTTGCGCGTTTTCGATCAGCTCTTCCATGTAGCAGCCAAAACCGGACAAGTTGGTGGTGATGCTTGGCACACCCATGACGGTACACTCGGCAGGTGTGTAGCCCCAGGGTTCGTAGTAGGAGGAGAAGACACCCATGTGGGTACCTCGGACGAAGTCGTCGTAGTCCATTGGTAGTACAGGGTTGCCAGATGACAAGAATTCAGGGTGGAAGACAACCTTTACGCGATCGCTTGGCTGGTTCCAGAGCTGGCATCTTCGGAGCTGGTTGAGAATAGGATCTTCAGAATCATTGACCATGTTGTGTGTGACGATGGGAGGCAGAGTGTTACGCTTCATGGCAAAGAGACGACGTCGGAGCATGACCTTGTCCTGCGCAGAAAGCAGATCCTTCTCATCTGGAGGCTCCTGACCCTCGTGCCACTTTAGCGAGCGCTCAAAGAGCTTGCGACCAATGTTCTTCTCGATCGAATTGACAGTGTCGTGGAGAGCCTTGACAGTTGCTTGTCCCTTAAGGGCTTCGACTGCGAGCGAGGTAGTCTGAGCGGGCATGATGATGAAAGCGACAATGGTCATGTCTGAGCCTGCTGATTTCATCCGATGATTCAGGCGGGCCAGTGATTCGATGAACATGTCGACACCTTTGTTCCTGTACTCGTAACGACCGGCGGTGAAAAAATAGAGCGTCTTCTCAGGATCAAAGTCATTGTGGCCATAAAAGTGTCCCCGGACGAAATCGTTAATCTTTTCCTTGCTCGTTTGATGCAGATTCTGGAACTCGTGGGTAGCGGAAAACTTTTTGACATTGAGACCGTTAGGAAGTACTCCATCGGGCTTGCGCTTGAGGAGATGCTCGGATTCGTAGGCGGTAATGTGCGAGACGGTGGTGAAAACATCAGCAGCGTGGGCGGCACCGCGCTCTATGCAGTATCTGTGGTAGATTCCTCTCTTTCCAGCTTCAGCATCGACGTCGAAGTATTGGAGGTTGTTGTAGAAGTCGACATTACCGGCGCAGAGATATCTACCGAGGAGAGTTGCGTGCGTGGTGAAGATGGTTGTGCAGTCGATTCGTCGCTTCTTGCAAAGAGGTAGTGCAACACCAGCAAGCCATTCGTGGAATTGAGCAACCACTGCGCGCTCCTTCTCGTGGTAGACGTACTGGGAAAGTCAGTCCAAGTCATGATGGCCGTTGTTCCGGTCTCACCTCGCCCAAAAACCATGCGATTAGGTAGCCAAAGACAATTGCCTCGTTCGTCTCATGGTCGTCAGCTGGAGAGGGGATACCGGCAATTGACCACAGATCCCCTTTCCACTCGTCGAGCTTGTAGTATCCAGTGCCGGTATCGAAAAGCAGGACCCGCGGGGCACCATCGATCAGCCATCGTCCGTAGAGTGTTTGAATTCCTCGCTCGTTCATTGACTTGATTGTTGCGATCATAGCAGGATCCTTCGGCTCGAGTTCTTCGACTTCGACTTGCGCCTTGATCTTGTCAGCTTGGGGCAGTCAATTGGTTCGTGACTACATACCGAAGCCCTGTTCCAGGGACCGAGCAGAGTGTAGGCTGAGCCATACTCGGCGGTTGTGACCTGAGCTTTCGACTTGAGGACTGAGTAGATACCACCGACTGCGAATGATCAATTGAAAGCCCTGGTTGTATTGGCATTGAAACATACCCCGGTTGGCGACTTCTGTCGCGACCTCAAAGAGGACGTGATTCCGTACGTCCCGCTTTGACATTGTGATTAGGGTAGTAATACTAAAGCAAAGATGGTGCTGTGCCTGAGCGAACTCGAGGTGGTTTCACAAGCACAAGCGTGAATGCGACAGTCGGTGAGCAGCTCTGTCCTGGGAAAAGGAAAAAAAGACTATTGAGGGAGCTCGGGCTCTTTACGCAAAGTGATGAAAGAGTGGGAGGGAGCTCGCTGGGCCGTTGGAGCTCGGCGTGTCGACAGTTTTGCGGAGAAGGTCGATGGGCTGGTGGTGCGGAGATTTCTCAACTGCTTCGGATGCGTCGACGCGAGATTGTTCACCGTTGCGTGGACAGTGGGAGGATGATGAGACGCGAAGAGGCTGGAGATGCGTTTATGTTTCTGAGCTCTTACTCGTAAGACATCCGAAGTGGCTGACAGGACCTTCTCACCCAGTCAAAGGCTGTCTAATGCATTGTAGAGTATAGACGCAGGGCTGGCCCATCAAACATGAAATGACGTCTCAACGGACCTGGCATTGGCTTAGAAAATGGCCATAGCTTGGGGCTTGAAAATCCCACTCGGCAGCCTTTCCATAAACAATATCCCACCCGGCGGGTCAATGCCTGGGAAGCCGATCTTTTGGTGATCTCTACTCGTAAATTTACCATGTTCCGTGCAGATACTCATGACGGTCCCTTCTCCGCGCGGGGTCATTGTGGATCAAAAGGTGGTCAAGATCGGTGCGATGCTGCAAGAACAAGGATTCTACCGAAAATGATTGCAGCCGGTCTCGGTGGTATCATTGAGCTTAACCCAACAATCTGGGGATCATCCATGAGGCATTTCTCGTGGTTTCCCCAGAGTCTCGACAAGTCTATCCGATCTGTCAAATGTTGGGCGGCACAATATTCTCAGCCTCTCACGCGTTTCACGAGTCGGAACGAGATAATTATTTTCTGCTGGGCCCAAGGGTCCGACAGGTCCGACGGCTTTCAATCGTCCTGAAATTCTTCGATGAGAGCCCGCCGCGGTTCAGCTGTCGATCATGCCTCGCTCCGTCCCGTTCCTATTCTTGACAGCTAAGGGTGGGATGTAAGCATCTGTGCACTGGCTCTTGCTTCAGCCTTCTCTTTACCCGGCACAATTACAAACGGGTTCACGAACCGTCATGGTACGATGCACAAAGGATGGTTCTTGTCGTGTGATGAACGACCAGCAACACACCGGTCGCGTCGCGGAATCATCACGGAGCAACGTCCACGCTGAACTCAAAATTATCATCCATTCTAGGTCTTTACACGAAATGAACAAGACCAAGTTCCGAACGATAGTGGCTTCGTCTAATCGAAGCAACTGTAGACACCAGAAGCCTTGTAGAATCTCCCACCGTCCAAAACGCCTGTCCTGGCGCAAGTCGTGTTGTTTTTCTGAGGGATGACAATTTCAATCCATGATCCGTTCCCATCACAGGTCGACACGTCCTTCCATAACTTCAGCTTGCATGTCCTGTCGCTTTGCTGATGAATGCCGATGCCGTAGGTGTGGAACTCATTGCAGATATCACTGCTCAAGCTGCCACTTGCCACTTTGGTGCTACCGCAGGATCCACTCGTCGAGGTGAGATAATCCCCATCAAAGCTCAGGAGTCCTTGATAGAAATCAATTGGAACTGTCGTGGTCGTCGCAGGTGTACCCTCCATCGGCGCGGCAAAGGTAGAGCCAAGGAAGGCGGAGAATGCCAGAAGAGCTGTGCGTAGAGAAAGCATTGTCTTGGATTCAAGCGTGTTTTGGGAAGGCACTGAGTTCCTGTCTGTTGACTTGATTGACCTACTTCATGTCTCTGAGACTCTTCTCGGTATGTAAATCATTCAAATACGAGATGGAATCAATAGTACCATACTCAGCTGAGTTGGACGGGACGTCCGAGGAAATGATCGGACCATCTCACTTTCGTTGGACAGGATTGAGTGAGAGAAATCCAAAGCATTGGGTAAGCTCCACTCGAGCGAATGCCTCTTGACGGGGAGTAGCTAACAAGGATCATGTGCAGATTACGGTGGAAGTCCTGACAATCAAATCTGCTGGACGAGATTCTCCCCACTGTGCGGCCCTAGCCCGCGTTCTGGTCGTACGGAGAGGCCTGACGACTGTGATCTTATCTCGGGAATCCTGAAGAATAAGACTTGATGGTGGTCAGCGATGATGTCCATTTTCGCCGGCGAGAATTTGACGTGAAAAAACCGGATGAGGTCGAAAGGCAACAGGTAGAGTTCAATTATCCTATGCAAGGGACATGTGACCGAACCGTTCTGGAAAGAGCCGAGGCAATGGGAGAACGATGCGGAGAACATCCTTACTTTCTTGCGGAACCGTACCCTCATGTACGGATGAGTGATCACGATACTGCTTGAATACACTCGGAGAACCCATCCATCCCTTCACAATTCCCTTCTCACATCTTCACTTTTTCCTTTACAAGTGTTGTAGACACTCGAGACAGCGACCATGCCTTTCAACACCGCCCTTACGAGAGCCCTCGGCATCAAGAGTAAGCAGGAAGCCAAACACCTCTCAAACTGAACACTGACAACAAATGCAGTCCCTGTCGTCCAGGGCGGCATGCAATGGGTCGGTTTCGCCGAGCTCGCATCAGCCGTCAGCAACGCAGGTGGTCTCGGTCTTGTACACCTCCCCTCTGGCCAAAACGAAGCCGTCTTATTGACCATCTGCAGCTCACAGCCCTCACACAACCAACACCAGAAGACCTTCGCAAGGAGATCCGAAGATGTCGGAAGATGACCGACAAGCCATTCGGTGTGAACCTCACACTTCTGCCATCTCTCAACCCGCCTGACTACCCCGCCTACGCACGAGTAATCATAGAGGAGGGTATCCGGATTGTCGAGACCGCCGGTAACAGCCCTGGACCCGTCATCAAGATGCTGAAGGCCGCCGATCCACCATGTGTCATCCTCCATAAGTGCACAACCATCAGACACGCACTCAGCGCCGTCAAGCTCGGCGTCGACTTCCTCTCGATTGACGGCTTCGAATGCGCCGGCCACGTGGGCGAGTCCGACATCACAAACTTCATCCTCCTCTCCCGCGCACGACAATCGGTACCCATTCCCTTCATCGCCTCCGGTGGTTTCGCAGACGGTCAAGGTCTAGCGGCGGCGCTCAATCTCGGCGCAGAAGGTATCAACATGGGCACTCGCTTCATGTGCACGGTGGAGGCGCCCATTCACCAGAAGATCAAGGAAGCCATCGTCAACGCACAAGAGTCGGACACAGAATTGGTCATGAGAAGGTGGACCAACACAACAAGACTGTACAAGAACCAAGTCACGAAAGATACGGTCAAGATCGAGAAGGAAAGCAAAACGGGCAAGTTCGAGGAAATTGCTCCCCTCGTGAGCGGAAAGCGAGGTCGCCAGGTCTTCGAGAACGGTGACCCCGAGTTCGGCGTGAGTATACCATCGACCCCGCTAGTGAACATGCGGGGTTCCCATAGTGCTAAACGCTAACCCCTGAACAGGTGTGGACTGCTGGTCAGGTCATGGGTCTCATCCACGATATCCCTACTTGCGACGAGCTTGTGAAGCGTATCGAGCGTGAAGCTATCGATGCGCTGCAGAAGACCCAGTCCCTACTTGTAGATGAAGTCCCGCATGGTCAGATCGCTGGAAAGTCTTCGGATAATGTTCAGGCTAGCTCGAACGCTTCGGTACCTAAGGCGAAGAACCCTGGAGCTGAAGTTTGGGGTATTGGTAAGAGCAAACTATAAAGATCGTACTATGTAATAGATCATAGATGATTCACTGCTGTCCAACATCCAGAGTTCGCGCAGGTGCTTTTGGATCATGAGATGCTCGGGGCAATGCCGATCCCCAAGATGAGCTATCGAAATACTTGACGTTCGAGCAGAGGAGCACGAGAAGCTATGGCTCTCCTCTGTGACTTACAAGATCACGCAACAGGTATAAATACAGCCAAATCTGCTGATTGCTCAACACCACCAACTCGTCGATCTGATCACTCTTCCAGTCGTTCGCCCATTTTACCATTTCTGCTCTGCTGAAGATTAGCCATCCTACAATGCGAGCACTCGGTCTCATATTTTCTTGCCTCGCGTTGCACCTTGTCGGTGCCATGCGGATGCTTCCCGATCAATCGGACTCCGACTATCCTTCGTATCGGGGATTCTCGCGAGATGCGAAGGATGCAGAACGCGCTCAACTTTCGGCTCGCCAGGCACAAGTCGCTACGGCGGCGATGGGCGGCGAGGCATTCATGTCAAATATGTTATTTGGATTTATGGGGAACGCCCTCACTGGAATCTTCCAGAAGTTCACAGGCCTGCATTCTGGCGCGAGTGCCAGCGGTGATGGTAGTACTGCGAACAGCGGCTCGAAGGATGGCAGTGATGTCAATCAAAAAAGTAACTCAAGTTCAGGACAGAAGGACAATGACAACAACGATGTTACTGCACCCAAGATTCCTTTCATCTGTGGGACTAACAACAACAATCAAGACGGCCAGAACAACGTGTATGGCAACAACAATGCGGTTGGTATTGGTGCGCCACCTCAAGCATCCAGTCCGGCAAGTTCCAACATACCTGGTGCGATGACCTTGACGCCAGCCAGCCAGTCTCATGCCGGGAAACATGCAAAGCGCTTCTTGGACGACGATGATACAGTTCAAAACAACAATGACAATCGACAGTCCATCAACAACGACTACCTCAACAACAAGACCAACCTCTATATCACTCACAATAATTGCCACATCAACATTGTCGGCACGGTCACCGCTAACGGACCCATCCAAACAATTACAGCACAACCAGGTAAAACAGTTTCAGTCATTACAGTAGCTGCTGCAACCCCTTCATCGCCGTGCGTACAGATGCGATTCATCTTGACAAAGGCAAAGGAGAACAGTCAAACCATACTTAAAGTTGGCCAAGTGGGAGACCGATGCCAAAACCTCACCACTATCTGGAATGCTGCCCAAACCATGATCAACAGTACGCTGTCGCTGCTGTCTTCGTTCTTTCTACATTTGGTCTAAATTGGTATATGTCGTGTTAAAAAGTGCCCAGAAAGTCTACTTTCGAAGTGCACAAAAGCAATACATTGGCTTCATCTATCCATCTTCTCCCGACTTCGAAATGAGCGCTTTTGCAAGCAGGGCTTCTTCTTGTGCCAATATGCTACACAGCTGTCTTGCTCACAATGCCCCGACTCGTGGGCGTTCTCCACAGTCTCAATGAACTCTTACGCCGCTTTGAGGAGCTGCTTAGCGCAATCACCAGCAGGGGAGCAGCGGAAGCTTGCCAGGAACTAGCTCAACTGGTACGGATCCTAACTTCGATTGTGCATGAAGAACATGCTCGTCCGCTGGCTCCCCAGCAGTCGTAAAGCTTCGTGAGCTGGAATGCAGCTTTCAATCGTATGCAGCTTCGAAATGCGCTTTTGTCTTTTCTATATTCATGAAAGTGTTGGTGTATGTCGCTGACCATACTGCGCAAGTCATAAAGGTGAATAGCCAGTCTCCCCTTGTCTTCTTCCCCTTCCGTCCCTACTCGTTCATGATGTACCTCGTATCCGCTGTCCTGCTATCTCTCACGTTTGCTTCTCCTCTGCACATAAGAAGACACGAGCTCCTCTCCAACAAGGGGGACAGCAGTCAGCTCTCATCAGGGGACCTCCAGCATGATGGAATCATTCCACCACCATTACCTCAATTGCCAGACCTGGCAGAACCTATCAATATCAAAGCAAATGCGGGAAAGCCAGAGCGCGCTGCTACCCCTGCTCTAAAGCCTTCCATAACACCCACCGCTCACCAAAGCTCTCAACCCACCAATGACCGAAGCTCCGCTCCACCAGTCATTGTCCCAATCGTGGCGAAGAAAGACGAGAAAGTCTCATCCCTCACGTCAGCCTACGATCGCTACCAGGCCGACATGAAGACGTCCAACTACTTCCTCATGAAGTCCGTCAAGAACCGTCCCGCTCCTGTGATAGGTCAGTGGAGCATAGAGAGCTACATTGCTCAGCGGGACGCGAAACCAGTGCAGAGGCCCATCGCGGCACAGATTGCTTGGAAGGTACATGAGGTATTCTTTCCTTACTCGAGGTGACACACTGGACGGTCAAGCGTGTCGAGTAGCGGTAGAATTGAAGGAGCTAGAGGGGAGTAGAGTGTATGTTGGGAGGCTAATGCAGGTGGAGTCCCTGGAGCAACAGTGATGCGCTGAGACTTGAGCACGTTCAGGAGTAGCGCTATGGGAGAGAATGCGAGACGAACGACTTCATACTTCTCCATCATCAGCGTCGATGAGAATAAGATTTGAATCAACAGAGCTTGAGCTCCATGACCAACCTTACACAGAGTCAGCCGTCGTTCACTGCATGCACAACTGGTGTCAATGGCAAGCAGGAACCACATCACTTAATTTACGCATAGCAACTCTGGGTATACTTTGCTTTCTCAAAATTTATAATATCGATCTTGACATTAGGTTCTGCGCTACTGTGCAGCAGGTACTATAGCGCTCGTGGACCTCAACACTCACTGAATGGAAGTCAAGCACAACTGGTATCAACCATACATTCACATATCTACAAGCTCAAACCCACGCTGATCTCTGCCAGAAGCAAGCACTACAACATCGGCTTCTCCAAAGCCTCCACCTGTCCCCTGACCACAACCCTCGGCCTCGTCCCCCTCTGGAACGTCTCCTTCGTAGTCCACTCCGGCCCCAACGGCAGCCTCAGGCTCCTCTCATACTGCTCCTTGCGCTCAAACTCATGCGGCAGTTGAGAAGCGAAGTACTTCTTCCCCTTGCGTTCCTGGCGCTCACTGATAATCACGTTCGTCAGTTTCGCGTCGCGTCGATCGGCTTGACGCACGCCGTTGACTTTGTTCTTGAACAGCGGATTGTGTTTCTGTTTCGCGTTGGCTTTGCGCACGGATTTGGACAGGCCACTGCCTGCCCAGGAGCCCCAGCCTGGTAGGTGTGACGAGGTTTCGTGCTCGTCTTCGGATTGGGCCAGGGCGTCTTTTTCAGCGGAGAAGTCGAGGGCTACGTCGTCGCCTGCGAAGGCGCGGGCGTGGAAGGCTTGTTGTTGTTGAGAGGCTGTCAGGGGGCTGTCGGACTCGGCGTCGGAGGCGTGGTCGATGGGAAGAGAAAGGATATTTGAAGTGTTGGACTTGGTTGGCTTGGGCTTGCCGTTGAGTGCTGGGCGAGTTTCGGATGGCGAGGGGATGTATTCTTGAGCTGGACCTTTCTTGTTTTTGCGCCCACTGGTTTTGGCTGTCATCCATGCGTCGATGTCGTCGGATGTGGTGGCGTCGATGTGTCTCGATGCTTTTGGCTGTGGGCCTGTGCCATTTGATAGCGGTTTGGAGGCAGCCTTCTTCGTATTGTGAGGTTGAGATTGCTGAGGTCGCTCAGTGATGATCTCTGGCTCCTCATCTTGCTCTTCATTCTCAGAGTCCGGCTCCTCGAGGACATTCTTGATGACCTTCTGCTTTGGCTGCGGTATGTTCTTCGATTTGGGCCCGAACACTTGTCGACCGATGGTCGTGTCTTCATCAAACTCAGCCTCTGATCCATCGCCGCCATCAAGCTCTCTCCTCATCGCCCTGATCGTCTCCTCATTCTGCGCTTTCCTCGCCGTCTCCGCTCTCTTCATAAAAGCCATATTACCCAGCCCCTTAGTATTCTCACCATCTTCTTCTTCCAATCTGCTCAACTGCCTCCCCAATCTTTCCCTCTCCTCCTCACTGCCCTCATCCGAGTCTCCCTCCTCTTCACTCTCACTCCCGCTCTCCTCCTTCCCCTCCATCCGTCTCCTCAGCTCCTCATTCCGCCTTGCCATGTCCACGACCCCTTCCCTAGCATCGTCATCCCACACCGTCCTACCACTCTTCTTCATCCCCTTAGCCCACTTGCTCTCCTTATGCCTTCCTCCAACCCTCTCCAACGCGCGCAACCTATCTCTCTTCTCCCTCTCATCTTCCCCCTCCTCATCATCTCCCATGATTTCCCTCCTTCTCTCTTCATCCCTCTCACGTTCCTTCCTATGCACCCTCCTATAGCTCTTACTCTTAATCTTCTTGATCCTCTTCGCCTTGATCTCCTCACGAAACAACAGTTCTCTTGCCTTCCTCAGCGCAGCTCGACGCGCGAGCACCTCCTCAAGCGGCACCTCCTTCATAGCCAACTCCTCCCCAGCGCGAATCCGGTCTTCCTCCCTCCCTTTCTTCGCAGTCGCTAACCCGCTTTCCTCCAGGATGCTGCGTATCGCGCCTTCGAGCTCGTTCGCAGGCGCATCTTCGCTGACGCCGACGAGCTGGTTCTCGCCCACTGGTGCGGACTTGCTGGGGTCCGCGAGGGGGAAGGACAGAAATTCCGCGCGGCGGTTGTGCACTACTGTGTCTTGCCACTTGTCTAGCTCTTCTTTTGCTTTGTGCAGCGCGACGGAGCGGTCGAGTTTCGCTTGTTGCCTAGCCGGTAAGGGAGCGTTTAGTTTTGCGCTGGTGCGAGAGGGACGATTGGAGGTGAGAGACTTGAGAGACTTGCGGAGCGTAGGGTCTGTGACCGTGGGGAGTAGGTCGGAGATGGCGAGCTTTTGCTTTGAGGTGAGGGCATATTCGGATGGCGGGAGGGACTCGTGAACGTCGCCTGCGGACGGGTCGGATTTGGTCGACCGGGGCTCCAACGAGGCGACCAGGTCTTGGAGTTTGGAGATCTTGGCTGCGGACGAGTTGCCTTGAGAGGATGCGGAAGTGCTAGACGCGGCGTCTGACTCGCTGTCGGCTTCGGAGCCGCTATCTTCGTCCTCGTCCTCCTCGGAGGAGGCGGGCTGGTCGAGCATGGTGGCGAGATCGACGCCTTCGTCTCCAAAGTCGTCTTCCTCCTCATCCTCCTCGTCAGACTCATTCAAGTCCATAGCCTCGTCATCGCTCCCTTTTTGAATCTTCCGAGGCGCTTTTTTCTTCGTCTTCTGACCCGGACCAGCGCCAGAGCTGCCTCGAAACGTGAAGCCCTCGAACCTCTCTTCGTCACTCTCGCCAAATGCGTCATCGCTGTCCAGATCGCTATCACTGTCCTCTCCTATTTCACCTCCCATGCGCCATTCATTACCAGAGCTGTCACTGCCGTGATCCGAGTCGTCTCCTTTGCTTCTTTTCGTGTCTCGACCCTCATCATCATCGTCCTCGCCCTCGCCTTCATCATCCGAGTCCGCTCTTCGTCGTTTGGTAGGTCGGTCTACGCCTTCTGTCTCGCCCATTCGGTGCGACCGCATCTTTGTCTTCTCATCGACCACATATTGCGCTGCTGTAAAGGCATTCAAAGCCCTTTTCTGGGACTTTTGCACCTTTTTCCTGTTCGGCTTTGCAGTGGAGGCGGGGATGGTGTTGGAGCGAGCTATGCGTCGTGCCATGATGTGCTACCGTCAGGAGTGATCTCTTGAGACTCAAGAAGACTCTTCCGCAGCTGAACTGCCGTCACACGTATTATCGGCGGTCGAGTCAGTAGCAAATGGATGGCGATATTCCCAGTGCAGACGAAATCTTGGCCCGCAGTCGTACAAAAATCTCAGGGTTAGGGTTTGCGGAGAAAAGCTCACCTCCGCTCATACTACTACAATCTTGACTCCACCTCAATTTCATCCGTACCCGCATCAAGTCTTGCCAAATAAGCCTGTCCGACCTCCTCATTGAGTCTTACGATCGACTGACTCGCCTTCGAGAAAGATACGATGTTCCGCCCAACACTCTCTCTCCTCAACAAGCGCGCAACCCGCAAGCTTAAACTCACGACCAAAGTCGCAGGCAAAGACTTCTACAAGGGCGTTGGGACGGGCGCAATGGGTCGACACACCAAGCACGGCGGATATGTCATCGACTGGAAGAAGGTGCGGACATATGTCGTGCCTGCGGCGAGCGAAGGGGACGGAGAATTGACGCCTTTTGTGAGCAAAAAGGTGGAGAAGCCGACGAGTGATTTCAAGGGCACGACGGGGCCGATGGATGGCCAGGCTTGGTTGGGGAAATGGAGGGAGGGGGGATGGTATTGAATGCTGGACATTGAGCATGGGATTTGGCAATGATTGTGGGTGGGTGGGAGGGAGGATTGACGACGGACTTGAGGGCTCTGAGACGCCTATTCTGTGCGCCTTGAGACGTACTTTGGCCGACGGAAACGCCGGCTCGTGTCAAGCACAATCCCTTCGCATGAGACACTTGACGAAGGACAGGACGACAGGATGTGCTATCGACGATGCTGGCGATGGCAAGGTGGATTCAGAGATCGTGGGAATGTCTATCCGGTCTGGGAGCCAAGGATGGTATCCGCTGGACCTTATGCCAAACATGTTCGCCGGGTATCGATCATGCGAGGAGTGTGAACGCGAGCTCGTTGCGTGACGCATAGAGCCCTTCCACGATGCCGCTCCGCGATGCTGCAAGAGCGATGGCTGCGAGCGGCTGGCAATAGCGTGCTTAGGGGTTTGCTGTACCTGCAATGCCAATATGGTATGACGACAATGGAGACCTGCTCCGGCATAGTGCAACGAGAGTATCCGGTGATCTGGATGGTTTGGTGGAGATGTACAGGCATCTTGCATCATCTCCCTCCTGGGACATACACACTATCATGGACATGATTACATCCCGCTCTTCACAAATCGTGTATCTCTGCAACGTAGCCTCAGATTTGAAGTGTAGAATGTGCATTTCATTATCCATCCCACCCCAGCCCAAGTCGCCAGGCATAATCTATAGGTATCTCATCCATCATCACCCTTCCCAAACATATCCAGAATCAGCCGTTAGGGTATCTACAAAAAGCAACTACACCATCCCTTCCTCCCATCCCCTGCATCTTTCTCCCCCTTCCCTTGCCTGACCATGTCTCCGTCTACCTGCTCCCCCCCAACGCCGCGCTAAACGCCAAATACCACGTCCGACTCGCTCCACCATCCAAATACTGCGCATCAAAGCTGCTGTTACTGAACCAATTGTACGACGTGGTCGGATCAATAATAGCCAAATTGGCGTACAGAATACCCCTCCATCCAGCAGCGATGCTGTCCACTCGTCCGTTGCTGAAATACGTGTCCCATTCTTCCTGGACGAACGTCTGGCTGCGCACGTATGGGCTGAAGGGGAACAAAGGAATCATGTGGATACCCTGGATGTACTCGATGTTAAGGCCGAAGTAGGTTGCGTGGTCGAGTTTGTTCTCGAATAGCTGTAGCGTTGTTAGCATTATTTTACTATGCAGAAGTAGTGGGAAAAGGGAAGCGACTTACGATTCCTGCGGCCTTGTTCGGGATGTACTTGCTAGGCTGCACGGTATTGTTGCTCTGGAACAGATAGTAGCTTTGTACGGCACGCTTCTGCACGGCCATCATCAGTGCACCGCGGGCTTCCATTGCTACGTCGCCGGAGATGCGTCCCCACATCTTGATTGCGTAGACGGAGAGGGAGTCTTCTGACGAACTCTCCTGATCTTTACCATCGGCGGACTCGAAGAGGCCCTTTGCCCAAGAGTGGCCGTTGTACCAGTCGTAGGAGCGCGAGAAGGGGTAGTAGGGATCTGAGTCGGATGGGTTGCTGTAATCGCGGATGAGCATGTTCACCCAGTCGCGGTTCTGCTGGGTCAGCCATGTTGGGTCGAGGTACCCGATTACCGCGGCAGTGTAGACGAAGTAGGAGTAGTGGAAGTGGTGGTCGTTGTAGTAGGTGTTGCCAAAGTCCTGGCCGGAGTCACCGGTGGTGTAACTGCCCGTGGACAAGACACCACCCCACGCCGACTCGTAGGTCAAAGGGTATTGCTGGGTGTTGTTGACGAAGATGGAGAAAGCGCTTTGCAGACGTTGTAAACCAGTGTAGGCGACCGTCTTGTTCTTTCCCAAGTCATTGACAGCGTAGATGATCGAGGCGAACTTGGCGAGGCCCTTGCCGGAGAAGTACATGCTGTCCAGATTGCTCTGAGCGACAATGTCTTGACTCAGCTCCGAAGTACCGACTTCCAAGATGAGTTGCGTGGCCGTGGCACTGACGTTTGAGACGCTGCCTTCATCGGTGGTCCAAGGCGCGAAGCCAATGTCGGTAGGGAGATCAGGCTCGGCAAGGGTCCACGAGTCCCCAACGATGGCCGTAGCGATACCCTTTGTGATTGTCTGCAATTTGATGTTCGTTGTGCCCCCACTCGTGAGCGACTGGAGATGATGAGGCAGAGCAAACATCAGCAGAGAGCGAGAAGTAAGACCGCCCTTGGAGTAAGAGATGGAGTAGGTACCAGTAGTACCCGAAGCAGATCCACTGACGCGGGAAGAAGTCGCGTAGACACCAGCGGAGCTGTCATATAGGCCTTCACCACCAGGAGTAGAGCTAGGCAGCTTAGCAATCTGGATGGTGCCAGTAAAGCCAGCAGTGCCATTGATGTTCTGTGCGTTGGTTAGGGTGAAGGTGTTGCCGGGGTACGAAGTGTTGTCGGGGTTGACGTAGATGAGCCAAGTCGTCTGATCACCAAGGCTGGCCTTGTACTTGTAGACGTTGGTGTTATTGACCTTGCCACTGTAGAGAAGAGACAGCACAGAAACAGAGCTCTGAATAAGTGGGCTGGCATTAGTGTAGCGTGCAGTGACGTATCCCATGCCCTGCACAAGAGGGAAGGTAATCAGTGGTGAAGCGCCCGCAGCAGTGGCAAGGTTCACGTTGACCGAGTGTGCCGTCAAGCTATCAGTAGTGAGAACAGCACTACTGCCTATTCCCTGTGCCGTCATGATCAAGGATTGAATTCCGATCGGACCAAAGAAGTACCTCGGAGGATTCGTCGAAGTGTCGAATGCCAACTGACCATTCTCGATGTGAGAGATGACCATGCCCCAGGATTTCGCAACACCTTGACCCTTGGCCCATGTCAATGAGTATGGTTGCGTCCAAGTCGCCTGACCCTGGGTACCTAATAAGAAATTGGCGTAGAACTTGTTGGTCGAGAGCTTCGAGGTCTGTGGTACAATATTCAGCCGAGGGACAGGGTGATCAGATCGCTGAACAATTTGTGAAGGCGGGGCATCAGTCGCCATAGGGGCGAAGAGGTCCGCAGCCTCGATAGTGGGTCTTGCGGCAGCCATTGAGGTAGCAGGCAAAGAGGTGCTAGCAGTGTTGATCAGTGACAGAGACGAAGCACTCGAAGCAATGGAGGTGGCAAATGGCTGAGAGCTAGGGTTGCCCGAGGTATCGAGAGAAGAATGAAGTTCCTGAAAACATTTTAGCTTGCGCTCACAAGGCATGAAATAACAGATATCGAAGCAAGGCCTAAATGATCAAGATCAAAGCGGATCCAAGAAGTTGCAACAGTACTCTCGAGCGATTCGTGCGCCGTGGAAGCGCAGGAGACCATCTCGAAAGCGATTACCACGCCAGAGTGCTTGAATAGACGAGTATTGCAGGGTAAGAATACGTACACCAGAAGTTGCGACAATCGTAGGACTGGCTGTTTGATTCGCCGAGACCGACAAGGACATCAACGTCGTTAGCGACGTGAAAGTAGAGCTATCGCTTCGCCCGGACAGAGTGATGGTCGATGTAATGGTAGAAGTCGTCCTCCGAGTAGTCAAGCTTGAGAAGGTAGTCAGACTTGATTGAGCAGAGGTCGGAGTGTCAGGTTGGACTTGCGAAGGAGCTTTGCTCTTCTTGGATTTGGTCGTGGTTGTGGTTGTGGTCGTCTTTGGCTTCTTCGACTTCCTCGTAGTGGTGGTTGTGGTCGTGGTTTTCGGCTTCTTCGGCTTCTTCGACTTCTTCGTAGTGGTCGTAGTAGTCGTAGTCTTTGGCTTCTTCTTCTTAGTCGTAGTAGTCGTGGTAGTGGTCTTCTTGACCTGCTTCTGCTTAGAAGATGGCGCCTTGTTGACAGGAGTCTTCGCAGCTACCTTCTTCTTGGTAGTCGTGGTCGTTTTCTTGTTCTTCTTCTTGATGCTGGTTTTCACGACAGCTTTGACAGCAGGGGCTGTCTCGTCCGGGAATGGTATCTGAGATGATACAGTAATAGTCTGCGTTACACCGTTGATGACAGTAGGCACGAGCTTGGTCTCGTAGAAATGTGCGCGGACCTGTCCGTTGGGCGCGATATATAATAAGTTTGATTGAGGATCTGCCTCGGCATCACGCTCGACGTGTTCCTGATCGGCATGGTCAGTCCTGATATATCCACATGTACATATTGACAACAAGTCATGGAAGTGTCATGGTGTCGTCGAGTAGTAGGAGACTCGCTTACCCTGTGACATGGTCAGCTGAAATCTTTCACGAAGTACTTGTGTACTCACCGAGGATATGCTGATGCAATCTGTAACTGAGAGCATGTCAGCAACGCCCCCAAGGCAAGAGCTCTCTTCATCGAGAGAAGCTCCATGATGTCTGGTCAACGAGGGGTTGTGCTGAAGAAGAGTAGGGAAGAGGATAGAGGTATGATAAGATAGAAAAAGGTAACGGTCAGAGGGGAGTATGGGCAAAAAAAGCTCTGTGAACGTTTGTCAACCGTTCTTAACAATCTCTGGGACCTCTGCGCTGGCGCAGTTGAAGCGCTACTGGTAGCCTAGCATGAACAGTATGTGAGACCGGTGTTAGTGACCAAAGCGCCAGCGCGCAGCCGTGATGGTGGCTGTATGGCGGGCTGACCTGCAGGTGCAGGTGGTATAGTCCGGTGATGGGCTGTAGGGATCGACCTGTACAAGCAGACGTATGCCTAGCGGGGACAAGCGAGATGATCCGCCAGGCAAGCCGAACGATGGTTTAGGGGGAAATGAGAAAGAACAGGGAAAGAGAGCAGCGTTCGGATACTCTGCCGGGGACAGGGGTGGCAAAGGAGGTCTGAGGAATGACTTGTGAGTGATGTGATGTGTCTCAAGTATGAGCACGAGAACATGTTATACGGGCCTGACATGGTGGCCGTCGTAGAAAGTCCTTGTGTTGCGTCGTCTGGGAGATGGAATGAAGGGGTCTTGAATCTAGCAGTTTGCGCCACGATGCGTGTCCAACGGCTAGCCCAACGGTGTACGGTTGAGGCTGCTGAGGAATGCAAATGACTCGTCGGGAGGAAAAGGGAGACCAACCTCACCAGTGGGACATATGCCGAGCACTACAACGTGGACAGGTCGTTGATAATCCAATCTCGAAGACTTGGTTCTGCTCCGGCAGATCAGATGTCCACCAGGTAGAATGGCGACGCACAGGCGGTGGTCCAAGACCTTGCGATTCTGAGATGGAGGGTAGTTGGGGGTGACAATTACGGACTAGAGAAGTGACGAGATGTGTCGTCGTGAAGAAGGACACCAGACAAAATAGTACGATGAATCGAACATTGTAGGTCGGACAAGATTATCGAATGATGGTGAAGGATTGATTGACTTGGTTCGACGCAGGTACACAAATTCAAAATAGTGACCCGCAGGTGTTCTGGACCCACACCGGATCTTCTTCACCTTAATTCAGCTGCAGCATCACCAATCAGGTCTGTACATCCTCGTTTCTTCACCCAGAAGATGACCTGATGTTTCATCCTCATGCTGCCCTACACAGCGGGGTACATAAGTTCCAAAGCAAGGTGTCGTCTTTCCCATGACGAGCATGACAGATGGTCGTGGCACTACTTCGGGCCAGATGACCCGAGTGCCGCAGGATCACCTACCCGAATGTCCATCCCATCGACAATGCATTTGTCTTTCTCGATGTTTCTTGTCCGCCGATGACAAGACGGCTTGTTCTGTTAATTACTCTTGGTAATCGGACCATGTCGTGATTTTCGAGGTGGAGCCACCATCGTCTCCGAGTCAACTGTTGGCTACCATTTGCTGACTATCGAATTCATAACGGCCGACTAGGGGGGCGGAGGAAAGTCAAGGTACGAGATGACTGACATTCGTTATCTGGTCTGCCGCGCTCCGGAGATTCAGACTAGTAGAAAGTGGATAGGTATGAGCAGGAGCTGTGTCCGCTCTGTGCGACTTTATTCCCGCTTGCCATGTACCAGGTACCATTGCAGAGGGCGGTCGAATGACACCATGTCTCTCCACACTGTGTGGAGAAGCTCCACGCTAGAAGCACAAGAGAAGCAGATGCCATCGAATTCTCATTTCTGCAGTCACACGATGTTCCCATTTCCTCCATATGTGTCAGCTTCCATGCTGGTCCTGTCGACCTGAATTATTTCACCTGGCCCGTCTCTTGGCATGGAGTTCGCCTTAAGGTGCCAGCGGAGCGTTGGTCGTTACCCAAGCCAATCACCAGACCAACGGTCACGTCTACCTTATCACAGTCGTTGTAACAGCTGGTTGCGACCGCTCTGACACGGACAGCATTCCAGCACTGGCAAAGGATCATGAACGACGTCATTTTGGTGACCAGTGTAGCATTGGAGTGCTGAGTTATCTATGTTATCTCTTGGTCATGCGTGGCTTGGTTAGATACAAAGGAGAAAGTCAAAGGAGTGAATGTTTTGATTGTAAGAGAAGTCCATCCTGTCAAAGAGTGAATCCAAGCAAGAGCACGCAGTGCCATCCTGACAAGAAGTGAAAAGGCTCAGTGTGTAGACATGAATGCCTGGCCGAGCTGTCGTCGCCATCGGCTTGCTTCACGGATAAGCGTCATTGACCAGTCGCAAGTCATAGTCTTACCTGTGCAGTCTGTGTGAGCAATCAGATGTAATAGGTGGTGTCCTTGACATTGCGGTGAACGTTGCCAGTCCATTCGCTCAGGCCGCCCTCGTCAGTATCCTCGTTCGCCCCGATTGAACCTTCATGATATGTATGGTAGAGGTAGCAGCGAGTACGCTCACAGAGCAAGTCGGCGTAGTATGCTGGTGGACAAAGAGACACGGCTCGCGTGGCACGGTTGAAGAGGTAGCAGAGCGTGTGCGTCATCCTCTGTAGGCCGTCCGGTCCCATCTTAAGTTCGTCGTGTAGGACTACATATCGAGCAGGCTTGACTGTACCCTGGAGACCCGCGTGGGGCTGGAGGAAGAAGTCATAGACCTCAGGGTCGCTGACACCACGGTCAACCACGAGGCCAGGCCTGCAATTACCTGTGGTTGTGCCTCTGCCAGAACCCATAGACATGTTAGCATCCCTGGTCACGAGTCTATGGAGTAGTACTTACTGTCGAAGTCGTCTGTTTTGGCGGGATAGAATCGGGTATGATGACGCTTGGTAACTGTGATGATGGCAAGCTGTGGCCGCTGAACACCTTTGTACATTGCGTCAATTGCCTGGTTGATGGCAGTCCTTTCGTGTTGGAGAACAAGCAAGAATTGGCCGTCAGAAACACCATCACGATAGACAATCATCCTGGTTGGCAACTTGCCGCCGTTCCTCGCCTTCCACAACTGCAGCCGTTCGACGACCATGTCTTTCAGTGCATCCACCATTTCTTCCCGGCCAATCCTCTGACGGCGAACACTCCCGGGCCATTGTGCAAGTCTGGCATCCGTGTTTGCAACGACGGCCGCCAGGCTGGGTGTGGCCTTGCTCTGGCCCGGAGCAGGATGGGTAACGTCGATGCCTAAAAACATGGTGGTATCGTTCCAGATTCCTTTGTCACGGAGGTTCAGCTCTTGTGGCGTGAGGAAGTGGTTGATGCCGCCAGATTTGATGTTGAATTTGAGAGCGAGGTTGCCAAAGAATCCAGGATCTCCTCCGGGTGGACCCTTCCTGGGAGTGAATGCGTTAGAGAGCTTCTGACCTACAACACAGACTGACTGAACACCGTGCTCGACATCCCCCATCTTCTTGATGAACGAGTAGGTGAATTGGTTGTACTCGTCGAGCGCCCAAAGGCAGATGGGGATTTTCTTGGCTGCCATCTTTCTGCACACACCATCAATGGCCTTCTGGTACTCGGAGCGCTGCACAAAGGTGCTCCCCGCAGGTACTTCGCAAGGCATGTGAACGATATTGTCGACAATGAGTCCATAGCGACCAAAATGCTCCTTGATCCGAGTAAACAGTCCCACGACAGGACGCCCTTCGGCATTCCTAGTGTCCTCCAACTGCCTGATTGGGACGAACGGGGATCTCCCTCCACTGATTTTGCAGATGTCAACATAGGCCATGACGCTGATGCGGGCGGGTACATAGAACTGGACGTCCCTGAGATTCCAAGAACCAGGGTTGACGCGGACAGGCTTGTTCTGCCTGTAGCAAATACCGGGGCTGGGTATAATTCTGGCGGGAACTCGCACCAGCTTATTCGGGATCTGTAGTCCAAATTTAGCCTAAGACATGTCAGCTCGTCACCATGGCGATGTTGCAGGTCTACTCACATGCGCAATGGCTTGATCACTTGGGTTGAGTTTGAACATCGGGATTCCCTCCGTGATTATCCTCGTGGCATTTCCATTTGGAGGTCGAGCAGCAAAGTTAATCATTGCTTTAGTCTGATCTCCAGACAGCATGCGACGTACGGCTTGGGCTGGAGACATCAAGCAGAGCTGCAGAGGAATCCATATAGGCTTGGCATTGGTACCAACATTGACGCACGGCCAACCGTGGTCCTCATCGAAACCAGAATCGGGATACTTCTTCCGAAAGTATTTGAAAACGGTGGTGGTATCCTTCAGGCCGGTGGTCTCATCTGTGAATTCGAAAGTCTGCTCAGTCGCGGAAAGATACTTTGGCGAGTTGAAGCCAATGATGGTACGGTTGACCTTTTTCCTCATCACTTTCCCATCCTCCTTGCGCTTGGGCTTGCCGTCAACATCGAGTGCTGGCATGTAATGGGTTTCTATCCTGACGAGTCTCAACATGTTCTCCAATCTCTTCTTTTCGGCCTGGTCGAGCGAACGAGGGTCATATCCGGCACCGTCTCCCCTCAACAATGCCCAAGCGACTAAGCGCAAGGGATTGAGCTTGTAAAATGCTCCGCTGACGACGTTGAGGTTGAGGAGCATGTTCCCAGGACCAAGGCGGACGCTGGCGATGTATCCTCGAAGGGCGCGAAGACCTGATCCAAGGTCGGCAAATTTCTGGTTGATGAAAGAATCGTAGTAGAACTTATTGGAACGGCCGATCTGGAAGACATGCTCGCGCTGGTGAATAGCGAAGTATCCGAAGATGATGTTCAGCATTTGGAGTAACTCCTCTCTCTGGGCGAATTGAATGTCTCGAGAATTGCCGCAGAGCCATGCATCGAGGACCTCTAGTGTGAATGTACCAGTGTGTTTGACTTCGAACGGGAGCAAGCGGTTGTTCGGTCCAGGGCCGCCTGGTCCCGATCTCTGTGCGCGAGCGATGTCTTCCGTGTCGCGAATGTCTGCGTCGCCGGACCATACGCCGGACTCACCAAGATCGAGCTGAGTGTTGGTCACGATGATACCGGAGAAATCCGTAGCGACAGGTATGCCGGCAAATCTCGGATCAAGAAGGACCTTCCTGGCGAGAGCGCGCATCTTGCCCTTTGGCAATTGTTGAGGTGTCGCCAGGGAATATCGATGAATTGGCGTGGTTCTCCCGACCTTCGCTGACCCACCTGTGAATTGGATGCGCAAATAATTCGCCAGAACTTCAGTATTGCGCTCGCCTTGTCTGCGAGAGGTGTGGAGGGTGCCGTACCCGGTTCGTCTGGGAAATGCTGCCTGAGGGTCGGCAGGTCTCAAGATCAGCTTCTTCTCTGCTTCGGTGCCGCTAACTTCGATTTGGCTCTCCATGGCGCCATCGTACAAGCCCGGTTCTTCCTTAGTGCTCACTGCTGATGCCGCTGAAGTACTGGTATAAAGCGAGCGTGCACGTGACAAGTCGCGTTGATTGTAGGCGCCGCTGGTGTCATCACCTCTTTGATCAGCACGACCACGAGGCGATCCACCACGTCCTCGATTGTCAGCTGGGCGATATGGCAGGTCACCCCCACCCGCGCGTCCACGTGGAACACCACGACCGAATGGACCGGGAGGGCGTGGACCGCGATTGCCTTGGCCACCTCCCCCTTGACCGCCGCCTCCTTGACCACCACCGCCACTCCCCTGCGCGCCACGGTACCCCTGACCACCCTGACCACGACTCCCCTGGCCGCCCTGAGCACCCTGACCACGATTACCCTGATGGCCACGACTTCCGCCACCTCCAACGGATCCCTGACCGTGCTTTGGAGGCATGGTCAGGAGTTATGTTTGTATGTATGTGTTTCGAAAAGTGTGAGCGTGGATGTGAGGACAAAATGGAGGTGTACAACGAAGAAGAGAAATCCGATGTGGGATTTGCTGGATTTTAAAGATCTATCATAGAGAGCATTCACATTTGTCGATTCCTTTGTCGTTCGCACGAGATAGTTTGAATTGACCAATGGACTTCGTGGCTGTCCAAAACTGCGGGTCGGATTGTCTTGTAGTACGCGCCACAAACACTTGAGATCGTGCAGGTCTATGTCATGGTCAGACACTATCCAGTCACGTTGATTCAATGCTTTGTCCCGCGTCTCTGGTGCACACATAGACGAGCAGCAAACGCGAGAATGCGGCCGATTGCATCTTGCCATAGATGCAACAAACACGTTTCCAGAATAAACAGGTAGCACCAAAGCAGCAAGCACTCAATTCATAGGATCGAAACAAGACATACACACCTTGACAATGGATGATCTGACTGGTCAGTCGGAGTAGCGTAGAGTTTGCGATAAGTTTTTGCGTGGCCAGAAAATGGTGTTTTGTTGGTTTCTCAAAAGATGGATACGTTTTAATGTCGTGCTTCTAGAGAGATGCTCGTCTTCGATTATTGATATTAAGTGATGGAAAGATGTACTTTTGTACGACTGTCTCGATGAATGCTGATAGAATATTGGACGGTGGCTTTCCAAACGAGGTCGATCCAAATGATCAAACGCGTCAACTTCGTAGGTGTGCGGAATAGAAGCCACCGCCGTCAATATCCAACTGGCATGTACCTGGTTGCTTCTACAGTAGTAGTGATGCGGTAGACGGGCAGATGAGCAACATAAGAAAGCAGATACAAAAGGAAAAGACTTGTTTGACAAGGCGAGGAGTCGCAGACGCACTGGTCACCGCCATGGCGGCGATTTTGACAAGGATCGTGGTCAATCTGAGCAGAAACATGGAGTGGGGATACCTGATTATTTCAACCAATCACAAGTGACTTCTTCTCCAGACTTTCTTTGCAGAGCTTGACCAGCGGACATCGTCACTCACTTCCACAGCCGTCTTTCTCTGCATTGTGTCTTCATCAACCATGTCTGGAATTGCGCCGCGTCTCTATCTCTTCTCCGCAAGCAGCCGACTCGCATTGAGGCCCAAGAAATCTCACATCACTACGTCCTTCGTGCGGTCCACGCCAGCAATCAGATATGCCTCGGATCGAAAGACAAACCATGACCTACCTGTAGCGGACGATGGGACGGTTGGACCAAATATGAAGCAGCAGGAGCATGTGAGCGAGGAAGCTGCCAAGATGGCGAAAATGACTGGCGGCGAGGGACCAGATCTCGACCAGGGCACACCTGTACAAGAGATCCTGAAGGAGGACAAGGAAGCTCAAAAGGACGCACCACAAGTGTTGAAAGACAGTATCAAGTCGAACAAATCTCCACCAAAGCCACAAAGCCGACCTTTCAGCACTTACGCCAGAAGACAGCAAGACATGCAGATGCACCAGAGCGAGCCAGAAATGCCCCCACCTCAATTCCTACAGACCAGCCATGCTCCCTTGGAAGACCTCACACAGTATGACGCTGCTCAAGAGAGCTCATCAGCAGTACAGGGTGTCAAATTCGGCATGCCAGATCTACCAATCCCCGCAAGAATGCACAAGGACTACCGGTACGACCCTGTGGTGGACCAAGTCACCAACCTCATGATGCAGCACGGCGAGAAGGCAAAGGCGCAGCGTAATATGAGCAATATCTTGCAATTCCTCAGGACCTCCCCTCCTCCAAACTATAGTCCAGCACGACCACTCATGCCTGGCGCTCGTAAGTTGTCCCGGGCTATGCCCACTAGACGAGGCTAAAAACCTACAGCTCCAGCAGCCCACCTGCCCCTTCACCCAGTTCTCTACCTCACTCTCGCCCTCGACTCCCTTGCTCCTCTCCTACGTATCCGCTCCCAGCGCGGAGCAGCAGGTGGTGGTGCAGCCCTGCAGATTCCCGTTCCCCTGACAGTGCGACAACGACGCCGCCAAGCATTCAAATGGATCCTCGACTCAGCGAGCAAGAAGCTGAATCAAGGCAGCGGCAAATTCGACTTCTCACGGCGAATCGCGAACGAAATCATCGCCGTCGTGGAAGGGAAGAGTGCGCTCTGGGAGAGGAGGACGAGCGTGCACAAGGTGGCGACTACAGCGAGAAGTAACCTTGGCTTCAGCATGAAGGGACGCAGGAGATAGATCATGAATTGCGTGAGGGGCAGTAGTGCTTCGGTCACAGGAGAAGCATGTACATCAGTAGAGAAATGTGAATGGTTGAATGAACGCTATTCGCTGTCCCTATCGTGGTCTGTCATACTCGTGGTGCTCGTCATTACCCGCGATCTATGGCGATCTCGCTTCCACCGTTCCTGCCTACCACGCTGGACGTGACACGGACGTCAAGCTGGTCGCACATGTGCCTCCTCCATGCGCTCTTGGGCAATGGCAAACATGCTGAGGCACCCTTGCTCGCCCCAGATCCTGCCTGTGCATCTATCGACCAGCCACGACCAGATTTACAACCACTGTCCCTCCATCAACACGTGCAGATCTCAATCCACCTTCGCAACAGACAAGCGATTTATTCTTCTCCCAGGCCCACCAGGCGCTTCGAGCACGTTGCTCATTCGCCCCAACCGCATGCGTCCATCTGTGGCGCCGGCGACGGGCAGACCGTCCTTGTGCAGCTTCTGCTTGGTGTGCTTGCGTAACCTGTATCTGTCAGCATGGCTACGGTATATTGCTAGAGTAGTGCAGAATGACGTACCGTCTCCGCGCCACCATGACAGGCACGCTGGACTTGTTGACGATGTAATTACTGAAAGAACCGAGCAGGACGCCTTTGAGCGCCGAGCGGCCGCGGGAGCCAAGGATAGTCATTGTTGGGGAGAGGAAGTCGATCTATCATGTCAACATCAGCATACGTCCACACAAAAGATCGTCAAGCAGGAAGAAGCAATAGGCAGAGGGGGTAAAGGGGGACTCACCACCTCAGTCAACATGTGTCTCGGGCTCTTACAATGGAACACCTCCACCACGACGCGAATCTGCAACCTCGTCTTCCTCAGCAGCTTGACCACGCGTCCACTGATATCCTCAGCAGCTTTCCACCGCTCCGATTCCGCTCGTCCTTTCGGCTCTCCAACCCTGCTTCCACTCCTATTCCGCTCTCCACCTAGCTTCGCCAGCGGGCTTGGCGCCGGACTCTGCGCCACTCGCTCACCAGGCAAGTTCCCCACAATCTTCGCTGTGTCTTTGATGACGTCCGCGCCATGACCGATCTCCACACCTTGTTCGCCTAGTCCCTCTTCGTCAACGGCATAGACCGCGAGTAGAGTGTCGCCGTCGCGCAGCACGGTGCCGATCGTCCATTCGAGCGCATACTCGGCTTCAGGACTCAGATCTGTCGCGACGAGGTAGACACGCTGGCGTCGGCGACCTTCTTCCGCTTCGCGCTGGAAGTGGGCGTAGTCGCCGCGAATGATCTGGCGGATTACGCGGTGGGCACTTGGAGTGGAGTGGACGGGGGACATGGTGAGGGCGAGTTTTTGTGCTCGGCGAAAGTCGGAGATATGCTCTTCGTCGTCGCTATTGCGGGGCGTGGACTTGGCGGAATGATCGTAGGCGGAATGCGGATGCACTTTCTTCTTCCTACCGCCGCCTTCGCCGCCTGCAGAGGGAGGCGTGACAGTTATGCTAGGGCTGCGCGGCGCTCCGCTGGGAGACAAGGACGTGGTACGGCGGTGGTCCACGTCGCTGTCTTCACTATCCTCCACGACGCTGTTGCTCCGTGATGATCGCTCTCTTCCGCGACCGCGCTCGTCGTCTGATTCTCCTGAGCTGGCATCTTCGGATGATGAGCTCTCATTGTCCTTGTCCTTCGGCAGTCGCTGCCCATCTGGGTCGGATGACTCCCGCTTCTTCTTAGGGCGTAGTAGTGCTCCATCACTCGATCTCCTCGGTCGACCTGACTTTGGCGAACCAGTTTCTCCTTCTCTTCGTCTGCGTGAAGGCGACTGTGATTTACTTGCTGCGGGCGAAGCTGCTCGGCGAGGGTCATTAGGACCTAGATCGCCAGGCAGACGCTTGGGAGCAGGAGAGGGTATCCGACGTGGATCACCAGGACCTAGGTCGCCCGGGAGACTGATCTTCTTGCCAGAAAATACTGCTGCGAGGGCTTGCGGCCGAGGCCTTGTCTCCTGCGAAGCTTTGCGACGATGCGCAAAGGTCTCTGCTGACTCTGGAGGTGGTCGAGGTGTGGCAGGGTCCTTCGACGTCTGTTCTGGCAACTCGATCGGTGGTGACTTCTCAGCAGTAGGTGGAAAGGTTATGCCAGAATTGATTCCCGCTATACTCCCATGCCTCGCTGCTCTGCTTGCTTTTGCTTGTTTCCTTCGCTCTTCGTCTTCAGCTCTCAGCTCTTTCGCTTCCTCCGCCAGGGCATGACCTAAACCAAGCGACATGATTAGCACTGTCTATAAGCTAGTCGTATACCTCGAATGCAAGCCTGCCTGCTGCTTTGTTTATGGCGGGGTAAGGAATTGCGGGGTTGTCGTGGTGGACGTGAATGCGACGAAGAGCAGCAAAGGCGCTAGCGATGTGAGATGCTATCGCGTGTGCATCATGCATTATCCGCTATCTTCGTATCTCGTCCCGCTTTGCAGAGGGTGAGATCACTCACACCTGTCGGCAGGGCAGTGCTGACACAAGCTTTCCAATCTCGCATCGCGGCCATGGCATTGCCTTGGCGTATCATGTGATGGTGTTTTTGAAGTGAGGGGCACACACATTGAAATGAGAAAAGCATTCTTACTTACTAAGGCCCATGTTTCCTTTATCCATTGTCGCAATTTTCACGAATATTCGTCAGTCGTGTTTTTAAAGACATAAAGTGAGAGCAGAAACCAACCACCAGAGTTTCCCCAGATACGATGCCCTCGGTCTCACAGAAGTGGATACGATTTGGAGTGGAGCCTTTGTCCGTGTCCGCTCTGGCATGGCTCGTCGGGCCTGCATCCCGGCAGTGGGGATGTCTTTAGACACGGTCATCGTCGCTATCAGTAATCTGGAGAACCCGACAGTAATCATTATCGAACTACTTATGTTGATACAAATGCGCTAGTTGCATGACAACGGGCAATGAGCGCGATCATATGTTTTGTGGTCGCGTGTCCACTGTACTCGGATCTCCCGGATCTACTGCTGTTCTCATGACCTGAGGTTGCCATCAGAAGCTTATCCTCTGCAACCGGACAAGTTGCCGTTCAACCTCAAGGATTCTCGTGTCGATCTCACTTGTTCCTAGATTCGACATGCCGGATCTGCGTGTCGTTAGGGCGATCCCCTACCCTTGGCCGCACGACAGCTCATTCTCTAGGAGTACGACAGCGCTTGTCATCATTGATATGCAGAACGACTTCTTGGCGAATGGTGGTTACATCTCACATCAAGGCTACGATATCTCTGGTAACCGTGCCATCATTCCCATCGTACAGAAGCTCTTGGATGCCTTTAGGGGTGGATGGCAAGTATACCACACGCGAGAAGGTAGGGATTTCCATCTTCATTCCGATGTCATGGTGGCCTGATGCGTCTGTCAGGCCATCGATCCGATCTCTCTACACTACCTGCGAGAGAAGCGTTCCGATCACGCAACAATCCCTCTGGACAGGGCATAGGAGCGCCGAGTCCTTTGGGTGGTCGTCTGCTTGTACGTGGCGGCAAAGGGCACGACATCATCGATGAGCTATATCCCGTTGAAGGCGAGCCAATCATCGATAAGCCCGGCAAGGGAGCTTTTGCCAACACCGACTTCGAGCTGATACTTCGAAATAGAGGCATCAGGAACCTGGTGATTGCGGGTGTGACCACAGATATTTGCGTTAGCACCACTGTTAGAGAGGCAATAGATCGCGGTTTCGAATGTGCGGTGGTCTCGGATGCGTGCGCCAGCGTCGATCAAAAGCTACACGAGGCAACTCTGGAAAGCATCAAAAGCGAAGGTGGCATCTTCGGCACTGTGGTGAAGTCGATAGATGTGTTGGAGATTGTCACCTTGTGGGAAAGGACCAATCTCGACCTTCCAGAGGAGCCGATGCCTCTCTACTGATAACATATAAAGCAGAATATCACATACGAGAGACGAAAGAAGTTCTGACAAGCGGTAGGCGCTTCAATTTGGGCCTGGCGACTGAGATATCTGCTAAACAATACTATGATAGTCATAAAATCATGAATCTCAAGTTTCTACACCTTCTCCCCGGCATCCTCCGGCTTTGCCTGAGTTGTCTCCCTAGAGAAGCCACTGTTCGTCCTCTTGCTCTTACTAAAGCTAACCCGATCCCGACTCATCGTCCTCGCCATGGTAAAGAAGCCCTGCTTGAGATCCAGCGCCGCAAACCTGGCACGCTGCTTCTCATCATCGCTATCCGCGAACCAGCTAATGGCTCTCTTCGTCAACTTCCAGCTCTCCATGCCAAATATAAAGACAATCGTGAAGCCAAAACTAACGCCCCATTCCCAGCTAATAGCCGTGTGCTTGAAGAAACTCGTGTTCAGACCAGGGATGTATACGGCGGGAAAGACG
Source organism: Elsinoe perseae (assembly GCA_029448695.1). NCBI lineage: Eukaryota > Fungi > Ascomycota > Dothideomycetes > Myriangiales > Elsinoaceae > Elsinoe > Elsinoe perseae. The sequence continues at coordinate 83,431 of JARDAA010000061.1, read as the reverse complement.
CTGCAGAACGCAATTACCACAGCCCAGAACAGGAATTGGTTCTCCCATAGATCCGAAGACATGGTGAAGCGCTTCTCGCTGAACGGGTCGAGGCGTAGTAGCGAACGGCGTAGAGACTTGATCTCCCATGCGGAAAAGAGGATGCACCACGTGAGTAGGGCAAAGACCGCCGCTCTCGCGCGGAACACTTTCGTGCACCCTTCTGAAAAGCCACGGTTACAGTTCAGCCCAAGCGGTCCGTCGGGATGGAAATTTGGCGCCGACTCGTAGACCACGATCACGAAGGTCGCGAGGCACAGCATGCCCATGATTGCGCCGTAGACCAGCATATCCACGATAATCTGCCATGTGAACACGCCCTTCTTCGTGTCCTGCGGCGGACGCTTCATGACGTTGTACGCCGCTTTCTCCCTACCCAGCCCGAACGCCGGGAAGGAAGACGTGAGCATATTGATCCAGATGATCTGTAGCGGGGATAGCGGAAAGACCGAGAAACCTGTCCGATCCTGGAAACCGAGACCACAGATCAGCAGTAGTACTTCCGCCACGTTGGAGACGAGCAGGTGTAGCACGAACTTCTGGATGTTGTCGAACATGCGACGCCCTTCTTCGATGGCGGCAACGATGTTGGCGAAGTTGTCGTCTGTAAGCACAATATCGGATGCTCCTTTCGCAACATCACTACCTGAGAGACCCATGGCGATGCCGACGTCAGCGGCTTTAAGAGATGGTGCGTCATTCACGCCGTCCCCTGTCATGGCAGCATACCTACCACGACGGTGCAAGGCAGCGATCATGCGGGTCTTGGTGTTTGGAGCGCAGCGAGCGATGACTAGTGGTAGTTCAGGTAGTTTATCAATCTCGTCATCGGTCATGCCGTCGAACTCAGCTGCTGTCTTCACGAGTGAGTCGGCGACGTCGCGTGGTAGTATCCCTAGGTTGCGAGGGATGATTCCGACCTCTTTGGCGATGGCCGAGGCGGTTCCAGGGTGGTCTCCTGTCAACATGTGGACGCGGATACCAGCTGTTGTGCATTCCCGGACAGCGTCCTTGGTCTCGAGACGAGGCGGATCATAAAGGCCAGCCAAACCGAGGAGAGTCAGATCCTGCTCAATCTCTTCTCGCTTTGGAGTATTGCGTTCGGAGATTTCACTGGTGGTCCAAGTGCGACGGGCAACGGCCAGCACACGAAGACCCTGATCTGCCAGGAGCGTCATCTGCTCTAAAATCGCCTCTTTGCCAGCGTCGGCAAGTGGGAGTTCATGGTTCCCGTGACCATACGAGGTACACAGATCGAGAACACGTTCCACAGCGCCCTTGGTAAACACGAGATAACTACCAGATGTGTCCCTGCTCTTGTATGCCACCGTCATACGCTTGACGGTGCTGTCGAACGGATACTCAGTGACCTGCTCCCAGCCAGCTGACTCGAGATGAGACTTGCCATGATCGAAGCGGTGAGTGAAGACCTGTAGCGCGATCTCGGTCGGGTCGCCGGTCGTCTGCCATTTCTTCTCCTTGTCGTTGAAGCGGACGGTGGCGAGGTTGCACAGAGCAGCGGAATCGAGGAAAGCGTTCATACCGTCTGGTAGTTGTTTCGTATCGACGTCTACATCGGCTGCCGGCTTCGAGGAATTCTCGCGGCCAGGATCCTTTTCGTCGGGGATATCGAACTTCAGAGCAGCTCCGGACCGAGCTTTATCGAGTTCCTCCTCACGTTGGTTCTGTTCTCTTTCGGCTTCCTCCTTCGACTTGGCAGTTCCCAAAGTGATTCTACCTTTGGTTGGGTCGGCAGCATCGTCGGCATTTTGCACGGTGTAAATGCCGACACCAGGTACCCAAGCCTTGCGGGTGATCATCTGTCCTTGGGTAAGTGTTCCAGTCTTGTCCGAGCAGATATTGGTGATCCCGCCCAGCGCCTCGAGTGCCGAGAGTTGTCGCGTGACCACTTTGCGCTTTCTCATTTGCGTCATGCCTACCACGAAGGTGATGGTCAGGACGGCGATAAGTGATTCTGGGATGATCGCGATGCCGGTAGAGATGGCGTAGATGGCCACTTCGGTGGTAACATTGAAGCGGTTGACACCAAAGACGATGATGGCCAAGATGATTGCTGAGCCGAACAAGACATAGGCGAGCTTGTTGAGCTTGATCTGGAGGGGCGTGCCGTGAGTAAGACCAAGAAATTTGGCGACTGCATCGTAGCTACGAAGGCTGGCCCCCTTCACTGGCTGCAACGGACCATGCTTCTTTCGAGACATGGATCTGTTTGGCTTGCGAGTCTTGCCTTGCATAGACGCTGCAATCTTTCCAATCTCAGTCTCCATACCCGTAAAGACAACGATTCCTCGTCCACGACCTTTTGTGACAGTCGAAGAGGAATAGGCCATGTTGAGACGATCACCAATACCGGTCTGTAGCTCATCCATGCCATCGGTGTCGAACTTGTAATCCTTTGCAACAGGAATCGCCTCGCCAGTAAGGATCTTCTCGTCGCACTCCAAATTCATGGTCTCGAATAGTCGAAGGTCAGCTGGAATGGTGTCGCCAGTCTTGATCTGGACAATGTCACCAGGAACGACCTCAGCTGAGGGGATCGTGTCGACTTCTCCATCGCGAAGCACCGTTGCTGAGGGCGATGAAAGTGCTCGCAGACTGTCCATCTTCTTCTCGGCCTTGAATTCCTGGAAAAACCCAATAGTCACATTGATAACGATGACTGCGGTAATGACGCCGCCCTCTATCCAGTCGCGGACGCCATAGGACAAAGCCATGGCGAACACTAGGACTAAAATCATGGCGTTCGATGCTTGCTTGGCCAGCACAGCATACCACTGTACGCCTTCCTGGCCGGAGAGTTTGTTCTCGCCATACTGTGCCCGGGCCTTTTCAATGGCGTCTTTGCTCAGGCCGTTGGATGTATTGGTGCTGAGATGATCGATGACCTGGTCGACAGGTGTGGTGAACGGATGCTGTGGGTAGGTAGTCTTTGGCGAAGACAAGTCGGTATGCTTCTTACCCAGCATCGTGAATGTCAAAGCTGGTAGACAAGAAGAAGTTCGTCATGCACGAGAAAGGGATTGATTCAAAGAATGTAGTGGTAGTACAACGAGAGTGCTGTTTGGTAGCTCAGGAATGTAGATGATCTCAATCTTACCGCGGCAATCTCCTTTTGAAGCAGGGCGGGACGTTAAATATATACAGCAACATTGCCGACCCGTGCCTTCTCTACACTTCCTACGGTATCTCATCATGCTCACGAAGCTAAATGCTCAGAGTTCTTGGTGTAACGTCTCCGAGCTTGGCGAGTGACGTACAGCGAGTTAGATCGTTGAAAACGTATCAGCATATCTTGGGTATAGGGACCAAGAGAAGAGGGTGGATCGTGTGCCGTGACATCGCGGGCTGGGCAAAGGGTTTTCTGCCAGTGGTCATTGAATCCTTCCGTCGTCCTCGGTGTGGTAGTACCCTTCACGAATGGCGTGCGCGGGACGAAGAGGCGGGAATCCACAAGCAGCCAAGACGCGAACTCCCTCCGCAAGAAAGTCTAAAGGGGTTCCTCTGCCACCGCCGCCAAGTCCTCTCTGGTTCCCGCGGCCACTTGGGTGTCCGCCAAGACAGACACGGAAATAAGCGTGCCGGTCGACTCAACGAATCGCATTGGCGTAGTACACAAGAAACGTGAGAGAGGGGGACTGTACGTGCCGGAAAGCAACACTGAACTCGATGTAGAATATGTGTGCATTCTTGCTCATGTAGGGGTGTAAAGTTCTCGAAGGGAAGAGGTGAGGGAGTAGCACGCAACTTGCTTTTTCCATTACCCACGAGTCGTTCACGCTTAGCGAAAACGCAAGCCTCGTGAGCCGCTTCTTGCCGAGCGGAGGTGATCTCCGCTGTCGTTCGAGCTCAGAACATTTCGAGACGTCAGCCGCATGACGTATGGCTATATTTTCGCGGAACATCAACTTTCTCTTGATTGCCAGACAGACACTCCATTACACGTTCTACATGTTCTAGGCGTGTCTCTCATCTGGATGTGTCCTCGCTTTTTCGACCCACACGTTCGCCATGTGCTTCATCAAGCTTTTGCATCCTTCAAGGGGTCTTTGGAAGCTGATCTATCTCGAACGCAATTCTTGTTGACAATTCTTGCTGAACGAGCTTGTCTATCCAAGCCAGCACGATCTCTTAGTCTCTTGGTATCCGGTCATTTCTCGGTCATGGCACATTACAAGGTCTATATACTGGCGCCTGGGTACTAGCCTATCACGAGGCAAAGACTCTTACGTTGAGGTCCACGCTGCCCGTGGCGATGACACACCTGATGCTGGTCGTATCCGTCTTGGCGTCCACTCCGCTGCCTTTTCCTGTCCCGTTCGTGGTCGCACCCCCGTCAACCCCGTTGGTCAAAGCTGCGCCTCCATCTTTTACGACGCCCGGTGCCCACCGCATACACGATATGAAGTGTCCGTGCGCCTCTTCGACCGTCTTGACGCATTTGCCTTCTTGACTGAGATCCCAACATCGTATCGTCTTGTCGTCGCTGCATGACAGTAGATATTTGCCGCCAGGATGGAAGACTAACGCTCGGATCCAATTGTCGTGGCCAACGAGTGTCTTGATCAAGGTACCTCGGCAGTCCCAAAGCTTGATCAGCTTGTCCCTACCTCCTGTGGCGCAGAATTCTGCGCTCGACGCTGCTGATGGTGCCTTCTTCAATCCCGCTAATGATGCAAGATGGGTATAGCTTGCTGGCGGCGCGAACGCACAGCATTCTATTACATGCTCGTGGCTGACAAACGTGATCTTCTGGTCACCGGATGATGCATCCCACAATCGTGCTGTCTGGTCATTGCTGACCGATAGTAACCATCGCCCGTCGAATGTCGGTGTCACGTCCCTCACCCAGTCGGCATGTCCTCGTATCGTTTTCAAACAATATCCCGTGGTCACATCCCACACTCGTATTGTCTTGTCTCGACTTGCGCTCGCAAGCAGATTGCCGGACAGTGGTGCGCCTGCTGCTCCGGAAGGTATGAAACGTACCGCTGACACGCTGTGGTCGTGTCCAGGTAGTGTTCGTATGTTCTTATACTCATCACTGGGGTCCCAGAGTTTGATTGTCAAATCAGTGCTACAACTGGCTAGTAGCGTTCCTCCTCTTGGTCCACCAAAATCCACGTCCAGAACCCCCTTCGTGTGCCCCTTTACCGTCCGCTCCAGCTCGCCGAGTTCCCAGTCCCAAATCTTTATCGTACTGTCTTCCGATCCGGACGCCAATGATGAGAAGATCGGATGGAATGCCACGCATGTTACCGGTGACCTATGCGACTGTAAAGTATGCCGCGCTGGTGATCTTGGCAGCCAGGTTGCAGGATCCTGATTGCGCCGTGAGAGCGAAGTTGGTGTCGCATTGTCCAGCTCCGATTGTAAGCTTGCCGTCTTTGACTCCAGATCCATTATCTGCTCTTGTCAATTCTCCTGTTGGCTGCGTGATTGCGCGATATGACTACCTTCTTCTGCAACCGCACCACGCTCGTCCACTTCTTCTCCAAGAGCCCCTCATACTTCTTTCTAGTTGCATCGTCAAAAGCCTCACCGATTCCGAGCTCCTCTCGGAGCGTAGTAGCCGCCTTCGGTAGGTTCGCAGCAGAAAGATATGCGATCAAAGATTTATGGCTGGTTCAGCATTAGCATGCGACCATGATTTGTTTTGTTTATGTCATGCTACGCACAGCTCTTCTGCTTGACGATTGGTGAGGAGCTTGCTCATGACGGAACCGTGTTGTAGACCATCAATTGTGCATGCGACAAAACTTGGAGTTGCAACAAATTTGAGTATACGTCGGGTCGCAGTAGTGGCCTGGAAATTGTATACAACCCACGAAGTGACGTTGCGGAGCGAAACACTGGCCGCAAGCTCGGTCAAGGAGGTAGAGAGCGGAATCGGTCGGGGATTTGGAAACTAAATTGGCGAGATAGAGCAATGCTTCTCGGCTGCCGTAATGATTGTCGGATTGTTCAGAGTCGAAACATTCGAGATACACGTTTAAATTAGAAAACGCGCCGCGACCTTCTCGACCAACGCGGGGACCCTCTCGCAGCCCGAAGCTTTTGTTATTTCGAGGTAAACACCTGAGCAACATTTTCTTCACATGCACCCCACCTAGCGATAGTTTACAGCGCACTTTGTCTAGCGGCACATACGATCTGCTATAGTTTACAGGTGTCCCAGAGCATCATCACTGAACCTCTCTACGCTCTGTATTACCCTCGCCGCCAACCCCGCGGCGCTAGACAGGAGATCTAGGGCCCAGCAACCTCATCACACGAACGAAGAATCCCACCCTGACATTATTCGCACCAGCCCCTACGCACTGAAAGCGATCAGACAACTGTGACGATGGCGGAAGAGGAAGATTTCAGCAGTCTTCCATTGACGGATCGATGGGTCCACAAGGTATGGAAGGTGCGAAAAGAGGCCTACGAGACGGCGGCAAAGGAATTCAAGACGGCACAAGAGTCGGACTCGATTATAAGAGACTTTGTGGCAGACTCTGGATTATGGAAAGGCGCAGTAGCAGACTCCAACGTCGCGGCGCAACAAGAAGGTCTTGCAGCACTGTGCGCATTTCTCGAGATTGCTGGAAGACCTGGATGCACGCGCACCAGGAATGAGACCATCACGCCAATCGTAGAGAAGGGTTTGACAGGACGACCTGCTGCAAAAGCTTCGGCACTAGAGGCACTCATGCTATACATCGAGCTTGACAAGGCTGACCCGGTCATCGATGAGCTCATCCCACTGCTGTCCCACAAGCAGCCGAAGGTCATTGCTGCGACGCTGTCAGCCCTCACATCGATATTCCATGCATATGGCTGCAAGACAGTCGAGCCGAAACCGGTCATCAAGCAATTACCCAAGGTCTACGGACATGCAGACAAGAATGTGCGTGCGGAAGCACAGAATCTCACAGTCGAATTCTACAGGTGGCTGAAGGATGCCATGAAGCCGCTCTTCTGGGGTGAACTCAAGCCAGTGCAACAAACAGATCTTGAGAAGCTGTTCGAGAAGGTCAAAGATGAGCCTCCACCAAAACAAGAAAGGTTACTACGATCACAACAAGCGATAGAAGAGACAAAAGCAACCGCGGGAGGAGCCGAAGAGGAAGCTGTGGAAGACGATGGCGAGGAGCAAGAGATTGACCTCGAACCAGAATACATGGCAGTCGATGTCTTCGCCAAAGTGCCGAAGGATTTGGACGAGCGGCTAGCATCGTCGAAGTGGAAGGATCGAAAAGAGGTGCTGGATGAGTTGTACGCTGCAGTCAACGTTCCAGCAATGGAGGACGGACCTTTTGACAACATCATCCGAGGCTGCGCGAAGAGTATGAAGGATGCAAATATCCAAGTTGTACAGGTTGCAGCCAACTCGATAGAGTGCATCGCAAAGGGTCTGAAGAAAAAGTTCACCAAGTACCGCAACATGATCTTATCGCCGATGCTGGAGCGATTCAAGGAGAAGAAACAATCCGTGACAGATGCTTTGGCAGGAGCCTGCGACGCTGTCTTCCTCGCAACAGGCCTCACGGACGTCCTCGAAGAGACACTAGAATTCCTCAAACACAAGAACCCACTCGTCAAGCTCGAGTCCACTAAATTTCTCACCCGCGCCCTCAAGACCTCCAAAGAACCCCCTCAACTGTCCGAGGTGAAGCTCATCGCAGACGCGGCCAAAGCCAACCTAGCAGACAGCCAAGAACCCACTCGCAATGCCTCAGCTGAATGTCTCGGTGTGCTATGGAAGATCATGACGGACAGGAACATGCTCTCGCATCTCGAAGGCGTCGACGAGCTACGCAAGACCAAGATTCAAGAATACCGCGACAGCGCGGAGGTGCGGGCAAAATGGAAGCCGAAAGCCGCCCCACCACCTAGACCCGCCGCCGCACCAGCCGGGAAGCGACCTGCTACCAAACGACCAGCAGGCGGCGTGGCCAAGAAGCCCGCTGCTCCAGCCCGCGCTCCTTCGCCCGCTGAAGACCTTGCACCCCGCGCCACAGCCCGCGCCCCAGCCAAACCAGCTGCACGCGGGCTCGCACCTCCTGGCGGCCTGAAGAAGCCAGGCCTCGCTCGCCCGGGATCAACTGCCTCCCCTGTGCGCCCGAAAGCAGCGCCAGTACCAGAGGATCCGATCCCCGCGCCGCGAGGCCTACCAACGCCAGGCCGCGGCCTTGCCGCTCGACCACTAAGCAAGCCCCTCGCATCCCCACCCGCATCTCCCCACGGCCTGACCCCCGCCCCTCCCACCTCCTCCCTAAGCGCCGCAGAACGATCCGAACTCGCCGACCTCCGCGCCGAAGCGGAACTCCTGCGCCAACAAAACGCCGACCTACGAACCGACAAACTACGTCTGCAATCGCAGATCCACGAACTCCAGAACCAGAACGCGCAATTGATCGAAGACCACACGCGCGACGTGCTGAGTGTGAAAGCCAAAGAGACACAACTCGTGCGCGCGAGATCGGATCTTGATGAGGCGGAGGAGCGCGCGCACACCTTGCAGCGCGAAGTGGAGCGGCTGAAGCGTCAGCTTTCCGTGTCGGGGCCGGCGAGTCCGCAGTTGGGCAACGGGACGAACGGGGTGAATGGGTACGGTAGACGGGAGGGAATGCGGAGTCCGGATTTTGGTCCTGGGAATGGAGCAGGTATGGCGGGTCCAGGGGGAGAAGTAGAGGGGAAAGAGCCCGCTCTGCCGAGAGAGCTGATGCTGCCTCAGCGTCTCAAGTCGAATGGCGGGACGGAGAGAGTCAAGTCCCCCACGGGCGAAGACGGGACGGGGAGGCAGAGCCCCGCTGGGTTCGTGAGGCCTACTGCGCGCCCGTTGAGTGGGTTCGTGAGAGACCAGAATGCGCAGAGGGAGCAGGCGGCGGGAGTAGCGTCGAGTGGAGCGAGTAGTAGGGCGAGCAGTATGCGTTCTGGTTCGGGCGGGTATGGACAGGCAGGGGAGAAGGAGGGACAGGAGAGCTGGAGACGGGCGGCGGAGGTGACGCAGAATTTGAAGGCCAGGATCGAGTTGATGAAGGTATGTGACTTTGCACTTGTATTTTGGGAGCCATGGTACTGACGAAGGATAGGCTAAGCAGGCGAGGGGAGCACATTAATGCTGGGTTGAGCAGAAATGGTTATGATTGATGATTCGTTTGTTGGGGACGGACATGCATGAGTGGAGTTTGGGCGATACCAGACTTGACAGAACGGGTTCGTCAGTGTACAGAAATCCCGCTTGCACGTATTTACGCTTCACTGTTGTACTGGAGAAGGAAAGGTCGAAAAACGAATTGCTCATTCAGACTAATGTCTGGTTTGATCATGATGGTATCTCCTAATTTCCTGTGCCCTGGGTATCATTCCTGTCCATGTCCGTCTACGCCTTGCTCAAACTTCGCTATGCACTCGATGCATGCCTTGCCGCCAATTCCATGCGTGTATCCGTTCTACTTCTGCAAATGCTAGTTCTGATCCTCCCAGATGGTCTCTAGGTCAAGGTCTGCTCTTCGCTCTCCACCGCAGACACTCCACCTCTTCCTTGCTTGGCCCTTCGTAAATCCGAACCCGATAGGTCGAGTGGGAATGTCGAGGCTGCTGCCTCTCCGTCGCGGGGTCTGTTCTTCATCCTCTGCATCTGCAGCTTCCTTGAGCTTCGCGATGCGGTCTGCTTCGATCGCTTGCCATTCGAGGTCGGGGTTATCCTCAATGGTCTCGAGTGACGAGATCGATGGTGAGCGTGATCGGTTGGTGGATGGTGTGGAAGGCATGCTTTGCAGAGAAGCAAAAGAAGATGTGCTTCCATAGTGGTGAAGAGAGGGGTACGACTCATTCGTAAATCGCTGCGCCGATAGAGCAGGCGATGATGCAGAGGACGTAAGTGGTGATCTATTCGGCGACGATTGTCGTTGTCGGCGAGTGCCAGCTGGTCGTGAAGAATTCAGACTGTTCATGGAGATGTTGCGCTCGAAAGAAGATCGTGAGAGGTCGAGTTCGGCGTGCTCTGAAATGGTCTCGAAGCCACTGTCGTAGAAAGGTTGCGAGTTCACGTTAGCCGAGTGGAGCTCGTGAGGCGAAGCTGGTCTGAAAGGACTGCCCGAGCGAGCTGGTGATCGTAGAAGAGGGCTGGTAGAACCTAGCGCTGGTGAGAGGGACGAGGCGGAAGTAGGTCGTGCAGGCAGTGAATGCGCCCTGGTCATGGGCTCAGACATGTTCGGAGTATTAGCTGATCGTGATCGTAAGTGACTTCGTGAATATGGAGAGCGGTTCCGTGGTCGTGGGTTCGCGATCTGGTGTACAAGAGCGGCGTTGGGATGAGTGGGCGTGGGGCTGGGTAACTCTGGCGCGGTGGAACGTCGAGGCGTAAGAGGACGAGCGGCGCGGATGGGAAGTGCTACTTGAGGCACAGAATGTCTATTGTTATGGTTTTCAGTGTCGACATAGAGTTGACGGTCGTTTGTATTGTCGCGCCGAAGCTGCCGGACGTCGGAGATGGGCATGACGTCTCGTGTCGATCTGGTCATATGTTCAAGACCCTCTACGGCACGGGCGAGAAGATCGTCCTCTGCCTGGATGATTGTAAAGAGGGAGAGAGGCATTAAGAGGAATTTTGTGGCTTTGTTCCCTTCTTCACTTGTGAAACCCAGCACGCGTTGGTGCTAGGGATTTGACGAAGGTGGAAAGGGAAGAGTGGAGGATGTGATATGTGATGTTTTTGTGGATTGGATCGGTGCCTGCTTTGGAGGCACGAACAAACGCAAGGACCAGAATTCGGTTCTACGGTTCGCGGAGAGTGTTTGAATGGATCCTAGTGGTCCTACTGAATGGTTCTGACTGGTCCTAGCTGTTGTCCTGAGTTTGTCCTGAGTTTGTCCTGGTACTCCTTTGGTCACAGGGTCTCTGCAGAAGAGTGGAACTGTTGATTACGCGCGGGTAAATAGATTAAAATTCAACTGAGATCGGCCTGCGATTCAGTGACCCAGCTGAGAAATGATTAAGAGAGATGCAAGATCTAGTGGTACGGTCAATGTGACAGGCGATGTTAGCTGCATATATATCACCTCAAGCTGAAAAACACTGTGAAATCGCAATGGGGGCGAGACTGTGTAAGATGTCTTGCTCTGTCACCTCCGGTCGCTCTCAACTCGGATCTGTGTGGTATGGGTACCGACGGTTAAGGTTTTTCGTTGCACGCGCATCTGCCATGCATTCTCTTCTCACAGACCACCGCGGATCCTCTGCCTGATGCCCATCTTTGCTTGTCTTGCCAAAAGAATTTGCTCTTGGTTGGTCTGGTGTGTCTCAGGCGCGCAAACACGACGGACGCGAAGACGCCGCGAAGACGCCGCCAAACGCCATGCCGAATCTCAACAGAAGAGATCTTCCATAGTGTCCACTTCGTTCTCCACGCTGGGAGACATCTGATCTCTCCTTCTCCACTCCGCAAGGACACCAGTACAACTTCACGTGCCCCCTTTTCTTCATGTTAAACTGCTTATCACGAGATCAGCGCCTCCCTGCCACGGTTCGCTATCTCCCCACCTGCTCCGTCGGCGGATCGTTCATCTTTCGCAATCCCCGCAACGACAACGACTCCGGCTCAACGACGAGCCTTGCCATGGAAAAACTGGGCGATGGCACAACGTCTTTTTCACCTTGTCTGCCGTCGGTCCGACGAACCAAGACATGTCGTGTCATCGTCTTTCGTGTCTGTTGCAGAGTCTGTACGAAGGCGTCTAGAGCTTAAAACATAGACTTCGAGACGCGTTCTGTCATAATGTCTCGCTGAGCCATGTTTTGGTCACGCGGTGAAAAGATGCTGGAGATGAACGATGAGTGACACTTGACAAGCAGATTGTCTTGGATAAGTGCACGGGTTGCGAAGGGACCGGGAAAGGCCCTGCACAGCTGCACACGCGAGTGTCCCTGTCGATCTTGACTCAAAGGATCTCCGATGGGTTGTTGCATGGAGAAAGATGCGATGATGACACGTTATCATAGTCCGATTAAGCAGAAGAGACTATCAAGCCACTCACGGAAAGATCTTCGACTTCGTTGGTACACCCCGGTATATCACTCAACACCTGTCAAGATCTCACTTCCGCGTCTTGACTCGTCTAGACCATCGAATCCATATTGTGGCTTCGAGTAGGGCGTTTGCGGCTAAAACAGAATCCGCTCAGGCAGCTGCCAAGTTCGCAGTCACGCATGACTCCTCAGCTGAGGGACAAAATGGGTAGGGCGTGTGGCTGCACTATATCCTTGGACGATGTTTGACAGTGACGAACTCCATTGGTTTCATTACGTCGTAGGAATTGTGGCATTGCTTCTCAGCAAGCTAGGTACAGCCAAGCAGACGCTCCATGGATCCACCGCAGCGGATTGAAGGGCCAGAGGCACTACCCATCAGGTCACGTGCTTGCGTTGGTGCTCTAAGACCAATCTGCTTCTATGATCTGTCACCGCATCTTCGCCGTCGAATTTATGAGCTTGTTCTGACCGACTTCTGTGAAGCACCGCGGACATTTAGCATCAAGACGACATTCCTGCATGAGCATCCTTTGTTCTGGACCCCAGAAGTTCTGAACATCGACCAGGCACTCGTCTTTGCTGCTTTTCGGCCTTACTTTCAACACTCGCGAAGATTTGTCGACGATAGCACAAGAAGGAATGCTAAAAGGAGAGACGCCAGGCACCTCTTCTCGGCCGAGCTGTTCGACTTTCTTGGAGAGCCCAAGACCGGCTTCCCGCCTGCTGAGCTACCGCATATCAGGTTTTGGGGACTCGACGAGTGCATGCATGTAGATTTTGATGTGTATTGGAAGCCATCCGAGAGGCTCCACGTCGGCTATCACTATTTTGATCCTGGATATGCAGACCTGTCGATCTGGGAAGACATGCAGGCTAGGCTCGAGTCCGTTGCCTGGCCCGCTATTCTGCGCGACGCGCTGGAGCATTTCTGTCTTTCCCTGGCGAAATCCATCTTCGCACGAAATGCACGCGGCATAAGTATCGTGGAGCTTCAGATGTTGGTCGACTTCAGCGCTCGTATGGCTCATGTGATGGATGACTACAGTAGATTATCAATGACGATGAAGAAACAAGCTGGAAGAAGGCTAGGCCATACCGCTTGGACCATGCCCAAGGCTCCGACAGTACCAGATACCAGTACTCACATCGCTCAAAATATTACTTTCTTCGACCTGCCGCTCGAGGTTCGGCAAGGCATCTATACACATATCCACGAGCCAACCCCTGGGGAGTTGCAAGATGAGGACTTGACAGTGAAGTCGCTCCATCATCCGACTCCTCCAACACTCCTGCGCATGTCCGGGATACGTGACAGCGATGGATCTCGTTCGTTCGAATCATGGAGGATGGCCATCTACCTCTACTATGTCGAGCACATCTTCAGACGACCCGTGTGGGACTCTGTCAGAGATTTTGACGGTGACCTCAGCCCTTGGTCAATACGCAAGCTGCTCGGCGATGATACTGTGAATTGGCTACGCGAAACACAAGACCAGGGACCTATCGAATTCAAACATCTCCGGATTCGCGCTAGGCACAGGATGGCATTTGATGTTGATGTACTGCATGAAGCCACTTTGATCCAGGTTCGGGACTTGTACAGTACTGTACCTGCTTTCAATCCATCCAAGGATGAGAATCGCACGCAATACCCTTGCCATCGGGAGGTCCTTAAGATCCAAGACTTGTCCAGACGGCTACAAGTGTCAATCAGGAGACGAAACGGTACAGGAATCTCGTTACTGGAGATATTGATCATCGTAAATGAGATGCGGCAATGGATGGTCTGTAGGAGATACGGCCACTACCGCGCTGAAGGACCGATCGTGTCCTGTCTATTTGAACCAAAGATGTGAATTGATCCACGTGCATGAAGCAGTAGAATTAGTTCCTTAGCTCCCGAAATTGTCAATGTTTTGGTTGTTCGAAGCCAGTGTTTTCGTCTTCGCCTGAACATGGTATAGAAGAATATTTCAACAATATTGCATTGTTGGTAGCTGCAACTCTGCATAATCGTCGAGGTTAGCCCCGCAGACACAGGCTTAGAGAAACCCTAACAGCTGCGCTGCCGCCGTACAGCGAGGTGTCACGTCACCGCCCATGGTACAATACCTGCTATGCACTATAAGCAATAGTATACAATGGTAGAATGCATAAGTGTCACTTCTTGATGGCCCACAAACATCGAAGTCGCCCTGTTAATCCAGCTGGTACCTGACGCCTCCTATCGTCCCAGCTGCTCACACAAATATCACTGCTCCGCCTTACCGGATAAATAGCTGCGACAAATCGATAACACCCTCGCGATGTCCTCATTAATACCGAATCTCGCCAAAGACCTCAACGAACGCACCTCCTCTCGAGCCTGCCCGAATAGCTCCTCAGAAAATGACATCCCAAGCATTACCCTCTCCCGCCTCCGCGAAGCAAGTGGTTATCAATCCCTCCAAACATTATTAGAGAATGTAAGGATCGAGTTCTCCTTACCGCACAAGCAGCCCAAGGTCCTCTCGGCTGATGCGGTGTTGTTGCGCGGACAGAGAGCGTGGTTGGAGGGAGGAGATGGAATTGATCTTCCAGGCCAGATGGAGGGGACGCTCGTGGATGGAGATGTGGAAGACGAGGGGGAAGACGAGGAGAAAGGGGAGGAGATCAAGGGCGCTATGTTAGAATTACGCCGGGTCGAGTTTGGCGGTCTCGGTGGGCTTATGCGGTTTGGTATTGATGCTCTTTCTACGCCGTTCAGATGTATAGCCGATGATGGGATCGAATGTAGCGACGAGTCTGAGGAGAATTGTACTATTGAACAAGGACGGGCAGGCTATAGAACTATGCCGGAGAAGGAGATCAGCCAGGAGTCAGTGGGGGGCAATGCACCGTCGACTCATCGTTCAACATCACAAGTCAGAGTCCATGCTTTCGAGATTCTACATAAGCGCCCGTGGGCTAATCAGAGATTGTGGATGCCCTATCGCTGGAAAGGGTATGATCTGACCGCCGCTTGGGAGAGGGACAGCGAAAAATTCTTCAGAGAGATGGAGAAGACGCTGGAGGAGAACATCAATGAACGAGGAGGAAGTGGTTTCAGTATTATCGAGCTTGGACTCTGTGTCGAGCTGTGTTACACTTTGAAGGAGTCCGTGAAGGACTGGGCGCTCGAGGAGGTCAGGCGGCAGACGAGAGAACGCAGGAAGCGGCAAAGCGAGCAGAGTAAGATGCAGAGAGCAAAGAGACAAAAGGAGAAGGAAGAGCAGAGGATCAAAGAGGATCTCGGCAAGAAGTTGGTCAAGCAAACGATCGGATGGTGGGACCTGCCACTGGAGGTACGGCAGCAGGTGTACAGGGACCTACCTTGGAAGTCTTCGAAGCGCAATATCCGAGACGAAAGCGAGGTAGTCACGAGTCTGCACAAGCTCGAACTGCCGAGCCTGTTGCGAATACCCGAAGTGATGAGGGCGGAGAGAGCTGAGGCATTTGCGTACCTACGATTGAGTATATGGTCATTCTATCCCATGACCGGCACCCCGGCGAAGTATTCAGGATCAGACTATCGTGCCAGCAGGACGAGTCTCGGAGGCACCAAGGTCGATTGGCTCGTCAAAGAACGCCTCGAATTCAAACATGTCCGCTTTTATTCTCCGTGGACTTTCCACGAGAAGGTCGAGAACGAGCTGGGTAATATCTTTGACATCGACGTTCGCTCAAACGGATGTGTGATCTTCACAAGATCTCTGCGTACCTCCTTGCCGTTCCAATGGCAGAACGGGAAGCTGAAGGAGGATGGGTCGGATCTGTTGGAGGCGTTTAATGATCTGGAGGGAGGCTTCCAAAAGCGCCTGGAACAAGCATTAACGGTGAGCATACAAGAACGACAAGGATCTGGCATCTCCATTGTCGAAGTAGAGATGATCATAGAGGGTCTATTGGCTTGGAAGACCAAGGTGATCCTCCACAAGGACTTACTCCCGTACCTCACCGCACTTTAGATACACCGGAGGTGGCGCCCACAGCCAAGTCATCACGCGCTCGCGAACTCAGTAGGGTTACATTTCATTGGTAAAATACCACCACCAACCATGCAATGTATACTACAATAGTGCTGTATGGACATGAGAGGAAGGAGCACAGCTGTTCACCGGAAGAGCTGAGGTCTTGGCGCATGAGCCAGTGTCTACGCACGTGACGTCTGACCCTTTAATTGGCCAGTCATAAAGCCGCCGCTGATGAGGCCGCAGCACACTCAGACCAGGACAATCTTATCCATCCGACACCAACAACATACGAACAAGCATTGGACAAACCCCTACGGACCGTCGGCTGACTCTTTAGCTTCACGGTCCCTGACGGGCAACATGACGGGACGCCTCATACTTCCAAGCCCGGATTCCTGGACGTTCAAGCTCTACTGAAGTATTTGTCCATTACGAAGAGTAAGATACTACACAAATGGACATCCATCGCTACATAAAATGAAGCTGTCCGTCGAAACCTGATAAGGGTACTTCTAAAGTCTGAAAGTACGCTGCGGCGCAAATCATGCCCACTCGCTCACGACAACTCATGGCAGGCCTCCTCCGCCTCTTCAACATTTAAATTGAGAGCTTGACGGTCAGGCCTCTACAACTAGACCTTGAATTCCCGTCTTTTAGTGATCCTGACACAGTTCTGGCATGTGGTACCCCTGGGTGGGATGAGGCGTCTTTGCAACACCCACTTGACTAGCGAAGGACTACCCGGTGATTTCTCCTCAACGCGACCGAGCTACTTCCAACCTGCTTATAGCGGACAAAGTCGACCGGTGTGTGTCCGTACTCACGCCTCTCAGCTGGCATTTTATTGCATCTCACAGACTGTGCACACAATGCTCTGTGCAAGGATGGCTACCTTGACCGGTGTCGAGGGGGCACATGTACGAGTTTTGAGAACGATAGAAGGTATAAAGGGGGCAAGTATGGCTTCTCATTCTAGTCTCCTCATCTCATCCAGCATCTCCCGAAGTTTCTACCTATCTACTTCGCCATGCATTTCTCCAAAGCCTTTGCCACAGCTTCGGCGGCGCTCGCTGCAACAGCATCTGCCCACGTTCTTCCTCGTGGTAGCAGCCTCGGCTGTCTCAACAAACCGTTCAACACTACCAATCTGCCAAAGCTTCCCAGCATCGAAGTTGCCAAGAGCAACAGAGTCAATGCTGCTGCTGCTGCTGCTGGTATCACCATCTGGGTGTACACCCACGTAGTCGTCGACGGCGCCAATCCTAACAAGTTCAACGACCAACAGGTCAACTACATGGTCGATGTTCTAAACTCTCGTTTCGCTCCAAACGGCATCAGCTTCATCCACGTCGGTAGCGATCGTACGGTCAACGACGTCTGGGCCAGCGCAATCGGAGACCAAGACCAAGTCAACATGGCTAGGGCTCTGCGCAAGGGCGACTACCGCAGCCTGAACCTGTACTATCAGTCCGGCATAGATACCAAACAGCCAGGTCTCGGCGGCTATGCCTACTTCCCCGTCCATCCCACACCTCCCGCTGACTCCGACCAATTCAAGGTCGACGGCTGCTTCATCGCTGGTAACACCCTGCCGTATGGTTCATCCGCCGGCTACAACACCGGAATGGTCACCGTCCACGAAGTCGGCCACTGGCTGGGCCTGGACCACACCTTCGCAGACGGCAGCTGCACCAGTGCCGGTGATGGTGTCGCCGACACACCGCAGATGATTACCCCAAGCAACAGGTGCGATATCCCGCTCGACTCTTGCCCTGGCCAGCCAGGTCTCGATCCAACAAACAACTACATGAACTATGTCCCGGATTTGTGCGCGACGCAATTCACGAAGAACCAGGGCGACAGGATGTTCTTGGCTTGGAACTACTGGAGGACGTACTAGGCGTTACTTGGAGACATAGCAAAGAGGAGGGGAATGTTGATAGGAAGTGATGAAGAGATGAGGGACGAGAGATGATCCATTTCGAATGTTGGCGCTTCTTTATGCTCAAAAGCTTTTCTTATGAATCGAAGTACTCATGATGTAAATTCCGTTCTGCTTCTTTCCGCGCTCTCCACCTCATCACATGACCATGTACGAAGTCAAGGGCAAGACGAGAATAACTTAGCACTCTCTATCTCTACTCTGACAGCATACGCCGTCTCCCGTCCACCATGCTTCAATCAGTCCTGCAAGTTCGGCGGAACCACAACGTCCACCTTGTTCGAGATACAGTCGTACGGATACACATTTTTCGCCGCCTCCGGCAGATGCTCTTGCTTCACATTATGGAAACCAGGAAACCGCTGGGCCGTCTCGACGAGATTGATCTTCCTGACCTCGCCATCCGCAGTGGGCTCCGAGGGATCGGGCTCGAAGAACGAATCGTACAAGTCGCCCACCATTTTCTGCACGAAGACCTCATTGTGGTACGCAGTTGTGTGCTGTTGAGCTGCTTGGATCAGGAAGGTGAAAATGCCTTTGGGGACTTTCTCTGGCGGGGTTCCTTTGAAGTCGACGCCGTCGAGAGGAGAGTATGATATGCCCGACGCCTCTGCCCAGCCTTGCGCGATCAGGATCAGAGGCTCGATCTCAGCAATCGCGATTTTGTTGGTGATTGGCCCGTAGATGTTGAGGATGTTTCGGAGACTTCGGGGGGCGTTCTTGTCATTACCTCAGGCTTGTGGTACGATGTCCAGAGTGTTGTAGAAGTCAGCGTTCCAAACTTGGTAGTCTTTGCTGCCGTCCTTTCTGGTTGGAAAATGAGTTTCGTACTGTTGTGCAAAGGCTTTATCGCCAGGCGTTGCTCCAGCGGAGGGCAAGACGAGCATACTGAGATTGGGATTGACTGCTTGAAGCAGTCCGGAGTTCTGTAGTCCGTATGCTAGGGCAGGAGACAGCGCACCTCCGAGACTGTGGCCGGTCACGATCAAGCGGGCATTGCCTGTGACATTCTTGAGCTGCTCGATCAGATAGTCGAGGATGGTAGTCTTCGAGGAATCTGTTTGGGTGACGAGGTTAAAGACGCCATGACTTGTCCCATAGGCGCTCCATGGTCCCGGCCCGGTTGGCTTCTGGACTCTAGGCGGGTCTGAGATAGACCCAGGTGTCCAATTCTTAGTCCATGTATTGAAGTCGACCACGTAATTGACCCCAGCATCTTGGACGGTCCAATCAGTGTCGGAAAGGACGGCGGTACCGGCGATAGAGATGAGATAGGTATCGAAAGTGCCATCAGAGAATAGAGCATTCTCACAACGAGTGATGAACCAAGCATTATCAAGATCGAGGTAATCCGGAGAGCTTTTCTCTTTGAAAACACGAGGACCCCAGACAAGTTCCCACTTGAAATTAGGTTCGAGACCTGTAATCATGCGTTTTACGATTCGATTCATACGCCATTGCAGAAGCGCTTCAGGACCGACAGCCAAACCTAACAAGTTGGCTGTGGAGCTTTGAAAGTGTATTTGTTGAAAGATGTCCCACTCAGTCATGGTGGTTGGTCCTATTGGCTGGATGAATAGCTTCGCAGCGGTGGTAGCGCGTATGTTGATTTGCACCGTGTTGGTTGCAATCATTAAGCCTGCCAGCAGGGTCCATGCCTACTTATACAAGTAGGACAGGACATGGCGTGAGGTTGCAATCTAAATGGTGACATTGATCAACCTTGCATGAATCATAGGCGCTACTGTAAAGCCACATTCCGATTAGAAGCTTCAGGACTGCGTGAGATCGGGTAAGGTGAGACCTGCAGAAGCAGCGTCGACATGAAAACCGAAGCAGCGTGTTCTTTCCTCTATTTCGAACACTCCTAATTGTGCAGATTTGCGTGCTGCAAAGCATCGATCGACAGGCTATGTAGTGAGGGGGAGTACTGAACGCAAGGGGTGTTCGCGGCATGTGCCTCCATCCCATACCTCCGCAAGCATTGGGGCAGTTGCTTTTTGGACGTTGCGGATGCTTGCATATCCAATAAGGATCAGAAGCAACAGCATGTATTGCATTGGCTCCACCGGTTGTAATCATATCAAGGCAGTCCTGAGCAATCAAGGATTGAAACGTAGGGACTCCTTTTGTGAACTTGATCAAGACCATCCAGGATTGTATGACTAGGTTGTTCGATGATCATTATACTCGCATGCAAATACTTGTCTGAATCGGGGCATAGGTTTGAAGGCGATAGAAGCCTGCACCATCGCCAACACTACGATACCCATTTGCTCTGCTGCTGCTGTGGTGAGTCGATTCGTTCGTAGCGACTCGTCGAGGCGATGTTCCGCATGAGCTACGTGACCTACGACAATGGATGTCCTAGGCCAAATAGCGGGAGTCGCGGTGAGGACTGCATGCTGTTCTGCGATGCATGAGCTGTCAAGCAGGGCAGTGGGTCAATCCTGAACACCGCATGAGCTGAGCGTCAGTGCTTCTAACAACGCTTGACCCAAGCCAAGCTTTGCATGCAAGCACGAGGGGTAAGTTGGTGGAGAACGACTATTGCGGTGGGAAGTGCAGCATGGGCAAAGTGTCAGGGTTCCCAAGGGACGTAGCCACATTTCTGACCGAGGGCGGACTTTGTCAGCGCGCGGGGGCATAGTCTGGGTGTCCGACGTGTCATGGAACTGACAGGAAAATATGGCTCTGGTTCGTCCATTCAAAATCGGTCTCGCTCAATCAGCATTGACTCGGCCTTGAGCTTGCTACGTTGCTACCGGCTTGATCAGCTCATTCCCCTTCCACATCCAGCCTTTCTTCTTCAATTCCTCCCATGTCTTCCCGGCTTTCACTCTGACCAGGTCTCCAGTCGCCTTCGCATCCTCGAGTGAATCATGCCCTGCCTCACCACCGGTCTGTATGTCCCGTCCGAGGTGTACCAGCGACAACTGCTTCAACCCATACCTGATGGGTAATCCTTTAGGGTGAGGGTAGAGTGCTATCGTATCTACTATGACCCCATGGCAGAGACGGACGGCATTCATGTCGTTCTCTAGAGCGTGACCAATCAATGGCGTCGAAGAGGTGATGTACTGGCATAGAACGTCGCGCGCCGTTTCTGGATCATCGACTATAGGCAGTACCAGGTCAGGAGATGACGAAGTCTTCATTGGTAGTGGAGGAAGATTTGAGGACCAAGGTACAGCGGAGCGAAAGGTAGTGGTCGTGACACCTGAGAAACGTGTGTTAAAATCTAGAATAGTGCCTTTCGGGCGGACAAGGATATCGATCAGCAGCTCGGAAGAAGGCCAAGTCAAAGCCGTCAGTCGGACGAGTTCGAGACCAAGTACGGTATAGGACATCTCGCAGTCGAACGTGACGGCAGAGACGACGCGGTCTTGATGATCGTGCTTGGGATCAGGATTGTCTGGTGTGTCACTGAACTGTAGAACGCTTGCCATTCGGGCTGGCTCGGCCATCTTGTAAACGTGGCTATCGCAGGTCGTGCAGCCAGGGGAATTGAGGAGGTCGCCGCAGCAGATATAGACGGGATCTTTGGAGCCTGTGATTTTGTCTGTTTTTTCGCGCTTGGGGTATCTCATCTTGCCCCAATGGTAGATACAGGGTCCGTTCGTAGTAAGCACACCATCTGTCTCACGGCGAAGAGGAAACACCTGAAAGCGAGATTTGCAGCGATCGCACACCTCATAATTGCTGGCTTGAGCAGTCATCGTCTTACATTGCTCAATATCATGGGATGGTGGAGGTTCCAGGACGAAGCCGAGCTTGGTGAGCGTCTCTGTGCTGCTCCTCAACTCTGAAAGCATGCGTACCTCTTGTGAAGGCGTAAGCTCGGTCTTGATGACCTTCACTGCTGATGGCTTGCTAGCCGTCGCTGCATCACGTGCAGCAAATATCTTGTCTTTCACGTGGCAGACCCAATCATCCACAAGCATCTTCTTGTATGTTCCTATGCGTTGCTTGATGACGTTACCATATACCGTCGGATTGTCGAAAGCCAGCTGCTTTTCTTCGTCCAAACTGGCTTTAATGAGATCCTGATCATCCAGTACCAATTTCGCCTTCTCTGGATGTTTGCCGTTTTGCACAAGAGTGTTCAGCCGTTTCATCTGATCGTGAAGATGGCGAAGATATAGTGTCCGTTTGTCATGACCGGTAGGAGCAGAAACCAAAAGACGGGGGTTCAGCACCTCCTTATTTGTGGACTTCAGCTTTGAGGTGGTTCCGTTCGCTACCACGGCCGGCGGAGTGATAGCTTTCTTCAGAGATGGTGGAACCTTCGTACTTGGTTCCTTCTGCTTCAAAGTGACCGCCACTGTCTCGGCTGCTTTCGCTTTCACGTGTTGGTTTTGTGGTGGTTGCGGTGCGTGAAAGCTGGTGTCAATCCTTCTTCGCTTGATGGGTGGCTCCACGGTTGGAGGCGTACTAGGTGAGATGTGGCTACCATTGTGCTTTGTGGTTGCGTGTTTCGAAGATGCGCCATCGGCGGATGGAAGCACTTTTGGATCATGTGAGAAGACGCAATGGAGAGCATCGCATCTCTCAGGTCGAGGGCACGGTATTGTCTTGAACAGACCAGTTGTGGTGAACATCCTGGCACGTTACCATGCTGTGGTGGGGTACCTCTCGACCTACTCTCACTCGCACAGGGATCTGTCAAACAAGACGCCAGAGTGAGATGACTCGCGCCTTGTTCACTTCGGCTGCAATTCAGCGAGAGAGCATTGATTCAGGATGCAGAGATACATGCGGGGAAATAGAGCCGTATGCGAGCTTTTGAATAGCGGATGCTGTGCTGAAGTGCTCGTCCAATGTGCAAAATAACATGGGCAGACCACAGTTTGTCCTTGAAAATTGCTCAGAATTCGGCTGTTGATTGCACAGAAGTTACATGACGGAAGCTCAAAAGCTGGCCTCCGCACACCACCACCACACTCATCTCCGCCCGGGTGGGGCCACTAGAGCCGCAACATTTCTGCATGATTGATTGTTATTCCTCTTCGCTCCGCCTAATGTGCTTCTTTTAGCAGTGAATCTCTGTCGTCCATTTGCGAGAATGTAAAACTATCAACCACACAACAAGGAGTGTTAAATACACGTGCAAAATGTGTCTCTCTCTCACTGCACTGCCAACCTACAGAACTGCTGGTGGCACGCGATCGATGATTGCCAGCACGGCTCGGATGCCACCGAGTACATTGACCTTTTATGGATTCCTTTACCGGGAATGTCGTGCATGGAGGTGACTTGTTCCTGTCATTGTGTGGGTCAAGCATCACCCATACGTCAGGACGGAATGAAGAAATCAACACTGAACCGCATGTGAATTTCTTCACACTCTCTCCGCCATCTCTTCAATCCACAGCTGAAAAGACGTTGGTTAAATAGCCATACATTCTAGAATACGAAGTTCTGTAGTAGGTTGCTGGTACACGATACAGTGGAGTGCGGGTAGCTGAATGATTCTACAGACGCAGAAGCAACCATGTCCGACCGCAAGTCCAAGGCTGAGATCATTGAGGAGCGCAAGGCAAACTTGCCCCTCCCAGAACAACCACCAGCTCCGTCCGACTTCAACTCTGCCGACGCCAGGACCGTCAACCTCGGGTCAGGTAGCCGCTCGGACAAGTTCACACACGGGGAGGGTGACTTGCGTGATCCAGCAAGTGGAGAGAGCGGCGCTCGTGTAGGTGCCAACTCTGCTCTCGGCAACGTGCAATCGTTGGAGAACGTGGGCAGGCAAGGCAAAGACGGTTTAGCTGGACTTCCTAGTGATGCTCTTCCTTCGGGCCGGCACAACGATAAGGTGGTCGACACGATGAACCCAGACAAAGGCTATCCTCACAAGAGCGACCCAACGACGAAGCAGTAAAGGAAGCAAGGACATGAAAATCGAATGTAGTGCTGCTCGCTATCAGAAGAACAGCCTGCAGCTGAGTTTGGGAACCCCTCAATGAGGCGTTGCGGGGTATCTATACGGAGTCCTCTCAATGAATGATAACCAAGAAATCTCAATTTTTGGGATTACCCACATGATGCCAGTTCTGGTGTAAGTTTATAGTTTAATTTACACGAATGCCATCTGAATTCATGCACATATCCCGTCTATCATGCGAGACCCGATTTTTGGGACCATCGCGGAGCTCCATCCGGGTGCCACTCGTCAGAGATCCTCCAGCGTGATGTCACGACCATGTAACATTTGGAACAGCACAGAAATGATGAGATTTCATGCAGCCATTCAAGTTAACCTCTCATAACTCGCACACCTTCGATAATCATTCACAAAAACCTGGATCAATTCACTATTCAATCGAGTATCTGCAAAGAAGCACATATTGTATCAAACACATCACCATGTCTCACAGTTCAGGAACCAAGGTAAGCTCTAACCGTCGCGAAGAGCTCACCGGTCTCCGGCTATCTTCACCATTTTGCACAGCATCCTAATGAGAACCAGGTCACTTCCGACCCTGAGTCCCAGAACAACCCTATCTCTGAAGGCGCCGGCGTCGTCACTTCCGACAGCCTCGCCGCCGAGTCTCTTTCATCGGGCGGATCCTTTGGCTCCACCACTGGCGCCGCCGCCACAAGCCAGCCCTCAAAGTCTACCACAACCAACAACACCGACACTTCAAACGCCACTGTGCTGCCTGCCGCGCCTGATGCCAATGCTCGTCTGGCAAAGGAGGGATGGTCAGAGACAGCTCAGCTCAACGCCGGCCGAGAGATCAGCGAGAACAATGCCGTCTTCGGTGGTCGCACTGGTGCAAGCGCCGGCACGGCTGGCAGCGCCCGGGGAGGGAACGCCAATGCCGGTGTAACGGCAAGCACTAAAGCCGGAAGCGGCGTTGCTGAGAGGGAGGCTGCAAGGCAGGGCGAGGGTCTGTTCCAGCCGAAGGGCCAGGACTTGAAGGAGGGAGGTTTTCAGGGAAATGAGCCAAATGCGAGCTTCACAACCGACATCGGTGGCCACAATGACCCTGGTCGTGCAGCATTGCAGGGCTTCCAGAAGAGTGATGCGCAACAGGCTGGCAGTGGTGGACGCACGGATCAGAAGTTGAGCAATGACGGTCAGTATGATGTGTTGAGGGACGCCAGCGCATGAGCGAGCGGTCGTCAATAGCTAACGCAAGAGAAATGAGAGTATAAACCAGTAAGATCGAAATATCAAGTTGATCATATGTCGAGGTGGGCTGGAAGCGTATTATCTATGCATGATACCCGAGAATGTCTGCTGTAAAGAGAAGGCTATTTGATTATCACCACCTATCACGATTTGAACCGCTGCGGTGAAACCGAAGTTCGCTGGTGGACTTTATTTGTATACATAGTTTCGTCAATGAGAACGCTCAGCAAGACTACGTCAACACTGGCTCAATCTGTCAAAGTCAGTAAACGCTTGCCAGCACAAAGCACAAGCATTCCGTACCTTCCACCTGTTGCTCAATTCGAAGCCCTTGGGTGCTTTTACTTGGTCCGACTGCCCTCTCAGGTATCCCGTAAGTCTAAGATCTCGCTCCATCACTGCACTTTGGTCAGCGACAATCATCCCAAGCTTATGCATTGCGATATTAAGCGAAAGTCGAGCGCAATTGTTGCCGAATCTGCAACTCTGTCGGGTGTCCTTACTTTGCCTGTCCCAGCCGTCTATCGAGTGTCTTGGCCTCTTGCCTCCGTTCTGCATATGTCTGATCTTCGAAAGTGCTGCTCCGCTCAAGCCGAAGAACTGTATCAGCCGTTGTCAGCGATTCTACATCGAGCATGTAGGTCTGTCGCGAGACGTACGCCGAGCATAATCCCATACGGGATGAGGGCTTCGAAGGGGACACCCATTGTGATAGTCGGTGGGGTGTCGGAGTGCGCTTCGCGTCCTGTCCTGGATCTTCGCTGCACGACAAAGCGATTTGGGGCTGCCGCGGTCGTCAATTGCAAAATGCCGATTGCATGCACTCTCGCCGCCAGATGAGGTTGATGAGGCTCTTCGACGAGCTCGAACAATTTTCGGTTCAGATCGGTTCCTCCCGAGTCAATCTGGAGTTGCCTTCTTGGCGCTCCGACTCGCGGAGGACAGCACTGTTGACAACCTAGGAGCTCACACCACGCGGCACACTGCTTGCGACACTACACACGCGCCTGGAAGACGTGCTGGGTTGTCAAATTCGCGCAGACAATCTCACGTCCTGCGAAGGGAGGCTACCACTACATCTTGAGACGACTTGCGACGCGCCTTAGGCACTTGTTGCTTCTGCGGGCACTCTTTTGCGCCCAGAGACCCTGGCAGAGCTTGCTGAGACGCGATAACTTTGCATGCGACTCTCACACGTGTCAAGCTATGCTGCGCAACATCTGAAAACACTAGTGGAATAATCACGACTTTCCTGATCACAGCACCACATCTGTCGGAGGCGGTGTATCACGAGATGAGCCGGACATAACAAGCAATACCGCGAGCTTCGGAGGATCTTGCATTCTGTTCGGAGCTCGCCTGTCAGCTTGTGACAAATAGCTGCGTGCCCGCAGTGTCATTTCCACAATGGCAAGATCGCGGAAGAAGGAAGAGCCCGAGGACGACGATGTAGAGATGGAGGAGGTGGAGGAGTCAGAGGAGGACGCTGAGGGGGAAGAAGAGGAGATAGAAGAGCAAGCAGCGCAGTCGGAGTCGGAAGAAGATGCCGAGGGCGAAGAAGTGGACGATGACGAGCTCAACAGCGAGGTAGTCGGAGCTGTGAAGAGGCGCAGTAGTCGCAATACAAAAGCGGCATCTGGCAGTGACGATGAGGATGAGGACGAAGATGTAGAAGTCGAGAGCAATGAAGCATCTGAAGATGGCGAATCCGAGGAGTCGGGGTCGGGCAGCGAGAATGAGTGGGACGTGGCGAACCAGGCTGCAGAGGAGGAAGACCCTGAAGCGGATAATGCTGTATCAAGTCGCTGCGTGTATGTTTGGACCGACCTCCTGCTATCATCCGTTATGCTGACCCGATGCTTAAGCTTCTGCGGACAAGATGAAGAACACGATCCCGGCGAGGACTACGAGGAATTTCTCTCCTGCACGGTTTGTGGTGATAATGGTAAGCAGATGTCCTGTTTGGTGTTGTTGATTTGGAAAAGAAAGGCATCAAACGCTGATCATTTATGCAGCTCATCGACAATGCGCTAGAGAAGCCGAAGCGTTAGGTCCCGAAGATGGTAGGAACCAGACCCCGTCAAAAGTTACAATACCACCAATGCTCACCATATTTAACAGACCCAAGCCGCTGGCGTTGCCAAAGTTGCGTAGAGAATGGTCTTGAAATTGACGAAGATGGGCCAATTGGAAAAGAAACAGACCCGAATGCAGTCCTTCGGAGTTCATCCGCACCAAAATTGGCGCGGGATTTGCTCCCTGCAGCCAGAGGTGGTATCAAGCCAGGTTCGCATTCGGTTTTTAATAATCTCATCCTGGATGAAGATCCCATGGACGGCTCTCGCTCGCTTAGAAAGCGAAAGTCGACCGAGGAACAGGACGAAGACGGCGCAGGCGACTTGAAGCGTCGCAGAACTTCCACAATATCGCATGTTGAGGAGAATGTTCGTGTAGCACGCGCACAATCTTCGTGGCCTTCGACAGTAAACGCAGATGGCGAGGATCGATCAGGCAGACCTCGACGACAACACAAATTTGCAGGCACTTCTGCGCGAATTATCACAAAGGACGTCGAAGCCAAGACTATCATCGTTGCTATTCCCATCAGCGCTGCAGCACTAGACAGTGTCGAGAAAAATGCTCAGCGGAAACAGAGACGGCGAGAACGGGACCGAGAACGGAGGGCGCGTCAAAATCAGCAGACTGTCGCTGTCGTGGCACCGCCTGAGCCACAGGCGCACTACCCTGCGATAGCCACGACCATGTACTCAAACCCGTTCTACGCCTTCCCCGACCGGGAAGTGGACGAGCTGAAAGGCAAGCCGTTCGGCGGCATCCTGACCGACAGCGAAGCAAAGACAGATCGGACGTATCCTCAGCAAGAAGACCGAGAGGTTTTCGAAGCTGCTCGATGTAAGGCCGAGGAAGATTGGAGGAGGAAGACCGAAGCTCAAGTCGCCGAAACGCCTGCTCGACCGAAAACGCTTGGTCCACCAAGCAAAATCAAGTGCATCAACTTTGGCAACTATGAGATTGATACATGGCACGCCGCGCCGTATCCAGAGGAGTACAGTCGCAACAAGGTGTTGTACATCTGCGAGTTCTGCTTGAAATACATGAGCTCAGATTTTGTCGCTTGGAGACACAAGCTCAAGTGTCCAGCAAGACATCCACCAGGCGACGAGATATATCGGAGCCCGATCATCAATCCGGAAACCAAGCGCCCGACAACTTTGTCTTTCTTCGAGGTAGACGGCAGACGAAATCCGCTATACTGCCAGAACCTCTGTCTTCTGGCAAAGCTGTTCCTCGGATCCAAAACCTTGTACTACGATGTCGAACCATTTCTATTCTATGTCATGACCGAAAATGACGAATTTGGATGCCATTTCGTTGGTTACTTTTCTAAAGAGAAACGCGGCCTAGGACCTCCACCGCCTCAACAGCCCAATACTTCGTTTGCTGGATCGGTGCACTCTGTGGCGGGTGCAGATGATGCCCCGCCAGCGTCCGATCCTAACATCTTCCTCAACCCCGGCAACAACGTCTCTTGTATCTTGGTCCTGCCGATTCACATGCGACGAGGCTTCGGACGTACCATGATTGAGTTTTCATACCTCCTCACAAAAGTTGAGAAGCGAGTTGGCTCCCCCGAAAAACCTTTGTCCGACATGGGTCTGGTATCGTATAGGTCATACTGGCGAGGTGTACTTTGCAAATTACTGCTTCGCTACAAGGACATAAGTGCGGTCGCAGAGCCACTCTCGGTCGCGAATATCGCACGGGAGACCGGCATGACCCCCGACGACATCATTTCAACACTCGAAGCTCTCAGATCTCTAGTTCGAGATCCAGTCACTCATACGTACGCGTTCCGCCTCGACTTCGACTACATGAAAGAGTATGTCGAAAAGCAAGACCGCAAGATGCACATCACTATCGACCCCTCGAAACTCATCTGGACACCATACGTCATGGGCCGACCTACTTCCTACTTCGCAATCGGCGAAGAAGCCAATGCTCCCATTCAGACCAAAGCGCCTCGAGACGAGCCCTCAGACGCCGAGGACCCGAAGCAACCAAATGACATGCCACCTCCCGAGCCTAAGACGAACGGCATCCACCCCGATGCCCCACCATCTCTTCCCAACGGCACTCCCATCCTCCCCTCTGACCCCGTCTCCCCGAAAACTCTCAAGAAACCGCACCTCCCTCCCCCGCCTCTCCCTTCCTCCGTCTCTTCACCCGCCCGCTCGCCCATCAAATATCCATCCACTCCCAACGGCGTCAACCCCTTCTCTCGCCGTCAAAGCTACGACACGCTCTTCAGCGAATCCGCAACGAGCAGTACGCGCCTATCTCACATCCCGCCCAGTAGATTCGAAGTCTTCCCGCCTATCCCCGGTGCGGCACCAAAGAAACGCGGCCGTCCACTTGGCAGCAGGACGACGCGACGCAGTGGGTACGGGCGGCGAGGCTACAATAGTCCCGGTGGGAGGAGGAAGGATCGGCCTAATGGCACGGGCATAGGCAGAGGCAGGTCGGGACTGGGGAGGGAGGAGAAGGGTGAGATTGCGACGAATAGAGAGAAGCAGCATGAGGTTGAGGAGGAGAAAGAGGTGCCCGAGAACGGTAACGGGGAGAATGGGGAGGAGGCTGAAGAGGTAGAGGATGAAGAACAGGATGCGGAGGGGGAGGTAGATCCTGATGCTATGGAGGTTGATGTGAAGGATGATGAGAACGAGGATGATGAGTTCGTGCCTGATGCTGAAGGGGAGGAGGATGCAGAGGGGGAGAGCGAGGAGGATGCGGAAGGGGAAGAAGAGTGACGCTGGCAGTGGGAGATACCCTTCGAAACTTTTCAATTCACAAGAGCAAGCGAAATGCAACTCTGAAAATTTGATTCTGATATGGTGGCGCTATCCAGCTGGTACACTACAATACAAACCACGTAACCTGCGTCATCTCAGTCCATGTACCCGCCTTTCTCCTCCATGCTCGCGCTCCGTCCATGCAACACGCCACCAAAACTATCCGTCCGCCGCCGTCCCTTGCGCATCGCTTCCCGCGCCCAGTCGCTCATCTGGAACATCCACCCGCCTGCGACCAGTATGCCGCTGATGACATTCACGATGCGTACGAGCATGGACAGCCATCCGTCCCATTCTTCCGCTATGGTCAAAAGGATGGGTTCGATGTCATACTTGACGAAGACACCGGGTACGGCATATTCTGACACGGCGTGACTTTGCTCTGTCACGGCGTATTGGTTTGTAAAGACCGTGTTGCTGCCTCGCATCGCCCAGGATCGTTGGAGGGCTTTGAGGGCTTCATCGCTGCTGCCCGGGCTGACGCGGGGATGGAGGTGCTCGAGAGTCTTGCTGTCTGTCGTATACACTGTTGGTACGACGCTGACGTAGTATTGGAACTTGTAGAAATGTTGCTCTGTGCTGGCGCGTGTATTATCCAGCGGGTTGGTTAGACTAGGGTAGAAGGGCCCGAAGCTGAGCTCGTTGATTTGGTGGGTGAAGTTGAAGGCATTGTGGTCGAGGTGCTGCCCAAACTCCATATATCCATGCCCTCGTGCGGTAATGTGGAAGTCTCCTTGCACTTTGTTGCCGGACAGAGTGCCGAACACGCGGCATGAATCTGGTGACTGACCCCGGGGTACCTTTGGTGTCCGAGAGAATGCGCGATATCCACGGATGGCACCGAGATAGTCGTGCACGTCTTCCTCCTCGTACATTGACGAATGATCATATTTGTCACGCTCTTCTTGGGATGACCCTAACGTGTGTCCTGCCTTCCTGCCAGACCAGTGCGACCAAATTGTCGAATCGCGATTGAGGGGCTCGCCCGCAAGGATCCGGTCACCTGATGCGTCTTGAACGTTGATACGTATGTCGTCGCAGTGCATGGCGAGAACTATGTCGAGATTGATCTGAAGATCGTGGGAAATACCCTTCTCGACCGAGAAAGTATGAGTGGTGTGGCCTGCCCACCACCGTCGTAGCTCGCTGACCCCAAGCATACATGAAAGTGCTATCAGAACTACAGTCCATATTCCGCCCGAGTGCGTTTTCTGCTGGTAGGATGGCTTCGTCTTTGGGAAGGCGTCGAATGCCTTGACGGAGAGCCCGCCCTTGTCGCCAAAGGCGGACTCATCCATTCCATGGTCGGCAAAGCCGTTCATGATGATGTGTGTTACCGTGCAGGCATTGGCTATCGTCTGTGTTCGGAGCACAACTCGGGCAATTGCACTGAGAAGAGTTGTGCGCGTGCAGACAATTAGGATCAAGCAATCTACGGCAAGAAAGTTGTCCTCAGGTAGCAGAGCCGCATCAGGGTTCACCGGCAAGACTTACCTTGCCGTCTTTTCCTTCCCATATCAACTTGCATTGGCCAAACCCTCCTCCCCTCCTCCACAACCAATAGATATCCGCGCGATCCTCGTTCAATTCGACCCTTCGATATTCCGTTCATCGCCGTCTGCATAGCTTCTGAGGAATCTTTCCTCAACTCCAATGTACATGTGTTTCTGCTACGCTGTATTTCTGCGGCTCGGTGCAGAGTTCCTACACAGGTGTCAAGCCCAACCAGGAGCCGATCCCCTTGGCAAAGTCGGGCGGCGTGGTCATCAAAGTGAAGGCTATGTCTTTGAATTATCGTGATCTGGTCAAAACGAGCTCAGGTCTCGGCTCAGCAGCCAAAGAGCAGATCTCTAAGAATGGGCCGAGCGTACTGCCAATCAAGGACGACCTCGCTCCCACCTCTGACGCTAGTGGCGAGATTGTTGAGCTCGTTCTGGATGTGCCGACAGCAAAGTGGGCGACCGCATCGTGGAAGCCTTCGAGTGGAGCCAGATCGACGGTTTGAAAGGCAACATGTGGCATGCCTACAGGGAAGGTATTGATGGGTTCCTTCGCTAATACGCAAGCATACCAGCTACCTCCCTGGTCAAGATTCCCAGCTGGTCACCCTTGACATGAGCTCAATGGGCATGCTTGCCATGTGCTGGCGTGACAGCGTGGAATGCCCTTTACGGGCTGATCCCTTTGCGTGCCGAGCAGACTGTTCTGCTGATAAGTGAGTTGTATTTCTAGTAGGCATTCTCCTTGCTAACATTCTGTCAGGCACTGGCGGTGTTTCCATCTTAGCCCTGCAGCTAGCTAATGTAGCCGGTGCAAAGACAATCATCACCTCCTCTTCTGATGATGAGCTTAAGACTATGAAGGAGAAGTATGGCGTCGACTATACCATCAGCTACATGACTGAGCCAAATTGGAGCGACAAAGTGTTGTAGTGCACTAACGGAGACGGCGTCGACCACGTCACCGAAAATGGCGGCGCCAGCACTATCGAATAGAGTATCAAACGCGCGAGACGAGGAATAGGTATTGTGTCACTTATAGGCATACTGAGCGATTTCGTCCATGAGCAGCTCCCGGCTGTCGCCATGCAAACTTTGCTCAGGACATGTGTATTACGCGGCATTTATGACGGCCCTCGATAGATGTTGGAGGACGTTGTTGAGATGGTCACTACGCACAATCTTCTAGTACCAGTCGACCAGGTTTTTCACTTCGACCGACAGGGTGTGCACGCAGCTTTCGAGCATCTTGAGGCAGGAAAGCATGTTGGTAAAGTCTGCATTACTGTCAACTCCTAGATCATCGTCTTTGTGGGCCCGGCACGTATAGTCACGCTTTTAAACCTGCTATCCTTGATGTATGCAAATGGCCGTTCTCGTTACTTGTGCAGTCTTTCCAAATGTCCAAGCCAGCCAATGCATGCGGCTAAACATGTTCGATATTAGTGTGCTGCGGGAAACCTGCTCCTGTTTCTCATTTCCATCCTTACTTGATGGCAGATCGATAGCCCCACAACTGTCCAACCGCACGTTGTTCAGCTTCACGAGGCCTACCAACCTCCATTTGTACATCATAAACATTTGATGGTAGAAAAACACAGAGTTTGCGCATTTTTCTGCCCTTGTTAAGCGACTGTCATACAGCGCCGCTCGATGACCATATGTCAGTCCCTAAGAAAAGCGCGTCAAGAGGAGGAATAGTAGCCACCACGGGACAGCAAATACTCTGTCCTGGTCGGCTGCGCTGACCGTGCAAGATGCGTAGTATTCATCGGGAGCCGCTTGATCAGGAAGGAGGATACCAAGATGCAAGAAGCATGCGCAAAGCACGCGCCAGGGGAATGCCGAGACCCTTTCACCGTTCAGCCACCAAATGCCATCTCCATCTCCCCCCGGAATGGTTTCCGGATAAGAAAGGAAGATGCTCTGTGCGACACGTCAACAGTGGACGACTTCAGCATCAGAACCTGTTCCATCGGCATGCCCGACGAGCAAAGAACTAGCTAAGTACCTGAACCGTTGACCATAGTCTTGTCTCCTGGTTTCCTGGCTCAAGCGCTGGACAGATGATCCACTAGTTGGCATGATAGAATTGCAAGCCTCTCAGGGATCGCCTTACTTTGGAAGGGGGAATCGCCAGCTTCGACATGCAGATCACCGCCCTCTCAAGGCTGACACAAACGTAGAGGGCATATCAACATGATCGCTGGATCGTTCTGAGCTATACAGATCCTTGTACTCGTCGAAGGTCCCAGCCTGCAGTCAACAGTCGCAAAGGATGGTAACGTGGATGTCGGAAAAGGCTGTCTCTACAACTGACGCTATCGCTCACACCGATACTGTCCGCAGCCAATTTTAAGGAACGATGATTCGGCAAGACAACTAGCAACATTTTTGCTCCTAATCCTAGAGGCTCTTTAGGTATGCTGTGCCCTCATGCGAGCGGGTCCAGAAATTACAACGGCTCCCAGAGGAGTCCATCGGAACCGATGAGCTGTCAGCCGAAAATGTAAGTCTAGCTCGACTATATCTCCATTGTCAACATGAGGGGTGGCACCTTAATTATCCCCCCAAATGCTCTCGATCATGTCTACGCACGATTCACATTGCCAACATGGTTGCTTTCCAAGTTGCCTTTCAGGCTTGCTTGGTCGCCTTTGCGGTGGCAGCTACGATATCTTTGCCGGTCACAACAAGCAATCCATCTCCCGGTCCATTCTGTGGGCCAAAAATCGAAATCGCCTTCTTGGAGCAACCCTCGAAAGCTGAGAAGTTCTGCAACTCTTTCACGAAGACCAAGATCCATACAAGGCGTCCTGATTGGGTGCTCCAGTACTGCTTCAAGCCAACTCCTACACCAGCTCGTGTGAATGCCGCTCTTAGCACGATATGCACACGTTCCATGCAGGCTCAACGGACCGCTCCTGCAGTGACGAGCACGACCCCGTCCAACTTGACGACCACCTCGACAGTGGGCTCTGAAACCTCGTCCTCGACGACTGTCATTATCGAAACGACAATGGACGCAGGCATCGTCGCAACTTCGGCAGTTGTGTCTGCCGCACCAACTGCTACTTTGATTCCTGTCTTCGATACCGGCAATGACCCGAAGGATCTCAAGAACATCGTCCCCCAGGATAGCAGTGCACTTTACTACGCGGAAAAGTCATGGGACTCCAACCCGTATGCAAAGAAGCTCTTCGTCGAGATGAATGCCAACTTCACGTATCCAACCGTCCTTGTTGAGAACAGCGACTATCTGACTGACATCAAATGTACGAACCAGAAAGCCAAGGCAGATAAGCTCGACTATACACTAGAACTTATCGTAACCAAGAAAGACGCTTTTGACATTGTCGACAAACAATGGACTAAGTTGCCAAATATGGTCATCATCTTCAATGGTGACGACTGCGCATCGACCCAAAATAACACTAGAGCGTACTGGTTAGGGAAAGTGACCAAGCATAGCTGGTCAGGCACTTCTGGCTATGTCAGATTCAATGGCGATGAGATCCTGACACAGCAGGACATAACAGATGCCAAATTTGTTTGGGGTGAGTCAAGCATCGCTTGTTTAGAAACATACACTGATCTTTCTGGCAGGTTCTACCACCATGCCGACAGATCCAACAAGCGGCAAAGGCCTAGTGGTCAAGGATCAGGCTCTTTGCGACGCATATAAGAAGGTGTCGGCGAACACCCAGGGCTACAAAGTCGCTGACCCCTGTTCTCCATCTTTCAGTGACAGCCTAGATCAGAAATACGGCATCAGATATCGGGACGCCCACGAACGGGCAGTCGACCTGAAGGATGCCATGGATGCCTATCCCTTTTACAACACTCGACTTACTCAACCAGAACCTCAAAGGTATAACAACCTATGACTATCCCTGGAATAAGGTGTGGGATGCCATGAAGAAGAAGTCAGAGGATATTAGGCAGATGGTGCAGACTGCTTTTGATATTGCCAAAATTCTGCTGGGCCTATCTGGCGGCTTCGGCAATGGTAAAGTCAAGATTGATCTTTCGCCCAAAAATGGGGCCGACTCGCCTTAGGGCAAAGCTTTCCTGATCTGGCAGTACCCATCTGCAGACGGCGAGAAAGAGACTCCAAGCACGGGCTCTACTGGCACAACAGATGGTAAAGGTAGTGGCAGTGGGAAAGGCTCGGCAGAGGCTTCTGTTAAAGCATGATGTGTGGACTGCGGTTTCCGTGCCGAAGCCAATTTCTGGGGTGCCGCTAATGTATCGATTAAGAATGGTCTCAGGGAACTCCGTCTGGGTCTGGATGGCAGTATCCATGCCGGAATCAATCTCGGAGTAGAGTTCGAAGGCAAGTACAAATTTGGTCCCTATACCAGAGAGCTTCTTGCACCGAAGACACTACCGGTGCCGTTCGTTTCCGTCCTTGGCATCCTTGTCGTCGGACCAATCATTCGAGCAGACGCAGAAATGAGCGCCGAGATATTCGCGAAGGGCTCAGTCCTTGCTGGTGTATCCCTCGACATTCCGAAATATTCTGTCATGTTTGACATCAAAGACCCTAGCAACTCATACGCCAAAGGATTCGATAGCCTGGAGGTCAAGAAATACTTTGAGGTCAAGGTTGAGATCGGAGCAGCTCTCGACCTGGGTGTCCCCTTCAGTCTGGGCGCCGGCTTCCAGATACCTTTGCTCGGGCAGACTTACCAAGCTCGGCTGATTGACAAGCCGGGAATCCGCGCAGAGGCTGTGTACGAGATCGAAGGCAAGCTTGGAAGTGGCATGTCCAAATTCAACCAAGATGATGGCGACGATGAGGACAAATGTACAGGCATCAAGTGAGGCATTAGTGTCACGAATGCCGTCTCACTAAAATTACTCGACTACAAAGAGTACCCTCTCAGCGAATGGAAGTCGCCACCATTTGCAAAAGGCTGTCTGCTTGACGGCGGAGGTAACAAAACCGATGACGAGTTCTCCAACCAGGAGAGCGCGAATCTCACTCCACCAGTGGGAAGCGGCTATATCCTCGTCGATCGAGCGAGGAAG
This sequence comes from Elsinoe perseae, assembly GCA_029448695.1. Lineage (NCBI taxonomy): Eukaryota > Fungi > Ascomycota > Dothideomycetes > Myriangiales > Elsinoaceae > Elsinoe > Elsinoe perseae. The sequence continues at coordinate 46,877 of JARDAA010000061.1, read as the reverse complement.
GTGTATGTTGCTGCAAGCGCCAGCGGTGATTTGTTGCTCCAGTCCAGCAAGACACTAGCTACTGGCTTCAAAAACTTTACCTCAGCTGGCAAAATCTGGAAAGAACCAGATGTCAAGGTCAACACGGACGACGTGCAGAGGAAGCTGTTGGGGTCCTACCCTATCAAGCCCGGGAAAGTCGCACTTGACATCGCATCGCCGTTGCCCTTCGATACCGCTGGCAGAGGCCTTTTCGTCTTCCCTGATACGGTGAAAGCGTTCGGCGTCAGTCGCGTTCGTCTGCTCAGATTCGATCAATCCCCTCTAGTGCAGAACAGACGGTTCTCTCTCCTGCGAACATGGACAATTACAGCAAGACACCCGATATCCATTACTTCTCGAACCCGACGAATCCAGGTAAGCCATTGTGGCCATTCGTCTGTACTGTCACGGACGCATTCGGCAACACCTTTGCTCAGATCTTAGCTGTTGACGACGTGAGTTCCGGCTTCAACTTGGCGCAGGCTCAGGAGCGGACAAGATATCCCGAGGTCGTGACATCTACTATCTTCGGGGGGGGGGGGTGGATGGTAAATGTTCGCTTCTCACACTCGAAAGACGCGGGTCATCTCAATACTTGCTGCAGCAGCGTAGATTCTCTTCGAACTTCAAATTGTATTGACCGCATTGAGCATTCCTCAAATTATACATCCGAAATTAGTGGCATAACATAATTAGATGTACATCAACGTGCACAGACTGTCACTAATTTGCGGCTCTTGAAGTTGATAGCCAATCACATCTTGGTTTTGATATTACCTGCTGATCGTCCGCGCTGGACGCGCACCCCTAAAGTTGATATGCTCAATTTGCGTTCCCCGTCGAGTATTGTAAGGGCTCGAATTCACCACGATTGATTGACGCTTGCAAGAATCTTTCAAGAGGAGCTGGAGTTCAGTACAGCGCATCGCTACCTAGCAAGGCCGGATAAGCTTCTGTCTCACCCATCTCCGAAACACTAATTCACTGGTCGGCGCCTACTTCATGAAACACTGATCGACCTGCCATGTTGACGACGTGACGAACTTTTCCTTACCAGAGCCATGCAGTATGAGGACTCGAACCTGCAACGCGCAGCAGCAACGGGTAATCCTAAAGCGTACAATCTTGGAACAAATCCATACGGCTACACCAACGACACACCTCCGCGGACTGGCTCCTCCGAGCACATAGACATGCCTGGCTGGACGAGCATGGCGACACAGTCCCAGCATCCATACAGCGGCTTTGCCAGCCCCAACCCGAGTCGCAAGTCTGTCGCATCATTGCCTTTCCATCGCACAGACGTGGTCTCACGGCATCTGCTCGTCGAGATGGCTTTACTTGACAGCCAGAACTTTGAACTGCTCGCGATTGAGGAGGTAGACGCATTGAAGAAGGAGAAGGTACAATTGGAAGCCAGGATAGAGTCCGCGCGGAGGAAGTTGGCATTGGAGAGTAAAGTACGAGATGCAGCGCAGTCGCTTCACCGGCTATACCAAGACGATCCGAAGGGGTCGAAGGGCATATCGAATACATCACCGACATCACCCAAGAAGGCAAGAGGAAGTTTTCTAGAGAACAAAGGAAAGGAGCCAAGGGGGCGAAACGTCAGTAATGGCCAAATAGCGAAGACAATCAACCAAGCAGGAGATGAATTAGCGGTCAGTCAGAAGAAGATCGACGATATACTGCAGATACTATCCGGGCTAGAGAGTCGGCGGCAGTATGTCGAGAGCAGACTGCTGAGGCATACTGCGGCAGTGCTACAGCTCTGTCACCATGAACATGTAGACACGGAAGCGAAACAGCGATCTGCGTCGGTCGCAAGTGTCGGCGCAGATCGGAACTTACTAGACAACACGATCCAAGGTTTCCTCAATGGCAGTGGCTATGAGGAGAGCATATACTCAAGAAATTCAAGGAATAGCGGCGAGGTCAATGGTTTCGGTAGCGGCTTTGGAAACCAGAAAAAGCGCGCGCTTGATCGAGTTTCGAGCGAGAAGCTCATTGCTCTGCAATCCCGAATCGACGGCATGAACAGCCAGATGCGCAACTTGATCCAAATGGTACGCCGAGAAAAAACTACTCCGCGCGAGGACGACATGGACTCGAAGACTGCTATTCGGACTGGAGATGACAGCATAGCTCACCTAGAGACGCAGGTCGAGCTTGTGGACAAGAACTTCGTCAGGCTGGAGGAAGAGTGCTTGAAAGTCAGGGATGAACGCGAGCGGACGGAAGCACAGTTGACCGAAATCAACAAGCAGATGTACCTCGTCATGCAAGTATCGGACCCGACATCAGATATCCAGGCACCTCCGGCGACTTCTGCGCATGGTGTGCAAGGCCACCTGAACTACCTGGAGGAGATCATGCTCTCAATGGAAGATGTGCTTCAGTCCAGAGGAGGGCAGTCCGCCAAGGAGGTTGAGGAGGTGCAACAGAAGGTCGATCAGTACGAGACGACCATGATGGGGCTTTGGGATATTGTCAGTAGCCAGAGCGGTACCAACGAGCCGTTCAGCCTCGGTGGCTTCAGCACTCGTGTGCAGCATGTCTTTGACAAAGCGACGCACATGGATCAGCAGGCCGATATCCTCAGGAAACAAATACAGCAGCAAAGAGAGCTAAACAGCAAATCCGATGGTGAGAAGGACAAGCAGCTGGAGGAGCTCCAAAGCACACGCTCCCAATTAGATCAGGAGATGAACGAGCTTCGTGACAGGCACGTCAATGCTGAAGCGGAGGCACACGGTGCACGCTCGGAGCTAGAGAACGTCATGAGGGAGCTTGAAAACTTCAGGTCGACTGCCAAGTCACATGAAGATCAGAAGCATCAAGTCCTGGAGCAGCTGCAGAAATCAAACTCGAGAGCGCAGCAACTCGAAGCAAGCATCGCCGAGTACGAAGCTCAATTACACGAAATGCAGGACGATGCCCGCCTCACAACCGCAGAAGCCGACGCCAAAGTCAAGGACCACGATGGCAGAGTTCAGAACTTGGCAAGGGAACTGGCAGAGACCCGTGACTTACATCAATCTGCTGCCGCAAAGATGGAAGCCAAGCACAAGGAAGCTGAGGAGCTTGAGGCAGAGGTGGTCCGCCTCACCACCGAGCTCACCATGGCCAAAGCTGAGCTTGATGGCGCGTATGGGAGTCGGGCCGAGCGAGCCAAGGAAGTCGCTACGGCTGAGATTGAGGGGCTTCGCAAGGAGAGAGATGCTCAAGCCGAGCAGATCAGGGAACTCATCGCTGCTCAGCAGTCCGGTGGAGATGGCCGTATGACTGAGCTCGAGAGGGAGCTGGCGGACATGGCGGAGGACTACCAGGAGATCACGCGTGAGAGCGTCGCTGTGGAGAAAGAGCGGGAACAGCTCGAGAGTCTGGTAGATGGGTTGAGAGAACGATGCGAAACTCTCGAGACACAGCTTAGCGATGAGAAGGTCAGATGGCTGGGCATCTCAAGTCCTACAGCCGTAAACGGTGACTCTGGTCGGGAAATGACGAGCGCCATGGTTCTCAGGAATGAATTCAAGAAGATGATGAGAGAGACCAGGGCGGAGAGCGCAAGAATGCTGAGGGTGAGTACATTCAAAACTCCAGCAGCAGAACACAGCTAACGCTTTTGACAGGCTGAGCAAGAAGAGCGCAAGAAGCTTGAGACTATGGTACGACAATTGAGACGGGAGAATGCATCGAACAAGAACGGGCTCACGCCCCGATAATAGACGGATAGTATCACGCTGTCATGATTGGCATAGACAAATGCATTGGTAAGGAAGAGACGCACAGGACAAGAATAAAATGTACAAAATCTGATCGAGCCGACAATCAATGTTTCTGCCTAATTCTCAAATCATTCCTTGCTGTGTCGTGTTGCATGTAAACCCCAACACCTCGTCAATCACAGGGAAATGGAATGTTTGGTATGTCCGGCTCGCTACCGGGAAGTCCTCCGTCCCGTCCTTCCCCACGCTGGAGCCTGTGGGTCTTTTTTCTCCACAGCTGCAGCTTCCGCGTGCCTCTGACACCATCCAAGGCTATCTTTCAGGAACTGTTGGGACACTCTATCACTCAATTTCGCTCCTCACTTTGACGGGAACTCGCTTCTGTACAATCCGCGACGTAAGTACAACTCCCCGGACTTCACTCTTGCGCCTGCATCGGTCAACCTCAGACGAGCCCACCGGAACAAAGCCTGCAACTAAGCTCTGCTCCTGCAGCTCCAACGCCTCTAAATTACACCTGCATAAGCCCAGCACTTAGCACACTCGCACGCCGCCCCTATCTGCCAGCACAGACGAAGAGCTCCCTTACTCATCTATCGGCAACTATGCGCCCATAAACGACCTCACCTTCTACCGAACGAAACTCCGCACAAAGCACAAACCTTCAACCATGGCCAAATCCCGCGCCAAGCGTGCCGGCGACATCGTCTACGACGCCTTCCTCTGGATCTTCAGCATCATCGTCGAGCTCTTCTTCCGGGAGATCCATCCTCGGTCAACATGGAAAGTGCCGCGCTCCGGGCCGCTCATCATCGTCGCCGCCCCGCACGCGAACCAGTTCGTCGACCCGCTGATATTGATGCGTGTGCTGCGGCAGGACGTGCACCGGCGTGTGTACTGGTTGATCGCGGAGAAGAGCATGAAGCGGAAGTTTATTGGCTTCGGGGCGCGGTTGGTGGGGAGTGTGCCGGTCGGGAGGGCACTGGATAGTAAGAAGCCTGCCAAAGGGACGGTGTATTTGCCAGATCCGGAGGGTGATCCGACGCTGGTCAAGGGACGGGGGACAGATTTCACGGGGCAACAGTTTATGGTTGGGGGATTGTTGGTTTTGCCAACGGTGAATAATGAGGCGGCGAATGCGGAGATTAAGGAGATCGTGAGCAAGGACGAGATCAGGCTGAAGAAGCCTTTCAAAGGACCGGTGGCCTACAAGCAGTTGACGGGGAGAGAAGCACAAGATGGTGGGAAGGTGGAGGATTACGAGGGCATCAAGTTCAACATTGCGCCGCATGTCGATCAGAGTGCAGTGTACGATGCGGTTTTCACCAAGCTGCAACAGAATGGATGTATCGGTATCTTCCCTGAAGGAGGTAGTCATGACAGGACGGAGCTTTTGCCTCTGAAGCGTAAGTTCCAGCTCGAAGGTATCTTGCACTGAGTGATTACTGACAGAGACAGCTGGCGTGGCGATAATGGCGCTCGGAGCTTTGGCTGAAAACCCCGACTGTGGCGTTAAGATTGTTCCTTGCGGTATGAACTACTTCCATGCCCACAAGTTCCGTTCACGAGCAGTCGTCGAGTTCGGCACACCTGTTGAGGTACCTCCAGAACTCGTGGAAAAGTACAAGAATGGACAGAAACGAGAGGCCGTCGGCGAGCTACTTCAGACAGTGTATGATGCGCTTGTATCAGTCACGGTTGTGACGCCTGACTATGACACTCTCATGGTACGTCAATGACATGCGTAATATGATCAGGTACTGACATAATCTAGTTGATTCAAGCCGTACGAAGGCTGTACAATCCTAAGGGAAAGAAGCTGCCGCTTCCGATGATTGTCGAGCTTAATCGACGACTTGTCAAAGGCTACCAGACATACAAGGATGACCCAAGAATCATTTCACTGAAGAAGTCGATTCTGGACTATAACAAGACACTAATGATGCTCAATATCCGCGATCATCAAGTCAGCTACGCCAAATTCCCAATTTGGAAGACCTTTGGACTCTTCTTCTACAGACTAGGCAAGCTACTCGTACTGAGCACCGTCGTCTTACCTGGCACAATCCTTTTTGCGCCAGTCTTCATTGCAGGCAAACTAATCTCGATAAGAAAGTCAAAAGAAGCCCTTGCTGCTTCATCGGTAAAAGTCAGGGCAAAGGACGTCGTTGCGACTTGGAAGCTGCTTGTGTCGATGGCACTCGCGCCTGCGCTCTACACCTGGTATAACATTCTACTGGCAGTCTGGCACCACAAAAGTCGCATCGGTGGCCGCGCACCCGATTGGGTGCCATACTGGGCTATCTTCCTGATAGGTTACATTGTTTTCCCTGCAATCACTTTCGGTGCGCTACGATTCGGAGAAATCGCCATGGATATCTTCAAGTCGTTACGACCACTCTTCCTCTCTCTTCATCCAACGTCTGGGAGCACGATGCACAAGCTACGAGTCCGTCGCAGTGAGCTTGTAGAACAAGTCACGAATGTCATCAACGAGCTGGGACCAGAGCTATATCCCGACTTTGATCATTACAGGATCGTGTCCGATCCAAATCATCCTCTTTCACCCCTCAATAGTCGACCTCACACACCAAGAGAACGCAGTAGAGCTCGTTACGACTCTGGACTAAAGATGACTCCCGACTCAACGTCGCCAGTCTCCCCAATATATGAACGCAAGAGCCCGCTTCACAATGATCACCTACCTCGCAACGAAAGCTTTAAGAATCTCGGAAGCGTTGGCATCTTTGCGACAAGACCTGGTACGCCGAATCGCAGCCGCAGCAGGACGAATAGTAGTGCTGGACTGTCAGCTCTCGCGAGCGATGGTCTCAAGCCAATGACTAGCGTGAACAGTACAAAGCCGGATGTCGAACAATTGAGCCAGAAGATTAACAGTGCGATGCGCGAAAGAGGGCGAAGAAGGCGTAGTGAGGAAGTAGATGGCAGCTGGATTCTCAGTGATGATGTGGACGACGACGAAGCTGAGGAAGAGGCAAAGAAGAACATCTAGGTAATACAGAACGAGCACATGAATGCACGTTCTTGTCCCTCTTGACCAAGTCTCTGTGTTTCATCAATGTGAAGCAGATCAATCATGGTTGTGCCACGAGTCAGGGATCCAGGATGCGCATGCGATCGACATTGTGGCTGTTTTTTTGTGACGTAGCCCCCGCACGAGCTTCTTCTTCCCACACAACCAGAACATGCAAGCTCCGCTGAGCTCATCAGTGACACCAAACCGGGCATTCCAATTGCTGCTGGAGACCCTGTCATAACTTGGTAGGAGCTTCGTCGCATTGCATTCTTTGTCCTTTTCTACGTTTTCTCTTTCTGAGACAGTGTCTAGTGGTTCACTTATAGCTCTTTCACTTCTTCTTCTAGCTGATCTACCCTTGTGGTATGCCAGAGGACCAATTCTACGATTACCTTCAAAGAAAAGTCTACACATCCACAATGACTGCAGATATGCAGACAATTCCAGCCCGGCATGGTACGGCCACCTTTGTGCCAGCTGGTAGTACAATCAAGATAGTCAATACGTCAGGCACACAGGTTATTGATACATGGGCGTTCGCTCTTCCATCACCGCCAAAGTCTAAGGATGATGAGAAATTACCCAACGGCAAGCAGGATGAGGCACCAGCAAAAGCAGAAGAGAAACAGGAAGCTGCAAAGCCATCGGCCGCCACACCCAAGCGCACGAAGTCAAAGAAGGGCGACATGGGTTTGCCGTCTCAAGAAGACGCCGAATTAGCGACGTCTCAAGGCATGCAAGCTTCCAACGACGAAGGGCAACAACAGAAGAAAGGCTGGTCTTCTTATCTTCCATCCATCCCTCTCCGCGCTGCAAAGTCAGACAGCGAGAAGGCCACCGTCAAGCAGAATTCACGTACATGGGGCCAGTACTTTTCCGCCGGACAGGGTATCTCCAACTACATTCCCAACAAGAACTCGTTCTCGTCCTTTGCCAAGTCACATTACCGCGACCCCAACAAGCCCATCATACAACAAATCACCGACTTCAGCCGTACGCCTGTCGGCGCGGCAGGTATGTCTGCGCTCAGTGGACAGGGATACGCCTCCTCCCTCTACGCTGGATACTCTGCATGGACGACCGGTGGTCAGGATGTGCCGGCAGGCATGGAGTTCCTCTCCCTTCCTCACTCCCGCGCCGCTACCCTTCACCTCGTTCCTCAGAAAGGCGATACGCTCGTCTCCAATCTTCGCGAACCAATGCTCACCGTCCTTGAGGACACAGCTGCGACCCATGACACTCTTATCGCCGCCTGTGACCCGGCGCGATACCAACAGCTCGGCGTAGAGGGCTGGGAAGAGCACGGTTCGTGCGCTGAGAACCTGGTTCTGGCACTGAAAGAGCTCAACGAGCGCGCCGGCCTCAAAGGACCAAAGGGTATTGGAGCAGAAGTCACTGTGAACTCCGTCCCTGCGCCCCTCAACCTCTTCATGAACATCCCTTGGACCAATACAGGCGATGTCAAATTCGACAGTCCAAAGGGCAAGAAGGGAGAGTACGTCCGCTTCAAGGCTGAGCGCGATGTGGTCGTGGTCATGAGCGCTTGCCCACAGGACGTAGTGTCTATCAACGGCGGCAAGAATATCCAGGACGGCCACTTTGTTGTCGAGGAGGAGCTGGAGGAAGGTGAGGACGTGAGGAGACGATTGCAAGAGACGACAAACACCACAACCCCAACAGCAGCAGGGAAGAGGCCAATCCCAGTGAAGAGGGCAAGCGGGGTGAAGAAGGTGAACGGCGCCCCCACTGCACCGGTGAAGAAGACGCCAGCTGCTCCGAAGGCGGCGAGCGCGGGACACACGCCCATTGGGACGGTCAAGAAGGGCCGGACGCCTATCGGAGCACAGAAAGGTACATCATCACTCCTACGTATTTCTCAGCCATATGACCACACACTGACATCCCCAGCCACTCCCGGATCCTCAAGACCCACGCCACCCAGTGCTTCAGCCAACAGACCTAGCCCAGCAGCAGCGGCAGCATCGAGGAAAGATAGCGTCTCCACCATTCCATCGAACACGAAGCACGCAGGTGGCGCGAGCACGATCGCCAGTAGCAGCGGCACGAGCGTGGCCACGCCTACGGCAGGAGCGCCGGCGGAGAGGAAGAAGCCGAGGAAGATACAGCGGAAGGGGGAAGCGGCGAAGGCGTAGGCCTTGTAACAATTTGAGTCAGCTTGAGAAGTTATGCGAAGGTGGTGCTATCACCGATCGAATGGGCTGTTGAGTTGAAGCATGGCGCGAGGTGTTGGCGAGATTGAAGATGGCAAGGCGTGGTGGTGATGGACGGCATGTGTAATTCATATCTCACCAAATTATGGTCATCACCAGCGGAGGTCACGGAAAGTAATTGAATCTGAATCGACAGTTAGTGCGCAAAACAGCAAGCGGGAAGGTATCAATGCAGATAATCAATGGTATTACGTACTCCAAGCTAAGAACGGAAAAGGTCATAAATCATAAAAGCTAGCGCTGCGACGAAGATACGTAAAGGCCAGTCTGAACGCTATGCATACCTTCCCTATCCCACCTCCCTTCTGTCCCGGAAGTCACCATCCCTACCCCTTAGCATTCCACTTGTCATTATAAGCATTCACCGCCACCGCCACCTGCCTATAAAACCAGTTCCTACTCTGCTCGTCCGCGATGGGCATGAAAGGTCCATTCGTCCCTCCCTTCAGCACAGTACTCATGCCGGTCCTTTCCTTACTTATAGTCTGGATATCCTTGAGCGGGACATCCCATTCCGTCTGAAGCTTCTTGGTCTGCACTAACAATATGCCATTATACGTCAACATGACCAGCCGTGGCGGGGACCCACCCTCGCTGCCCTGGCGACTCGCTTGGCTCGTCCCCGACGCCAGCTCCAGGTGTGCAATGTACTCTTCGCCGAAGTATTTCCCGTTATCGAGCGTCTTCAGCCAGAACTGGCCTAGCGCTTCTCGCTGCGTGTAGGGCCGCACGATCCCGTCTTGCCCAATAAAGCGCGGCATGCGCACGCGGTCGAGCCCTTCTTGATCGAAGACGGTGGTGGTGTTGCGTACGCCTTCGGCCAGGTTGGACGCGAGGTCGAAGGCGCCGATGGCGGGTTTGGTCGCGAAGCCGAGTACGCCCTTTCCGACGCCTTTGACGAAGCCGAGCGCGCCTTCTTTCTCGGCGCCTTCCATAGGGTGGCGGGCGAGGCCGCCGATACCGGACGCGACGGACGTGGCAAAGGCGTTGCCGCCTGATGTGATGCCGTAGAGGGCGTGTTTGGGTCGGTTGCGCGAGCGTGACATGCGGCGTTGGTCTTGGAATTCCTTGTCCAGAGAGGCGGCGGCCAGACCTTTGCTGATGGAGCCGGTGAATTTGGCCATCGAGTCAGAGAAACCGAAGACGGATTTCTTGACAAAGGATGACGCGCCTTTGGCGATGCCAATACCGAGATCTTGCGGACGATCGGTCATGACGAGGCCTTGGTAAGGTTCGTAGAAGATATCGGCTACACCTGAGGATATGTTGTTGAAGAGACCAACGGGATTGCCGAGGAAGTCTGCGGATCCAAGGACGATGTGCACCTGGCGGAGTGACTCTTGGACGTAATGGGATTTGATGTTGGCGATGAGCGCGCCAATTGAGACGCGAGCATTCTCCAGCATGAGAGCATTGTACTTGATTGGAGCATCATTAACGTTACCGATGGACATGGTGAGGACGTTGACGGCGAACATGAATGGGTTGGACGACGATGATCCAGTGTCCTCCGCATTGATGCGTTCTGTTCGTACGAATGACAGGTCGAATTGCATTGGTTGGAGGTGCAGCAATTCGAAGTAGATGTCCTGGCTAGACTGCTCTTGCCGAGGCTCAGGAATGTCCAGGTTCTCCTCACAAAGCTTGCCTTCCTTCTCTTCGGTCCAGGAAGCGCCCGGCACCTTTGAGAAGTCTAGCAGGGCGAAGATAAAGTCTTCATCGATCTCGATCGTCATCTGTTGCATCAGGAAGGTGAAGTACTTGATGTACAACACCCCATAAGAGTCGTCTTTGACGCGAGTGACGGCAGCCTTGAAGATAGGATGCGCAGCCATCTCCTTTCCAGTCTTGGGAACGACACTGGGATAGAAGATGAGTGGGAAGATACCACCATAAAGCTGATTGTCAATCTGAATCCACTTGATCTCAGTAGACAGCATCTGGTACAACTTCGAATCCTTGTACGTCAGATCGATATCGCGTAAGGTCAAGTATATCAGTTCTTTCATCTGCTTGTTGACTAGTGAAAGGCCAATGCCAGCAAAGCGAATCTCAGCCTTCAGCGTAACGTCCGAGTCCTGCTCCTTGACCTCAAATCCTGTCGAGGTAGATGCAGAGGATGCTGCAGACTTCTGCTTGTACAGACTTGCGCGTGGGTTCCAGTTGGACAGGACCAGAGTCTGTGTCGGGCCCTCTGCCACGACATTCAGATCAATGACTTTCTGTCTAGCTTGTCCAGCTACTGGTGGTAGCTTGAGTGGGATCAAATTACCGATCTCCTGCAGTTTGACATGCCTTTCCTTCTTGTTCGCACTAAGAACGAGATTCTTGGCTTTAGCAGCCGGATAGTCCCAAGCGTATGGCATGATGCTTCGAGGAGGAAGTCTATATCTGATCGGCTTCCATCCAGAGGTGCGATCATCCTCATCTTCGTCCACGTTCGGGTTTGCTTGCCAGAAAAGGAATTCTGTATCGCTCTCGTTGCGCATGGAGAATGGCCAATGCTTGGACTCGAAGCTGACGTGCAAGAAGATAGTGGCTTGCTCCATGAGGATCTCCACGCGAATCAGCTTCTGCCGCTCGCCGGACTTTGCAAGCTTGACATGGACGCTGCCAACGTTGGCAATGTTGAAAGGGGATGACCAGGTATTGTTGACACCTGGGAAGCACAAGCAAAGTTGCTGACCAGTGGTCTGCTTGAGATAGCGCAGAGGATGAAGATCGCCAGCCTTGAGAGTGGTGACTTCTGATGATCCTGGTTCGCGGATGTTGAGCTCTTCGCCCAATCTGTTCTTGACCACGAAGCGTGGGGCAAGGGTGACGACTTTGGTCAGCTTGTACTTGCCCTCTCCTTCCTCGACCGTCAAACCGCAGTGCATCTCTGAGCGTCCAGCTTCCGCTGGGAAAGCGACATCGGTGGTCGAGCCGATTGCATCAAACGAGACAGGTTTGCTCCATTGAGAACCAGCAATCTTCAGGAGTGCTCTGTTCTTTCGATCATCTGTTGGGAACGAAAACATGAATGGAGTCGCCTTATGGGAGTCATCGGTATTGCTGAAGGTATTTTGTCCAGCAGCAGACTTGGTGGCACCAAAGTACGCTTTGCTGCGAACGTCGACTTCCAGGCCAGTCCTATTCAGGACGACATACGGACTGTGAACAGTGACCTTGAAGGCACCACCACTGTCGGGCACATTACTAGAGGTCTGTCAGTCTACTTCTTGGTCGGACCATTTTAGATATCTTACTAGTAGTGCAGATTCAGTCTCAAGGACAGATCCTTGTCATCTTTGACCGTAATACTCTTCTCCCTACTGAAGTCTTCCCTGTTCGAAGAATTGATAATAGCAAAGTCGCTCGACTTGAATGGGGTATCTTGCATGTCAACACTCATCAAAAGCAAATGCGAAAGTTCGACAACATGAACAGGGCTGACGCCCCCCTTGCGTAGGAAATTGGTCCAGTCTTTCTTCGTGTTCTTGTCATAGACACGGTACTTGAAGTCGTAAGGAAGCAAATTCTGAATCTCGACCGGTGCCGAAAGCTTGATACGCTGATATGGATAGACAGCAGTAAGTGGGTCTTTCTTGTCAAAGACAGACTGCATCTGAAAGTAGAATGGTGGTGAGCTGTCTTGAGACTCAGACTTGCAGGTGATGGCCCCAACCGGTCGCTTGAGAAGATCTTTCCAGAAGAGACGCTCGCTGCTCCATGAATATCCGAACCCAGGATCGGGTCGGACGACGAGAGAGTGCAAATACGCTGCGCCGACAGGGGCGGGTCGGGAGTCGCCAGGAGCAATTTTGTCGATCTTGCTAAGATGACCTTCAGCTGTGTCCAGCACGCCGATCTCGATCGGTACTTGTGTATTGTTCTCGACAAGAAGTGGAGACCTGAAGATGATGTTCTTCACATTGTCGGCGCCAAGCGCGACCTCAACCATCAAACGATGCTGCACCTTGTCGCGACGAGGACGGAGATTGTATAAAGCCTCACCTTCTCTGTTTACGGGAATACGATCGATGCTGTCAAATCCGCTGTCTTCAAGCTTGATTCCGACCAGACCAGTCGCGCCCTCAGGCGAGAGTGTTTCTCTGGTAGTGGAAGGGTCCTCGAAACGCCATGGAATCTCCTCCCCGTCGGTCAACTTAGCAGCGTTACCTTCCTCGCCTTTCTCGGAGTGTGCCCAGATGTTCAAGTCGAATCCAGTGTAGTTGCGGACCCGGAAAGGAGCATCCATACCTCGGGGCTTCGACAAGACGTCTTCATCACCAGACAGAAACTGCGCAGACTTGGAGAATAGGGCGATCGATGCGCTTGTCAAGGTGATCTCCATTGACTTGCGAGAGTAGAGCTCGACCGAGAGCTTGTCTGGGTGTTGAGACTTTGACATATGGAAGCCTAGCTGCCACGGCTCGATCAGCGGCTCCCAGGCAGACTTGGAGAAGTTGAAGACATTGAAAAAGGTATCGATGTGAGTGTCTGCTGTCATCGGACCGCTCCAATCTCGTACCTCAACGCCGAATTTCTTGACACTCCAATCCAGAATGGGTAGTTCGTGAGCGTCTCCAATAAGGACCACACGCATGCCGTCAAAACTGACTTTCATCTCCTCACGCTTTAAGATTGCCGACCCTTGTGTTCCAGGCTGCTGAGATTTCGATGCCACTGTAGACTTCTTGGTGGTACTGATAGTCTTGGCTGGGGGTTTCGAGGATTTCGGCTTTTTTGTCGAGGCTGCCTTTTGCGAAGCGGCTTTGACTTGTTTCAGCTTTGTAGATCCTTCTTCAGCCATCTTCTGCTCGTTACCAGTTCCAGAAATGGCAGAGGCCCTTTGAAAGATTTGCATCGCCAGAAGGATATCTCGAAGTGAAAGTCTCAACACGAGAGGTTCGATGTCCACTTCGATGCTCATCAGTGATGCATCTTTGCTCTGGGATCTCATATCAAGCGAGGTCTGAATGCTAAAGTCATCTAGAATCCTCAACTGCGTCGTTTCGAACTTGTCCATCCGACAGAGGAACATCCCGACTTTGTCGACTTGAAGAGTCATTGCGTGCTGCTGAGATACAAGCACTTGCTTGACCCCGAGCACGATAGCCTCAGAGCTCGTGATGGCTGGGTTCGCGATGAGCACGATCTGAGCGTCAACTATATTGACACGGTACGATATGTTCATGCTGCCTTGCTTTTCGTCTGCCTGTTGACTGGCTTGTTGATCTAACATCGCTGATTCGCCAGAAACTGACATAGTGTCATCGGTCTCGCCTGCCAGGGATTCGTCCTCGTCTTCGTCCAATACCAGCGGCTCATCCTGCTTGAGACCCTCCGACACGAAACGTTGGAGAGCGAAGAGATGATCGAGCGCTAGGATCATCCTCGGGCTGTCGATGGTGAGGAGTGCGACAAGGTTCCGGTCGGTGCCGCCCGAGATGGACACACTCGCCATGAACTGTTGCTTAACGTCGGTGTTGATCAGTGACATGACCTTGCGGAACTTGTTCTTTTCCTTGGTACGAGTATCCATGATGGTAAATGATTGTACCAGGAGTTCTGACTCTAGAGCACCATCGCTGACCATTCGTAGCTTCACGCTTGTCTCGTTGAGGGAGAACTTAGACAGGCTGGCGGCAGCTAGATCGCCAACGGGCTGCTTGACACTACCTGTGATCAGTTCGAGACCGACAGTACCGACCTTGAACACTAGATCCAGCTTGGTCCAAGCCTCTTCAGGCTCGCCCAGCTCAGGTCCAAGGTGAGAGACTCCATTCTGTTGTTCCCCAGCAGGTGAGGTAGGACTGGTCATGGCTGACTTGGCTTGCTCAGTCGTTGAGCTAGGCAGCTCTTGGTTGACATCCTCCTCAATCTCTTCGTCGGGGTCCGTTGCGAAGGCGGCTGGTATAGATTTGGTCAGCTCCATAACGAACTTCATCTGCGCCTCGGTGATTTTCAAGTTGATGTTGGACATGGAGCCTTCGATCTCAGTGTCGGGCCGCTTTACTCCTGCTCTGTGCTCCGCACTTGCGATCTTAAAATCGAGGTCGACCTTGTCTAGCATCTCTAGCTCCTCGGATTGATTGTTTTCATAGTGGATGTTGGATGTCAGCCGGATATTATGAATCCCAGCGGACAACTTGTTTGCCACGATGGCATCTTTTGAGTCGTCGAGAGGCATGAACTCATTCTTCGCATAGATTTCCCCAAGGTATGCGACCATCGTGTCTCGCTCGACAGTGTCTTCCGTTGCGATGACACGAGGGAAGGCCACGATTGGCGTCTTGATATTGATGTCAAAGTGCATCTTGCTTGCTCTTTGCTGGATGTTCTGCGCTTGGTTCGCAGCAGCCTGTCGCGCGGCATTGAAGATGGCCTGCATCTTGCCGAATTTGACGCCAAAGTTCATGATCTTTCGGAATGGTTCAGTGATGAAGTTCACCTTCAAGGACCCTGATGTTAGCTTGATGGCAGTGTCGTGCCCAGGGTATGCTTCAGAGTCGGGATCAAAAGTCTCATAGCTGAAGTCAGCGAGTTCTTTACCTTCGATCGAGACGAGTTGACGAAGTGATGAAGTTTCTGAGACTCCTTGGTTGATCTCATCGATCAAAGACAGGTTACCAAGCCTGGCTGCGACTCGCATCGTTTTCCCGAGCAAGAGGACAACCACTTCCGCGGAGTTCAGAGATAGCGTTGCCAACTTAAAGCCGTCATCATTCAGGATCACTGATATGCGCTTCAGACGGGCCTTGACTCTGATTTTGTCGGGCTCCTGCGTCGCCAGAGGCGCTGTATCGTCATCCTTCTTCTTCTCGTCATCCTTTGATTGCACCTGCTGCTGTTGAGGTGGACTAGGATTAGTGAAAGTTGCCAGAACAAAATCCAGTAATGTCAGAAGAGTACGTCTGGTAACGAGAAGATTGATGGTGGAGACTGCCACATCCAGATTCATTGCAAAGCCTTCATACTCGCTCATGAACTTCGGATGCTCTTTGCTGACTTTACTAAACTTCAAAGTAAAGAGATCCTCTTCCTTGTTCGTGAAGACATCGTGTGAAGAAATCAAGTTCTTGAATTCTGACGACGGATTTTCTTCCACATGATCCTCCACAGCAAGCTTTCTGAGCTTCACTTCGGCAACCATGTCGAAGGGTCGCTGGTAGAACTCGAGGTAGAAGTGCTCAGCAATAAGATCGACAAGGAGCTCGTCCGGCTTTTTGCCTTCAGGATCTGCTCGATACAGCGAGCCACGCAGCTTGTCGACAGTGAATTTGAATTCGAAGTTTCTCTGATTGAAATTTGGCTCCTGCTTGTCACCCTGTGATGCTTGCCGGAATTTCTGGGTCTTTCCTTTGTCATCGTGGTCACTATCATCCTCCATGACCAACTCATGCTTCTGCGCGGAGAATTGAAACGAGCTACTGCGGTCCCTGGCTGCGATCGAGTCCCTATGACTGATCGACTTGCGTTTCGTATCCGGCGACGTTTCTGCTTTTGTCGTCGTTGTTGAGGGTGCTGGCTCGTCGGATTCGAATTTTGGGATCGCGACCTCGAGAAGCTTCATCAGACTCTTGTACTTCGCATCTGACACGGATGCATGTAGTACGGGTAGATGCCCAGCGATACGGAATTTGGTCAGATCGGTCGCTTTCGGCACGATACAGATCTCGACCTTGAACTCCATATTGATGCGCTCCACAACATGATAGCTCTTTGTCGGTTCGTTTTCGTCTAATTGATGTCGCGTATCGTCGATTGACGGCCCAATCAGTACTTGTGTTGAGTCGAGACTCACGATGAACTTGTCATACATGAGCATCTCAAGTTTCCTGAAGTCCTCGTCCGTGTATTGCTGCTTCTGCTTCGACTGAATATCCGCAAGTGTGTCCTTGTCGATCAGTTCACTGCGAACAGCAATATGACCAGCATCGAGGATCATGCAGATACTACTCTGCTTGGTCACAGAATCGGGCACGATGATGAGCGGTGCTTGGAGATCTAGCTTCGCGTCGATGGTTTTGTGTTCCTGTAGTGCATACTCCAGTCCCGCCCGAGTTTGCTGCCGAAGACCTTCCACTGCAGATCCTGCTGTTTCCATGAGGGCTCCGATAGACTCCATGTGTCGTTCTGGCGGCTTGAAGAATTTGGCAACTTCGACGATGAACCGGGGATTGTAGACAAACTCCATTGCTTTGAGCTTGACAGATAGAGCAGTATCCGCTTTACCGCTCAAAGGGTTCTTTTCGAATGCCATGGCAAAGAATGGTTCTTCTGGTGTGTCGTCAACTTCTTCATTGTCTTCATCCTCGTCCGTGCCCTCCTCGCCCTCCTTGAGCTTATTCTTTTCTCGCTTGGACTCCTCGTGCGCTGCGACTTTCGAGTCTTCTTCATCGGTAACATCCTCGACCCTGCCCTCGTCTGGATCTGTCTTCGAGTCCTTCACCCGCAGCGCCTGCTCAAAGAGATTGCCAGGAGTCGTCCCGTCCATGAGACTCATTGCGTCAAGACTGAGCTCTAATAGAGTTGAGTCTGTTCGCTGGAGGAATTTGGTGTCAAGCCCCTGGAAGATGAGTTTCAGCATCTCATTGTCGCTCCCGTGTGGATCTCGCTTCAGCGTGAAGCTTCCCTCTCTAAGGCTCATGTCGACTTGCAGCTTGATCGCTTCTTTCGGCATGTCAACTGCTTCTGCCAACTGCTTCTTCTCATCGAAATCGATGGCGCTGTAGAGTTCCTTCCGCTGCTCTTCGGTCATCTGAGCTTCGTCGCTGTGTTCATCTTGCTTCTGACCACCGCCCCAGACCCATTGAGACCAGGTCTGCTTCTGGGGCTGCTTCTTGACTCCAACGTTCTCTTTTCGCAGCTGATTACGACCCAACGACCGCCAGAAGCGCAAATCTTCGTACGAGAGTTTCTTCTCTAGTCTTTCCAAGTCTCGGACCTCCTCTGGTGTCAGCTTCTCTTCCTTCTTTTTCTTCTTGAAAAGCTCAATGTAGCGGATTCTGTCATCTCTACGCTCTTTGAGGTATGCCCAAGACCATTGCTTGTTGCGATCGTGGATTTTGTCCAGTACAGCTTGTCCCGCAAATCTTAGCCAGGCACGAGGATCTTCCTTGGGAGCTGATTTTGGCTGCAGCTTTCTGTATTCCTGGTGGCGAGAGAAGTAGTGGAACAAATCGACTACGCGGAGTGCATCGCGATACTGGTCGTCGTCGAGGATGAAGCCGAGCTCATTGAACAAAAGTCGAGCCTTGATCTTGGGTCGATCTGTCTTGCCCGTCTTATCCATCTCGAGGCCTGCTCTTCCAGTGACAGGTTTGAGGATATACTGGTGGTCTTTATATTCCCTCGCATCCTTCTTAGCGATCATTTCCTTTAACCTTTCCAGCGTCTTCTCGTGATCCAGGCCTTGCTCTTCTGCTGTTTGCGATCCTTTGCCAGATCCCAGAAGCTCAGTGTCGGTGTCCCAGTAGAGTGCTAGAGCTCCCAAAGTCGCGAGCTTGTGAGTTGTACCCGACGTGCTCTGGATGAATGTGGGTTTCCAGTTATCATCGGTACTGACAGCGCTGAGCTCTTGAAGTGTGATGCCGACAGCGAAAGGATGGCCAGGATCCGATATCGAATCCTCGTATCTGACGTGTACATTCTTGACTGAAATTTGTACGTTGTCCACAATGGCGGTTGTCAAGCTAGCGGTAAAGCTCTGGTTCTTGGCTTGCTCCTCTTGCGACATGCCCTCTGTGTTCCTCTCCTTGAGCAGTTCTGCGCTGTCCAGCTTCTCGATTTTCAGACTGTGCGCTCTCCTCTCCTCCTCGTCCGGATCGTACTCCTGATCCTCTTTTGGCGCCGCAAGAAGGAATACATCCTCAATGTTGACTCGCACCGGCTTGCCTCTGAGATTCGACCAGGGTATGGAGAGTGTGAGAAGACCTACGTGGCCCTCGACAACGTTGATAGGAAGCTTGAGCTGATCGAGGGCCTCTCTTCGAAGCTCCAGGTTTCTTAACTTGACATCACCAGACCATATGCCAACGTTCAGCTGCTTGGGATCGAAATTCCGGACATACATGCCCAGAAATCGATTGAGCAGCTGCGCAACGAGTCCTTCCAACATCCTGAGCGAGTGTGGCCGTCACCCAAGCCGGGGTCTTTCTTCTTGTTTAGAGTCGAGTCTGCTCTTTACTCCGTCATCTCAGTGTAGTATGCAGTTGTAGAGTCGTTCGTATCATTCGTCGATTGCAGGCTGGGATTTGGCCAAGTGACTTGTTCTGGCACCAAGTCTATTATAGTGGAACTTGTCTCTCCAGCCTGCTCTGAGGTCGTGACAGTTTCTATTACGTTCCACTGATGATGTGGCCGTCTTCTTGTCCTTATGGCGGAGTGTATGCTCAAAATGCGAGAATAATCATCAACTTTGACAAGGCTGCCGCGTGAAGTTCTTTCGGCGGTGTCGTGGTCGCAGCCATCACAGATCACTGCACATCTTGTTTCTCCGGCAGCAAAGTGACGTCGCAAGCACGCCCGCATGCTCAAAACATGCAAGTGCAGACGGGAGCTACTGCGGGGCTGCCACGAAGCTAAACTTGTGTTCGTTGCAAATAGTCTTCGTCCCATACCTACAATGCTTGTGAGAAGACTCGCGAATGATTCGACATCATGTGAAGTATGTAAATAGATCTCATGCTCCTCGAGCGATTGTTTCTCATGCATGAAATATTCGTGGTGGGCAGTGTCCATTCTTGCGGCTCTGGCCAGCGGGGAGGATCGCTGATTTGAGCCACAGCAGGATCCACCCGATTTTACGTCACTTCTGGTAAGTTTGGCGAGCTCGAGCTTCCTTAACTCCAGCTTGGTTGACGACTTCGAAGCCTTTCTACTCCCGAGGATCACGGATTCAGATTTCAAGTCTCACAACAGGTCTGCGAGTCTACAATCCTGTTTGAGAGGTCAATTGCCTACGGCTAGTCTTCCACTGTCTGCAATCGTGCTTAAGTCCTAGCATACCTTCAAGATGCTGCGATCCGGCGCGCCTCGAGCTGCGTTTCGCGGCCTCAACACATCTCTGCTCACCACGCAAGCGAATTTCATAGCCACGAGATTTGCTCCCAAGCTCGAGTCGCGGCTCAATACGATCTCCAATGGCCATAAGATAACTGTGCCGAAGCCATTGAGCATGGCTTTGACCCGACCTCACAGCACAACTCGCGTTCTTCAAGACAAGATTGATCATGAGCACGAGAGGAAATTCGGGCAGAAGAAGCTCAGCGCTCACCCGGAGACTGTCTCGGCGACATCCTCTACCCACCCAATCTTCAGTGAGGTCGCGACAGAGAACAAGGAGGACAACACAGACATGATGGCTGGAGTCAAGCATGACTTGGTAGGCAAAGATGGCTATATCCAAGCAGACTCCATTACTGATGAGTGCAGAAAACCATCAAGGACACCTTCTCCCTGTCTGACGTCCCTCAGAAGGCTGTTTACGTCGGTCTAGCTGGTACTCTCCCTTACCTCGCCACTTCACTGTCCACCGTCTACTGCGCTTGGGAGATCAACCATGCTGCTGCCGCAGGCTCTGGCTTCCTCCTCTCCGGAAAAACCGCCGAGGCGCTACTCCACGTCATTGAGCCTCTCCAGGTCGGCTACGGCGCGGTCGTAAGTTCCCAGCCTCCTAGATACTCAAGCGATACTGACCCACAAGATAATCTCCTTCCTCGGCGCCATCCACTGGGGTCTCGAGTGGGCCAATTACGGCGGCACTCAAGGCTACAGCCGCTACCTGATCGGCGTGGTCGCTCCCGCCGTCGCCTGGCCCACGATCCTCCTCCCCGCTGAGACCGCACTGATCGCGCAATTCCTCGCCTTCAACTTCCTTTACTACACCGACTCCCGCGCCACGAAACGCGGCTGGGCACCACCCTGGTACGCCGTCTACCGCTTCGTCCTGACCTTCATCGTCGGCGCATCCATTGTCATCTCGCTCATCGGTCGAGGCCAGATCGGCGACCAGATCGGTCGTCTGCCTGCACCAGCAGACAGGATCAGGGCTTTGAGGGAAGCACAAGCCGATGAGCTGGAGAAGGAGGAGACGGCGAGGAGGAACAAGGTTGTAAAGGCCGAGGAAGACGATGAGGAGTAGAGATCCAAACCCGGTTCCGGGACCAAGCATGCAGAGATGCACGAGAGGAGGGAGGAAGGTCGCAAGAGAAGACTTGGGATCGTTCACTAGACCCTTGCTCACTAGATTCTGGAGCGCGCAAGTGGAGGCAGGTGGCACAAGTGTACAGCTGTATTGTAGTAGTACAGCGAGCAGCATAGCAAGTATCCAGCTGATTTCATACGTGTACCCTCTTCATCCCACATGTGTAGCAATCGTTACCATTGAGAGGTAAGGCCAAAGAATGAAATCATGTCCTGTATTCGTCAACACTACCTAACCCCTTAGCCCCGCGATGGGACGGAGAGTGCAAACTAGAGCCTACGAGTCCTAGTCCTGCTTCGCACAAAAGAGAACAATACATCCGCCGAAACGCGGGCCCGTTCTGGGCGAATGTTGAAGCAGCCTTCTCTGGGCTCGAGTGCTTTTCCGGAACGCCTGAACCTTGTCCGGCTCATCCGCCTGTAGTAGCAAATTGTAAGTCTCGTCGAGAGGGAGCCACACGAGCGGCCTGGAACAGTGTGTAGGATAAGAGTGTTCATAGACAATTGACGCACCCGGCTAGTCGAAGAAGCCGGCGATTGCGCGATGCATCGTTTGATAGGGTGATAAGCGTGGTCGTGAGAGAGTGGGAAAGTGCAACATGGGTATCGATGACGGTCTGGTAAAGCGAAAGGATCCGTCAGGGTAGATATCGTCAATGGCTCAAACGGCAAGCATGGTCATGGGAGAAATGGTCGGGAGGGCAATCTATGCCTTTTGCTCGGCGCCCTGGCCGTTGGCATCGCCACCCTCACCTCCGTTGGTAGGAGCACCCTCGCCGTCGCCGCGGCTCTTGAGGTATTCGTTGTAGACGTTCAAGGCCTCATCGACCTTGGCGCGCAGAGCGTTGTCGTCACCAGTCAAGGCGATAAGCTCCTGGTTCTCCATCTCGAGAAGCATACCGGTAATCTTACCGGCAAGCTCAGGCTGCTGCTCGTGGATCTTGGGGTAGAGAATTTCGCCGAGCATCTGCTTCTGCTGCTGAGGGGGAGCACCGTTCAGCTGGTTGAGGTCGATGCCAGGGGTGCCTGGCTGAGGCATACCGCCCATACCACCGCGCTGCTGAGGGAAGCCAGGAGCTTGACCAGGACGACCGCCCATACCACCGCGCTGGGGTGGGAAGCCACCTTGACCACGCATACCGCCCATCATCTGAGGGGGCATGCCCATCATTGGCATTGGCGCGCCACGACCACCCTGACCACGTCCACCACCCATGGCGGCTTGAGCGGCCTGCACCATCTGAGCGTAGGCAGCAGGATTCTGGTAAGCGTTGGGCGGGAAGCCAGCCTGCATGGTAGGTGGAATGCCGTACATGCCAGGCATCTGGCCAGGGCCACCACGACCACCTTGCTGAGGACCCATGCCGCCCTGGAAGCCTCCACGCTGACCGCCAGGCATGCCCTGCATGAACGGCACTTGGCCACGAGCACCACCGCCCGCAGCCATCATCGGCTGACCGTTGGGACCGAAGAACATCTGCGGCTGCATGAATTGGGGAGGCATGCCACCGGCAGCAGCCTGCTGCTGCATGCGGACCTGGTTGCGAGCTTGGATACTGGCCTCGAGCTGGCTCTTGCGGACGTCCTTGCGCTGGGCCAATGCAACGTAGAGGGGCTTGCCGTGGACCATTTTCTGGTTGGCTTCGGTGACGGCCTTGGTAGCTTCATCGGGATTGCTGAAGCAGACGAAACCGAATCCCTTGCTCTTACCAAGAACACGAAGCTCTCCGCCGATCTTGACCTTATCCATCTCCTTAGTGAGTCCGTCAACGCCATCCTTCTCGCTCTCCTTCCTTTCCGCCTCATCATCCTCTTCTTCCTTCTTCTCCTCGCTCTCAGCCTTCTCCGCTTCCTCGAGGGAGAGAGTATCACGCATGACCTTAGCTGAAGTGATCTGTCCGTACGGCTCGAAAACCTTACGGAGCTCGTCGTCATCGATCTCGTCAGCCAAATTCTTGACATAAAGGTTCACACCCTGATATTTGGAGATCTTCTCCTGGCGGGCAGCTTCGTACTGCTTGCGGAGTTCCTCCTCACGCTCGTGCTTCTTCTGCGCACGGCCGACGTAGAGCTTCTGACCCTTGAAATCGGAGTCGTGGAGCTCGTCAACCGCCTTGGAAGCATCCTCGTGGTTAATGTAGTTAACAAAACCAAATCCGCGGCTCTTGCCAGTCTCGTCAATTGCCAAAGAAGCCGAGGTGATGTCTCCGTACTTCTCGAAGAGAGCGCGGAACTCGTCCTCGGTAGCCTCCGGTTCGATGTTCTTGACATACACGTTTGTGAAGTTAGCCTTCATCTCCTCGAACTTGTTGATGCGATCCTTCTTCGAGACATGATGTCCGACGTAGACCTTCTTCTCGTTCAACAGCATGCCATTGACGGATTTGATGGCATTGCTGGCGGCCTCCGCAGTCTCGTAATGCACAAATCCATACCCCTTGGAATTTCCAGTCTCATCCACGGCAACCTTGCAGCTGAGAATGTTGCCGAACGCGGCGAAAGTGTCGTGAAGGGCCTTGTTGTCGATAGCGGCATCGAGGTTCTTGATAAAGACGTTGCCCTGACCAGTTTTGCGCAGAGCAGGATCACGCTGCGACCACATGATACGGCATGGCCTGCCTTTGATAAGGGTGTAGTTCAGCTCTTCCAAAGCGCGCTCGCCATCATCGGCGCTGTTGTAGTTGACGTAGGCATAGCCGAGGGAGCGACGGGTGACTGCATCACGACAGACACGGATAGAAGCGACCTGGCCAATCGAGGAGAAAAGCTCAAAGAGCATAGCTTCAGTGACAGAAGTGTCCAATTCACCGACGTACAAAGACGCCGAGTTCTGGTGAGCAGAAGGGCCGGCAGAGACAGGAGTCTGACCATCACTGCCTCCAGCGACTGCGGTGTTCACGCCATTAGACTGGCCATCAGGACTGGGCTGCGCAGCAGCCGCGGAAGGAGAGGTTGGAGCCTGAACGTCGGACATGGCTGTGACGATTGTATATATGCAAGTTTTAGTTTTTCGGACCTGCCTCAAGCGTTAGACTCGGAGCTTAGATAAAGGTCGATTTCTTCTGTCCAATATTGTGGGTGATGCGAACGCTAAAGAAGCACAGCTTGCTTGATCGCAGTTGCGCTCTGGATTTGTGGAAAACGTACTTGAAGTTGTAAAGACTCGAACGTGAGAAGGAGACAGGTATCGAGCTGATCTCCGAGAGAATGCTATGACTGGATTTCTTTGTCAGTATCTGCTAGTGTCATTTGCAGCCGTGGCCGCCGACCTTTTGCGGACTGACCTTTGTAAGAGCTGTCTATTTGGGGATGGAGGCTTTGTTTCGGGCACCTCAGCGAGCGAATGCTGCAGAGGCAATGGGCTTTTCTGATTTTCAATTTTTTTTGGTTGATATGAAAGATGAACGTGAAGGTTCTGGTGAGCGTGAAGAGGATAGAGTGCGCGTGAGGGAGAGAGGTCGGAGCTCGCTGGAAGATTTCATTAATACAAAAAATTAAGTGCTGCGGTGGGCGGGATGATGCGAAAGGGCAGAACAGGGTTCCGCTCTAGCATTTTCACATCTCAAAGCAGCCCTACGACCTGAATGTAAGTCTGAAGCTCAACAATTGAACAAGATGAACCACCCTGACTCCAAGCACTTATTTTGTACTCAGCATCGAGCCATTCGAGCGGACAAATGCTGCAAAGAGATAAGCATGCCGCACGCGACTAGTGTAATTTGGAAGCTGCCGCATTTGGCCATCTGGTAGCGACGTCGATCGCCTAAAGTTTCTTTGACTTTACATCAAGGCCCCACCATGCTTGGAAGACCGTCGAGAAGCAATTCCGAGGCTACGATTGATATGCAAGGACATTGAAGAATAGGCAGGACGTGACAGAGGGCGCGCAAAGTCTATTAAACGTTATATCAAATTCCTCCCTCCTTCATCCGTGAGCCATCCAGCTCTCAAGCATATCAGCGCAGAGAACCTTCCAAGTCCGACATTCAACGACTATCCTTCAACACTGGTGGAAACCTTCGACGCGACTTCTTCACGAGCTTTGAGGATGGTATCCAGGAGCTAAATAGAGCTGCTGTCAACTTCAAAGTCAAAGTGCGATTGACGCGGTCCCTCATACTTTGCACCCCGCGATGTCCCAGGTGCCGAATAGCACATTGGTCTGGCTCTGGGAACAATTACAACAGTATAGTCAGGCCCGAGTCGCATACAACGACATCGCCGCTGCTCTAGCGAGATATTCCTCACTTCAACCACGTACCGACACATATCATTTCGAAAATGGCAGACCGGCACTGCTCGTGTGTCTATCTGGCACAATACCTGTCGACTTTCGAGGCAGACAGTACAGATATCCAGTGGAGATTTGGGTGCCGCAAGAGTACGGACAGCCTGGCTCAGGCATAATAAGCTACGTACGACCAAGTGCTGGGCAGGAGAGCGCATCAGGTATGATGGTCAGACCAGGTCAGCACGTCGCAGTGGATGGGCGGATATACCATCCGTACTTGAGAGATTGGGGCTCAAGACAAGTGAGATGAAAAGGCTACCGAATGCTCAATCTTGTAGAGCTAACGCTGGCTAGAGGGCTTCTATCGTTGAATTTCTGCAGATCCTACAAGCTGTATTTGCCAAGGAGCCACCAATCGTAGCTACAACGCAAGCCCGCCAGGGAATGCACGCACAGTCAGCAGAGACCCCTGCTGTGCCGCCGAAAAGGAGCTCGATGGCCTCTCCTCGACCATTGCCGGCTACATCTAGTCCCGGACCGCCACCGTTGCCGTCAAAGCCTGGCCGAACTGACACATCAGCGACTCCCTCGTCAAGCGCTCGGCACTTCGATAGCAATGGCCCACCTTTGCCTCCTCTGCCGCCTGGAGCTCTGCCACATCAACGACAGAGCTCCGGTGGCTTCCCAAATGGCCATACAATACCGCAACCTCGTGTAAATACAAATGGTCCACCACCTCTGCCATTGAAGCACCAAGGCCCTCCATTCTCACCAGCGCAACCATATTCGCAAGGAGCCAATGGTGTGCCCAGTCCCATCTCGCCAGTCTCACCGATACATCGGGCAGAACTACCTGCGACAAGGTACGACCGGCCTGCGCCTCTACCACAGGAACGGCCACAGCAACCACCGGGTCCGCAGTATTCAGTTCAACCACCACAACAGATCTATCAGCAACCACAATACAAAAATCAGCGACAAGCTTCGATACCACGTTCCACACCACAATCACTACAGCAATACCAACGATATCCACAACACCAAAGATACCCCTCCCAGCAATACGCCAGTCCATCTCAACCAGCACAGCCGAAGCCACTAGCTCCAGCTCCAGCTCCAGACCTTCTCACCGACCCCTTCGACATCTCTCTAGCGGCATCAGCACAAACCGGCCCCGCACCGCCCATCCCGCCGAATCCCGAGAAAGAGCACCTCCTCACCCTGCTCTCCGCATCCCTGACCTCCCTCGCCGCCTCCCGCATCTCCCAATCCCAGTCCGCTCTCCAACCCCTAACAACGCAACGCCACGCTCTACTCTCCGCTCACGCCTCCCTCCAAGCCGAGATCGCCCAGCTGCAATCTCTAGACCACACGCTCACAAACAACGAGCACATCCTGCATCAGAGCATAAGAGACTGCAACGCCCTCATCGAGTCAAGCCGCAAGATGCCGCAGCCTAATATCGACGAGGTGCTTGTCGCCCCCACCGTAGCGGCGCAACAGCTGTGGAACCTCTGCGCCGAGGAAGCGGCCATCAGGGAGGCGTTGTGGTGCTTGCAGCGCGCTGTCGGGGCCGGCAGGGTTGGCGGAGCGGAGTTCGTCAGGAGCACGAGGGCGCTGGCACGGGAGGCATTCTTGAAGATGGCGCTGGCGAGGAAGGTGGCGAGAGGATTGGGACTAGAGGTGAAGGGGGGTGCATAACATCGCTGTGAGGAGATGTGTGGGATGAATGTAGATAGCAATACCCAACGGACATGTCAACCCATTTTTGCAGAAAACTTTCAATGAGTGCTCTGCTCGTCTATCCAGTTCCTATGTCGGCTCAGACCAATCCACCTGCTCCGTCACTGGCGCCCCTCCTGCCTTGGCATAGCTGATCTTCAACCTCAATCTTAATTTCGGGGGCGGTCCCTGGAACACTGTCAGAACAATCTAGATTCAACGTCGGATGAACGACTTACTCCCGTAGTCCCCGTGATCCTCATCTGTTGCGTCGCCTCCGCGCCCTCTGCAACGTCACTACTACTGATGGCCTGCAGCTGTAGTTTCTGGCTCTTTGGAACAGCAGCCTGCAGGTTGACGTCGCTGAAGCTTTCGAACATGCTTTCGTTCCTGAATCGGGCAAGGATTTGTACGGCTGCCGCAGATCGATTAACGCTGAAAGTTATGTTGAGGTCATTCTTGTTGTACGCGGTATGTACAGCACCGGCTGGCGCAGAGGGTGTCTCCGGTGGTGGGGAAGCCATACCGCCAAAGAGGTCATTTGCTGCCGATGGAGCGCGCGCGGGTGGTGGTGCTGCAACGGCTGCCGGAGGACCGTTGTTATCGAAGAGGTCCATGATACTGGACATGTTACTTTGCTGCGCTGGTATTGGTGAGGCAGCAGAAGGAGGGGGAGAGGTGGACGTGTTGCCGCCGCCCAGAATGTCGGCCAAAAGATCGGCGTTATGCTGCGTGTTGCCATTGGTAGTTCCGTTGGTACTAGGTCCCGAATCGCCCATTAGATCGAGAAGCATGTCTTGTTCTGTCACTGGTGCAATCTTCTTGCGCGTCGCTGCGCGGGCGTTCTTCTTCTTTGACGGCGTCGCTTCGCCCAGCACACGCTGCTCTTCTCGGATCTCTGGCGGGGGCATCCGCTCAAGCACGCCTCGCCGGACAGAGTCGTAACCGAAGAGCCCACCGTACTCGACAGCTCGTTGCTGGATTTCGATATTCAGGTTGTTCTGATGAACCTCTAGCAGTCTCCGTAGCCGCTCAACCTGGCTGGCGTCGTTCAGTCGAGTAGTGAGTTTCATTGCCGCTGTGATAATGAACTCTGTGACGATCTGTCCAGAGTGGCTGCTATTCAGTATGCTGTTGAACAGATCTACTACTTCACTCTCTCTGACTTCTTTGACAAGTTCTTCCTCCTCATATTGTCCGCCACGAAGCAACGAATCACCATACTCGCCGATCACCCATGATCCTGCAAGGTTCAGGGCTTCCTGCGAGATGTCGTCCTTCAGTGCTGCGTACAGCTTCTGCGCAGCATACGTCTGAAGCTCTGGAGTTGTAGCGATGAGTCTAACAAATGACGACAGGATCTGCTCTTTGACATAGTTACCGGCCTGTATTGTCATCAGCTAAAGATCATAACGCGCTATTGATATAACGTACCAGCTTGAGGACACGCAGCATAGTATCGACGTGCCATCGCTTATTTGGGGCATATCGATCTGCTGCAATCCCAATTTGGGTCGTCATGATCGGCTTGAACTCAGTATCCGCAACCTCAAGGAACGACAAAAGCTCTCTAATCAGTACTCGGACATTCCCTTCATTGATTAACGTGAAACTCAGATCCAGTGCTCTCCGCCGTATACTGATATCAGGGTCCCGTAAGCAGTCGAGAATGGTATTACGGTGTCGTTGCACGGCATTGGGTTCTACGCTGACAACCTTGTTGAGGGTGTTCAGGGCAACGTATCTTATGTTGTTATCCTTGTTTGTAAGGAATTTTCCGAGAATATTTACACCGAGCACGCGCAACCCAGAATCTGCCTCAATATCGAGAATGGTCAGAACAGCTTCGTAGAGAATCGAGTTGCCGACATTCTTGGAGCTGTCAGTGTTGGTCGCGACCTGTGCTAAGATATCATTGATCTGTTCGCTGATTTGTTGATCTCCTCTCGCCAGTGCCCGAAGCAGCGCCAGTATCTTGACCTGTAGGAACGGATCAGTGATGCCTGTGACATCGTGTTCTGGCGCATATCCCGAGCTCGACAGTCCTTTGAGGATCTTCACTAGGGCAGGTACCAGAGGTTTGAACATGTCGACCACTCCTTGCTCGCCACCTTCTTCCTCATCTGCCTCGCATAGATTGACGACCAATGTGAGGCCACACAACAAGACGCCGTGGTTCCTGTCTGCCAGTAATAGCTTGGCCTTCTCAAGGAAATGCTCTTGCAGGTCCGGCACTTTTCGACATATTCGCATAGCACAGATCGCAGCTTTTCGACGAATGTATGGATTTGAGCTTGAAATAATAGTCTCGACCTCCGGGAACAGATCACGAGACATTTCGATCGAAGCGATATTGCCGAGTGTGCAGAGAGCAAGGCCGACCACGTATTGATTGGAATGATTGAGGTCACTGGAATGAGTCAGCGAGCATCTCATCGTCTATTGTATTTGACTCACTTCTTTAGCGAATTGGTTACGAGGGTTAATACTTCCTGGTTCTCGTCGAGAAGAAGCATGGTACCCAGATATCCCAATCGCTTGTCCGCGAACCGCGGTGATGCCAGGAGCTTGAGACATTCTATCTGGCCAAAGTGTGTGCGTTCGCCGAGGGTAAAGAGGTAAAGGAGTTTAGCGACATTGTTGCGCCTGATCTACTCAGTATTCGAATGCAGTGCAAGGCATTGATTTCCATACCTGACATTCGAATCATGGCTTTCTTCTCTGAAGCTTGCTCTTATCGCGGCACTCTCTTTTTGCACCACTGCTCGCTCATCTGCAATTGTCTTTGTCGCACGAACATTGCGAATGAATTGCTTGACTGTATCTGTATTAGTGTACTTGTCGCTGGGTTGGGGCTGCCATTCAGGGCGTACGCGAGCTCATGGCGAGTACTGCCGTTGATGTCCTTCAGAGCTTATGATCGAGGCCGTGCAGTATATGTCATTGCTCGTGAAATCGTCATCATTAATCACTTGAGTATCTTTCGGTGTGTGTAGTGAGTCTGTTGTTCAATAGTGGCAGCTAAACAGGACATTGAGCTTCCGCAATTCTAGAGTGAGGCACCTAAAGCGGCCTAGCTTTGATCAAAGATCAGATTAGATGTTGTTCCGGGGCCGAACGGAAGTCGGCGGTGCGTCGGCGCCGCTCAAGCAGATCCGTGCACGTCATCCTAAGAAAATGGTCATGAAGCTGTGAAGCCGCAAAGAGCCAGTTGGCTGACCACTCATTTGTTGCAAGGCAGGAGGCCGGAACTCTTGCTTCACACGTCAGATCTCCTTTCAATGGATCACATGCATAGCTGACAAGCCCTGCGGATGAGGATGCCGAAATAAATGTGGAGTACATGGTCTGCTTCTATTTCCGTTCAAATGCGAATATACATGAAAGCATAAACAGCACTGGAGCCTTTAGCAAACGGGCGCATCATAGCACAGTCTCACGACAGCAATAAATCAATATGAACGCAAAGCAAAACAATCTAAGGGAGAGGAAGCCGGCGAATCCGGTCGCCAGGACGGTGCAAGAAGATGCAACTTTGAAGTCTTTGCTACCTAAGGGTATAGCTTCTTCCGGTGTATCGAGGTACGAAGGCTCAGGAGCTATCATGACCATGTACTGATAGTTGGACAGCGGTACTAGTACTCCAATACCAGCAGATGCGCCACCATCAGTCGTCGCCACCTCCTCGGCGCGTAAGGAACGAAGAGCAGAGCAGCGAAAGCGATTATTTCCTACCATTGACTACGAACCTCGAGTCTCACATTTTGATCCTCAGTCAGATTATACAGACTTCCGTGGCTTCTTCGTCCTGTTCTGGATTGGTCTTGCGATCATGGTGATTACGACAGCTCTGCGCAATGTGAAAGAGTTTGGATATCCTTTGAGCATGAGACAGCGAGCGACCTTTACACAGAATATTTGGGAGCTGGGCATAAGTGATTTGATCATGGCTTCAAGCACAATACTGTCCCTACCGCTTCACCTGATATACAAGAATGGCCCAAGCTTCCTGCAATGGGACGGGCTGGGAATGTGGATACAGTCTGCTGGACAATTGCTCTGGTTGATCTTCTGGACGAGCTGGCCTTTCGTACGTGACTGGACATGGACGTCGCAAGTCTTTTTCACGTTGCATCTTCTCGCACTATTCATGAAGATGCACTCGTATGCATTCTACAACGGCCACTTGTCCGTAACTTTGCGGCGCTTGAATGAACTTGATAAGCCTTCTCCTGATACAGACAAGAAGGCTGCCGTAAAATATCCATCCTCTCATACTCATCTCAACGAGCTCGTTCAAGAGGAAGAGGAAAGGGACAACGAGAAAAGAAGCTCGGTTGGGCAGCTCCGACAAGAGCTGGCGGAGGAGCTCGTATCTCCGCTCGGTGGTGTAACATACCCCCAGAACCTCACGCTGTGGAACTATGCCGACTACTTATGCTGTCCGACACTCTGCTACGAGATTGAATATCCTCGGACCGAGAAGCGATCATACTTGGAGATTTTCTACAAGACGCTGGCCGTCTTTGGATGCGTCTTTCTCTTAACGGTGATCAGCGACGAATTCATCATTCCTACCTTGGACGAGTCGGCAATTAGATTACAAAGCCAGCGGAACTGGCAGGATGGAGCACTGATTTTCGCTGAGACGGTCAGTCGTCTGCTGTGGCCATTCATGCTGATCTTTCTTCTGGTATTCCTGGTCATCTTTGAGTATCTTTGTGGAGCGTTCGCGGAAATAACAAGTAAGTGCATCTTCTCTTCCATATCCGTACACCACGTTCTAGTCAGTCAAATCATGAATGGTCTTTCAGTGTGCATAGCATACCATGGTTTGCTGTGGATCAGCCAGACCATGACATGTCATGGGTGCATTGAAAAAGCCGGGCTTTCCGAGCTCCGCATATCAGGTCGACTCCACTTTGCATTTCCTTTCCACGTTACCATGACCGCCTTCGAGCCCACTAATACTTAACCCTCAGCTAAATGAACACTCAATAAACCAGTGCACACGCTAATTTACTGCAGGGTTTGCGGATCGTCAATTCTACTCTGACTGGTGGAACTCTCTCGACTGGCTCGAGTTCAGCAGGTGCGTGGTACGAGTTCCCTCCATATGCCGCCCTCCTAACTGTATCACAGAGAATGGAACATCCCCGTACACAACTTCTTTCGCCGCCACGTCTATAGCGCTAGCCGCACCACCATGTCCCGACCTGTAGCGACCTTCATCACCTTCCTCATCTCTTCGCTCGCCCACGAGCTTGTCATGGGCTGCATCACCCGCAAGTTCCGCGGCTACGGCTTCGTCGCCATGATGATGCAGATGCCGATCGTGCTGGTGCAGCGGATGCCGGGCATAAGGCAACGCAAGCTATTAAATAACGTTCTGTTTTGGTGTAGCATGGTGTTGGGGCTGAGCATGATTTGTGCGCTGTATGTGCTTGTCTAGCGCCTCTCCATGAGGACGATGGATGGAACTGCAGAGTAGTAGATGTACATAACAATGCACCTTCATGCAGGGCGTGCATCGTCACAACTGCTTCTGCTTCTCACCTTCTGCTCGGCCCCGTAGATGACCCTTTGTCTTCCCGAGAGATTGTGGGAGATCAGTATACATTGCTACCGTGAGATACCGCTGACGAAGCCTCCACATCGGAACACTGTCGGAGGTTCCGCACTTCTATGCATGTCATCCACATGCCAAACCATCTAAACAGCGAAGCAGGGCCGAATTATCACCCTGCACTGGGTCATAATACGGCAGACGTAGACCCGGTGCCGAGGACTTGTGTCTTCGGCCTAGCCGGGACCATTCCGGTACTGTTAGGGCTGGGTCGGAGACGTCGCCGGAACGACGATGACAGCAGATGAATGGACGTAATCGAGGTTTACAAGGACAGGAAGTTTGGTAAGCACGTGGCATGGGCTTGGGGAAATTCTTGGGTCCAAATAAGCTGGCGCGGAGGACGCTCGGAGCTCGTATGGGTGTCGAATGGGCCAGGGTAAGGCGGAGTGGGAAAGTCTTGGTCGCTTGGGCGCTTGGCTGCCCAGATGCGAGGAGCCTTGAGGCCCGAGGGCTTCGTTTTAATGTGGCGTTGCAGATCGGGCGATTGTTGAGTGGCTTGAACTGCTTTCAGGTATGCTTGACTTGGCTGAGACTAAACTTACGCGGCGAGCGTAGAGTGTTTTAGAGCGCAGGGGACGGCATTTGTCCTGTGTGACTGGCATTTCACGCATAATCGCGTATTGAGCTATATGCCATAGGGTTAGCCGTAGTAGTGATGTACAGCCTCTGGCTACAAAATACTTACGTATGCATGGTACTGCGAGCCAGGCATTCTGTGTATGGAAATCTTGAATCAGATCATACAACGCGTCGACCTAGGCTGTCGGCTCTAGCTATATCTTGAAGCTACTTTCTCCGCGGATTGATACCAGTACCGACAGCAGCTGTCAGCAGCATGTCTGTCCTTCAAGGCATACTAATGGATCCTTGATCACTCAGTCTTGGTGTCAGCATTCAGCTGATCAGGAGTGAGTCCCTTCTGATACCAGCTCCAGATATTGAGGCCTATTTTGACGCCGCTAGTGACAGGCATGCCTGCATGTAGACCCTCCCTCCAACCTCTACCCTCGGAATCAAAGTTCTCCCAATACACAGCTGAGTGAGGAATCGGAAGAAATTCGACACCTGCAGCAAGCTCTGCATTCACAGTATCAGAATGCTGTGGAGTCGAGCAATCGATATACTTGCACCATCGTGGATCACTGGGTCTTTGAAGCATTGGAAATTGCGTGGTGCCACCAGTACCATTGGAGAAGAGGTAGACCATGAAAGTGCTGCTACGTCGTGCGTTGGGGTTCGCAGATGCCCAATCGTAGTGGTGGGCGTAGTGACCGTCAGGGGCGGTATACCTCTGCGTCCAGAGTCGTTCGATGAACGTATTTTTAGGCCATCCTTGGAAGGCTAATGCCCGGGCTTCGATGCACTGCACGACTTCATCGCGACCTATACGAGCTTTAATGTGTCAGCTGGAAGTACAAGCGATGCTCGACCGAGGCTGATCGCATGATGAAGCTCTTTTCAGTTAGAACTTCATCGGTGAGGGATAGCTTGGGAAGGCCGAACAGGATAGCGCTGCGAAAGTAGAACGTTGATCGCCTATACCCTAGCATGAATCATACCTTTTTCCGACTTTCGAACTTTGTCATCCGAGACTTCCTGTCCTGCATTGAATATGGTGCTTGGTTACCAGATTTCATCGCTATCAGAATCAGTACCTGTCGGGCAAATTGCGGTAAGACAAAGCAGTCAAGGGCATCATCGAGTCTGACCCCAAGGGACGTTGATTTGATGAGATGCACGAAACGCATGGTGGTCATATGAACCCAGGACTCCGGGATCACAAGGGTCGTTCATGAGATACTGATGTACAGGGCTTGAAATGATGAGAGGAAGTGTTTAACTCACGACATGGATATTAAATGCTGCGCCTCGTCTTTGGTCAGAAAGTTCGAGATGTGAATGATCAGTGGAGCCACTGAGAAGATGTGTATGTCCAGATCATGCCGGACACAACGTAGGTTGTTCTCCGGGAAAACCAGGGACTGCGTTTTATCCACAGATGGCCGCGATGAAATGTCTTCTTTCCTGTCGTCCGAAGCTCGTTTCGGCAGATTGACACCACCGAAGAAGACGGCAAGCACTGCCAAGATGGCAGCATACTCGAGGCCGGTCCTGAAACTGATTCCGGACGTCATCTGTGCGGCAAGATGTGATGCAAGAACTGTCTTGTTTGACAAAGGATGTACTCTCGAACTTCTATGAAAGCGGATCGTTGTTCATGCAGGAACCTGCAATCCTGTCCAGAGCAAATGTCGGCAGTTACTGCAGGGTCGTGGGTCTGTCCAGCCCCGTAAGGCTATCGTAGGGAGGGGGCAGAGAAAGGTGTCCCAGCGGAGGTTTCAGCGCATTGGCAAAAGTTGCTAATTCGACTGGTAATTTGCTGTCGGTGTACATACACAGACGTGGGGTTAAGTTCTGTCGGAGATGTGATTACATTGACCTCCTTCAATCTGGCAGATCGGTAACATTTTCCGATGGTCGAGGTCCATGGCCACCCGCATCAAACCGTCGTGACCTCGAAGCTTATCTCGGTGGGCCCAAAAAGACAAGCAAATCACGGACAGGGACGCACCCAGCAGATCATCTCAAAGATCGACGAGCGAATGAAGCAGTCCTTAGTCCCTTGTATGTCGAGCGAGCAGCTAGGGATTTTGCGCGCAAATAGAGGCAAGTATCAAAGCAGAATGGTTCAAGAGCGCCATGATGGGAATAGTCTGCCAATTCGCTTCTCGAAAAGCAGCCAAAGGGCGGGCGTGCGCGTTTCAATTCCTGTTGTCATAACTTCACGTTGATAGGACCCTGCCTTGTTAAGCTGAGCAGCTTGACGCTTCTCTGCCATCTGCGCCAAGCAGAGGTACTTCATGAGCCCTAAACGCCTTGGAACATGCGTGTGGGTGCCCTTGCAAGCTGGGGACTGTGCACGGGTCTTTGAGAGTGTTGTGGCTGACCCTCAATCTTCATGAGAGTGTTGCGATGTTAATAGATTCTGCAAGCATTCTGTTCGACGCCCATTTCCACACTATGCGGGACCACATGTATCATGGCAGTGTTGATCGGTATGTGAGCAAGCCGAGTACTCTGAAACTGGTTCACGAGAGCCCATTTTTCGCCTTGCACAGATAGTGCTCATGCTACAAAGGTAGACCAGTACCACTGTAGACCATGACTGGGCAAGCCAAGAACAACAGCCATCTGTGTTACTATATCATAGACTTGCAGGTCGCCGTAGGCTTGCGAGAGATGCCGCGAAGTACAATCCATATGCGCGCCTCATGATATACCGAAAACTTACCATGAATTTGCAAGACACGAGTTTGACGTGTAGACCATCATGCGATCGAGAGCTTGGGTCTGGCCAAGTCGGGAGGAATTTCAGAGCGATGTCATGATCTTGGGACTGGTACGCAAGCTAGGGCTGTGCCGGCCGTGCGAGATGCAGAACGCTCACTCAGATCATAAGTGTTTCGCCTTCGCATTGTGCGCATGTGTGTAGTTGGTACCCTACATTATGGCATGGTAGTCAATGTCGCATTGCTCGAAGTCGGGTCCAAAGAGACAGCTCGAGATACGCGTAGAATGCGGTACTGTACATCCGAGAAGGTCCGGAAACCTTGAAGAAGGGAACAAATGGTGGATAGCACTTCACACCCCTGCTCTGGATTCGCTCATCATGTACTCAGCCATGAGAGGACAATCGGACCGGTACCGGTGATGCTCCGTGATTTGGCACGAACTGAGTACTTGCCACCGTCTACAAACATGCAAGGATGGTGATATCTCATGTCAAAGCATGTCTCAGCCTGCGAAGCCAAGACAGCATGAGAACGGCGGTCGGACACGCGCTTGAGCACGACGTCCGCTTAAGTAATAGGCATAACTTGTGATAGCTCAAGACTCCTGGCAGCTCAATGGCGTAGAGAATGTACTCGTGGCTAAGATGCATGGCGGCGTGCTACAGATTGAAATGCCCAGCAACTGGTCTACCCTTGTCCCACTCGTCCAGATCGACCATTCATGCAAGGTTCAATGGTCGACTTCCGGCCAATCATGACGATACATGGTGTGATATGTTGTGTATGGAAGTCATCAACGCATTGACAATCGACATGCTGATAACCGACGAGAACAATACATGTCAGTGACGCTCACTCTACGGCCATCGTGAATAGTCGCCCACTACGGTCCGAAGCCATGGAAGACCGCTAGAAGCCAGCATAATGAAAGTAGATTGGCCCACTACCACGCGTGAAGGATTAACGCAACCCTAGTTTCATGTGCCCATCGTTCGTCAGCATTGCAAACTAGTTCTTGTTGACATGTTCCCTGCCTTGATATGTTGCTTGGCGTGACATCGATGGTCTCGTCCTCCACAACCTCGCTCCAAGGGCGAGGATAAGTTCCGGCGATTACGGGGGAAATGACTCTGTTAGGTTTCTTTAAAAATGCATGGTGGCCCACAACCAAGAGAGGTTGAAATCTTAGTAATGGATGAGAAAATACAAGCTCCCCCCCACTCGAAGTGAAGTATGATCAGCAAAAGTCGTTGACAGACTCTCCACATCGTGAATTGTTCTTCATCTTGGGGAGATCCGTTCTTGGACAACGCCAATTTCGAAGTTCTACGTTTCGCCAGCGGGTACCAGTGGCAGCTCCCTTCTGCCGTCTCCGCTCTCCCCAATTCAAAGACCCTCCGAACGCTTTCACCCACCTTCACACTAATACTGACGTAGCTTTCGCCTGAAACGCGCAGAGCTCGATATACAGCTCCAACCCCTCTTCAACTTTGGTGTTCTCTAGAATTGCAGCGTTCTACAGCGGAGACATAAAGAACGACTTCCACCAAAAGTCACGCCGGCCAATGGGATAAGGGCAATTATACCGGGCGGCCGGATGCTGGCAGTACACCCTTCATTCGTCAAGAGCTTGGGAATTATGGAGGATTTCGGCCGCGCACACATCTCAGTATCGCCGCAT
Source organism: Elsinoe perseae (assembly GCA_029448695.1). NCBI lineage: Eukaryota > Fungi > Ascomycota > Dothideomycetes > Myriangiales > Elsinoaceae > Elsinoe > Elsinoe perseae. The sequence goes on along the minus strand of JARDAA010000061.1, from coordinate 9,112 downwards.
TCGATGGAAAGCTCGCCACTTGTAGGCAAACCGGGTGTTATGCAGAATGCGCCGCACCAATACTCAAATCTGGACGGCCAAAGCCACCACAACGCTTTCCCACAGTTCCAAGCACCCCTTGACCCGAATAACATGATGAACACTCCAATCAACAACCAGCCTTTCAATTTCAATGCACGAGCCTCAATATCAGGCCTGTCCGATGGCGCATCGCCAGCGGGATCCGACGTTCACAGGATGAGCTTCGGCAGCTCCGCGCCATTCCTACAACAACTGCAGGCACCCAGTCTGGATGGGTCAGATCACACAAGTCCCACAAGCATGTCTGGTGTCAATGCTGGACCAGCGGCCACAAGTGAATCAGTTAAGAAAACTGGTAAAGGCGCTGCATCGAGAGCCTCCGGTACCGGAGATGACAAGTCAAAGGGTAAAGAGCAGGACAAAGATAAGGACAAGAAGGATGTAGACCCAGACGCACCGCCGTCGTGGGCGGAGCTGAAAACGAAAGCTGGTAAAGACCGGAAAAGACTTCCACTCGCGTGCATAGCATGTCGAAGGAAGAAGATCCGGTGCTCGGGCGAAAAGCCAGCGTGCAAGCACTGTCTGAGGTCACGAATACCATGTGTTTACAAAGTCACTACACGGAAGGCAGCTCCGCGGACGGACTACATGGCCATGCTCGACAAGCGTCTGAAAAGAATGGAAGAGAGGGTTATCAAAATAATGCCCAAGGACGAACAAAGGAACATCGATGTCATTGGTCGAGCAGTCGTCAAGCCAGCGGTACCTGGATTGCCACCGAAGGTGGACAACAAGAAGCGTGTGGCGGATGAGGCCTTCGGCGAAGATCTCGACAGCTGGGCGAGAACACGACCAAACAAGAACATTCATTCGCAGATCAAAGGAGAGGAGCCACGTGATGATCTCATGACAGAGGGCACCGAGCATCTACCCTCCTCGGAATTGCAGCAACACCTCGCCGAAGTATTCTTCGATTACGTCTACGGCCAAAGCTATCACCTCTTGCACAAACCAAGTTACATGAGAAAACTCGAGGCCGGACAATTACCCCCTGTTCTTGTTCTATCAGTGTGTGCAATATCTGCACGATTCTCGGAGCATCCGGACGTTCGTACTGATCCCGCATTCCTTCGTGGCGAGAAGTGGGCAAAACCAGCGAGAGAAATCGCTCTAAAGCGTTACGATACACCCAACATCACTATCTTGATCTGTTATCTCCTGCTAGGTCTACACGAGTTCGGTACTTGTCAGGGTGGCCGCAGTTGGATGCTTGGAGGAATGGCACAGCGCATGGCTTACGCTTTGCAGCTACACAAAGATCTGGAAATCGGAGCTCCTCCAAAGCCAGCCGACGAGAAGAACGAGCTCACCTTCACCGATCGAGAAATTCGACGACGGACCATGTGGGCTTGCTTCATGATGGACCGCTTCAACTCTTCAGGCACAGATCGACCCATGTTCGTCGCCGAGTCTTACATCGAATTACAACTGCCCATAAAAGAGCACTACTTTCAGATGGAGATTACCGGCATCACAGAGTGTCTCGAAGGCCATGTGCCAAGGGCAACAGAACCAGACAGCGGGCAGATCGCAAATCCCAAGCACAACATGGGCGTAGCCGCTTATATGGTCCGAATTGTGGCTATCTGGGGCCACGTTGTCCGTTACGTCAATTTGGGAGGTCGTGAGAAGGACAAAGAACCCATGTGGTCAGAGGCCTCTGGTTTCGCGCAGTTGAAGCAGAGCACAGACGAATATTGTGCAACACTTCCTGAACCACTTCAATGGAATGAAGAGAATCTCCATGGTCATGCGAGCGAGAAGATTGCCAATCAGTTCATTTTCCTACACATCACCATCAACCAAGTCAAACTCTTTATGAACAGATTTGCGTTACCAATATCCGGAACCAGACCACCATTCACGAAAGAAATGCCTCCAGAGTTCATCAACGAGTGCGCACGTACAGCACTAGAAGCAGCCGGTCAAATATCCACCATGGTCAACGAGGCACACGACCACAGAGTCGTTGCACCCTTTGCTGGATACAGTGCATTCTTCTCCAGCACCGTTCACATCTCCGGTCTGTCCTCCAAGAATCCTGCGATCGAAGCTTCCTCCAAACAGTACCTGGCATGGAATGTAAAGTACCTGAGCAAGATGAAAAAGTACTGGGGCATGTTCTATTTTGTCACTGAGCATCTGAAGGACCTATATAGGCGGCAAGTCGACGCCGGTCTTCGCGCACAACAAGGCACTACAACGCCTGCAGGTGGGAAACCACAAGAAGCCATCTTCCAATACGGTGACTGGTTTGACCGTTATCCTCATGGCGTCACCGGTACAGATTACGAAGAAGCCGGTAATGAGGTCAAGAAAGAGCCCGGCGCAGACGCTCTCTTTGGTCAGAAGCCAGACCTACAGAGTGTCGAGGACTTCTTCGCCAAAATGTCTCCTCAAAGCCGAACTGCACAGTCACGAAAGGTGACGAAGAAGAAGCAATCCAAATCTGTCATGCAGAGCAACAATGCCGCTGATAGCTCTATCACACAAGCTGTTCCGGCTGGCCCGCAGCAGATCCAGCGACCTCCTCATCAGATACCACAGATGGGCGTACGGAACCAAAACATGCCAATGCCGTCCGTTGATACGAACATGTTTCAGAACAGTCAACAGAACTACCAACCGAACTTTCCTTCTGCTGGACAGGGATCGAACAGCGCGAACGCATTCTCGGCGACCGCCATGTCTGACGAAATGGCGATACTTCAAGCGCAGCAAAACCAACCTTTCCAGCAAATGCATCACCCAGGACTCATGTCTCATCTCGATCGCCAGATGGTACTGTCAAGCTATGCAGGCCTCGATGGCTCGGCTGGGAACACTCCTGGCAACCCTCTTCACGCCATCGACCCACTCAATTTTCCAACTGAGATCGATCTGAACGGAGATAACTACGGTTTCAACCCCGGTCAAGCAGGCCAGAATTCGATGACCAGTCCATCCGGAGCACCCGGTATCGCCTCCGGCGCCAACGCTGGCTTAGTGAATGCGAGGGGCATGAATGATGGCCAATGGAACGAGACGAGCTCCCTGTCGTGGTTCATGCCATTCAACGTGGACCCACCAAATGCTATGGGAGACGAATCGGGCTTGTTTGCTAGTGCATACGATTTCTCGACCCTTGCGGGTCTTGGTGGGTTTGGTACAGGAGATGGGCTAGGTAATCTAGATGGGATGGGTCCCGATGGTGCTCAGGGACTGGGTGGCGGTGTAGGTGATCACTCCGGCACAGGGCAGGATGGAGTATGATTGTTGCGAGTATACGAGGAGTTCAGCACGTTTGTGGTTCACATGCTCTTTGCCAACTTTCAAAAGGGGTGGTGTTTACACGAGATGGAGGAGGTCGATCAACAGATTGACATCTAGTCCATTCTGGCGGATGTCTACGGGTTCTAGGGAGGGAGCGTTTCCTTTGATCATGCTTCAGAATGATTGTTACGACCACAAATAGGCAGGGATGTGATACCAAGACTTTTGAGCGTTCTTCATTCAAATTGCAATCTACAGTACGCGGAAACGCCGCGCCCGGTCGTACGGATGTATAAGGAATGTACAGAGCTTCGAGCTATATGCAGGTCACATCAGATCTTTATCAGTCTACAACGTTACACCATTCTGGCCCTGATAGTGATGCACGTGGGGAAGACTAAGATGTATCAAGTTCTCTGGTTGTTTGAGATCTCGGTTTTGAAAGTGACTCCGCGGCAATCGTCCTCAATGGCATCGCTGTAAGGCAAATAAGGCCGTGGAGCCAAATGCTATATGATCTGCTTTCTCTTACATGCTCGCTCTTGACAGCCTCAACACGCATTATCAAAGCTTTGCTGACCGACATTATTGACCCTGAAGGTAGTGACCGGTGATAGGCAAAATGCAACACTAGATGGAAATCATAGGACAGGGTTTTCTATGCACACGTGTGCCATTCACCCTCTGCGGCCAGATCCAACCACAGATCAGCTCCGACTCGGTCAAGGACGAGCATTTATTTCTGCCAGCTCACTTGCCATCAAGAAGTACGTTGCATGCGACACTGTTGACAAACAATTTCACTTACTTTTGCTCGTCGTGACAAGGTAGACGACGGCGGATATTCGGAACATATCTGCCGGGTACCAAATATGATGCAAGCCATGATGTCCTGCAGGATGTAACATTGAGGTAGATCACCGTGCAGTGACAGGGTGACTAGGGCAAGCAACGTGCTCATCACCTACAGCAGGAAGCCACAACCGCCGCCTCGCAGCACCTGGAATTCCCAACACACCGGCGCCTCCCTTCAACAGGTCGTTGGTATGATGATGGGTTGCATAAAGATCGTCGTGGCAATTGGAGCCCAATGACATCGTAAGGACAGCCTCGGCGGAGGATGGTTTATGAGGCTATCGTGCACGATGAAGGATCTGGTGAAGAGAGTAGGCGCCACAGACGAGGTTAGAAAGCCACACAACACGCCGTTTTCTGTCACTCCGGTCTCGCACGAGTTGCTGAACGCCAGAATCATGATAAATGTGGTGGAAGTAGTCACGAGCTCGCAAGGTGGACCACAGGCAGCGAAAAGAAAAGACACATCGGAACGGGACAGGCAGGTGAGATTGTCAAGCAAGCCTGGTCAAGTCATGAACAGGCTTGTAAGCTGGGACTGTCGAAAATATACACGTCGATCACGACCGAACGAGGACAAGCACAGAGGGTAAGAAACAGAGTCAGGAGCCAGCTACCAGAGCATGATCACCACGCCAGGGACCAGCAGCATGAACATAAACTAGTGGGGACTTACCATATCGCGTCTAGATCAACACCAGTTAGGCCAAATGTAAGATTGGGTAATCCACCTTTTGGAAGCAGGAAGGAACGTGGAAAGAAGTTTTAGACTCTTTTAGGGGATAGCTCGTCTTCTTCTTTGGGGACGTTCCTGTGAAGGAGTGTGAGGGAGCTGTGTTGGCGTCTCACGCTTCGCCCTCTTCGCCCTCTTCGACCCATCCTCACTACCGCTAGCGTGACTCCGCTGATGCTAATTTTAGCTACCACAACCACCTTTCGCAATTACGGATGCGAGCCCATTCCCCAAACCACGCGCCTAAGGTAGTTTCTATCTCCGTGCGAGATGGCCGAGGAGATGGGAATACGATTTCTCTGTTTTCAAGCAGGTAGGATCAGTATTAACTTATCCGATAGGGATTCGTGTGGCTGCAAAAAGCATCGTGAAAGACATCGAGGGCTTCGTGGGGAGCGAACCAAAGACAACACCACCAGATGATCAGAGACAGCCAATCCTGGACCAAGACGCGGCTGCTCATCTCTTTTTCCTCGCTCTGACCTGAACTGCTTCATACGGCAGCCCGTCACTGCTCAAGCTCTCTCAACCAAGTGTTGGAACACCACCAGGACACCGCCTGCCCCTGACTTAGCCTGCCCTCTAAACTCTCCAACTCTCTGGATTCTTTTTCTAGACAGTTTCCCTCTCGGCAGCCGCTCCGCCAGTCCATCGGAAAGGAGGAGCAGCAGATCGCTGGCCTTGGCTCTGGAAGTCTGGACAGCAACCACGCTGGCTGTACGGACCTGCTTTCTTTCTTGCTAACCAGCTGTCTGGAGGGGGCTGTATTCGATAGTCGGCGGCACAGTTCTGCACCTGCTTCCCACCGCTCATCCTGCATGCAGGTCGCCCTGTCAATCTTCCATCAGATCCCTGTCGACATCTGCAAGCCTAGATCAGATTGCACGACCGGACGATTGTCACAAGGAATCTCCTAAAAAAGTCTGGACAATTTCAACGACCGCGACATCTACTCATCGGTGCAGCCACTTGTCGCTCGCAACAGACTCTACCTTCGAATCCGCGATACTCGAATTTTTGACACGCCAGTTGCGCGAAATTACGACGGAAAATCAGTATTGCACAGCTCTTGCAAGTACCAAGGATCTGGCTGTGGCTCGTGACCCGATAACTGTCGGACCACTTCCAAAAGCACGACTGCAACCGGTCAGGTAAATCACTAGAGCATTCCGACCAACCGAATTGACATCAGAGAGCGCCACGGCAACACAACTCACACCGACCAAATTACAACACGGCTATACACTTCCAAGTGAACACATCTCCGCCACCGCCCATTTCGCCGGCGACGCACTGTCAATAGCATACAATTCTACCATAACATCGCTGGGTCGCTCCCATAAGCGACAGCTGTATACCGGTCACAGGTCCGTACTGTCTCTACTTAGTTTCTTTTCTTTGTCTTGGCTTGTCACATTCACCATGAAGCTCCAATGTACTATAGCCGCTGCTGTATCCACCTCAGTCTCTTCCCCCATGTCGGCTCTGCTCTCGAACGACTTCATCACGAGCCCCGACGTGATGCAGCATCGACCTTCCCAGCTTCCCTTCTCTCCTTTGTCAATGGGACAATATCAATCTCCCATTACTGTCTTCTCTTCTTTTCCCTGGTCTTCAGATGCACCATATCAGCAGCAACGGAATTTCATAACGCCGATATCTGACTCTGTACCAGACTCGCAGTACACTGCCGTCGATGTCCAGATCGGTGCCCTAGGACTAGACTTTTCTAAGATCCCTGCCTGCTTTGCTCCACCAGGATTTGCGCCTGTACTCGCAAACCCTTCTGGATGCATGGACCACCCCGATATACCTTCCGATTTTGCTCGGTTACGGAACAAGAAAAAGTCGAAAACATCAGACGCCAAGAGTACATCAAAGTCGAAATCGAAAGCGAGTGAGCCTCGACATGCCCCGCCAGCCACGAAACAGTCATGGCAGGCTACAGAGACGTATCAACCACAAGTCGATGCCCAGTCAATGATCAGCGAGTCCAAATCTGGCTTTGGCTACTCCTGGAATGTCCGGTCTTCTCAGGACTCCGGGAGTGGACCTGGACGAAAGTTGTCGTTACTTTCTTCGCGAAAGGGGAAGCCGCAGAACTTGAAAGAACTGCCACCAAAGCGGCAAGAGGAAGCACTCTCGCATAAGTTCTTGCATGCCAAGCATCCCGACCTCTCAAACCTCGCAGAGTTGAATCCTCGAGAACCAATCTTTGCACAACAACCATTGAGCCCACTAGAGCCGCCGCAGATGTTGTACAGATCTGAGGGCGTCAGCCAGCCGAGCACACCGAACTGGATGGACCGTGGTCAGAGGAGACACGACGAGCAGATACGATATACCCAAGATCGACAATCTCAACAACAGGCGCCGCATCCAAACCAACCTATACAGCAATATCATCCAGGCTACTCACAACAATACATACCACAGCAACACATGGATCCTGACATGGCTCTCTTTGCTGCAGCCACGTCTGGCCTCAGCCCAGATCACCCGCAGAATCGCTGGGACCCCGTCATGGCTGATCGACCACCACTTCCGCCCATTCCATCACAGCATCAACGATATCCTTCGACCGCATCACAGAGACATCATTCAACATCATCGTCTTCTGCACATTCAGTGCCGATGGTTTCGGATCCACAACCACGTCCGAGCGAGTCTCACGAGGCAATGCGGGCGTATTCTTCCCTCACTGGGCTGCCAAAGTCCGCGCCAGATCTTACAGTTACACGAAATGCCAATGCGTTCCCGCCGGGGCATACATTGGCTCGCTGGGCGACACAGTCTAGCTTTTCGTCACGGGGCAGCAGCGAATCAGCCCGTGGCTCGTCGTACGAGATGCCCGTACCGCAGAGGTTAGAACAGCAAGCTTCGCAGGCTTCGCGGACATTGAACGTCGCTCAACAGCCAGTCTCACCCCTTACACCAGACAGCATTCTTCGACCCGTGTCTCCATTGTCTCCAGAACCACCATTACCATCTCGCAGAAGCTATTCCTCATCGTCACCGCGACCAAGCATACAAGCATCCCGCAGCCTTGAGATTTCCCGCGTGCCTTCACGACCAGTATCACCCGCCAATGACGAAGACGCGGCTTGGCTGCAGCGTAACGTCTCGGCACTCACCCTCGATACGACCGTCAGCCCAGCAAGCAACACTGCGCGGGACATACGCGATAGCATGGTCTCAGCCATCTCCCCCTGCGACGTCAGCCCCATCGGCGAAGAAGACCTGGCTGCAGAAGGTGGTCTCAGCCCACTGGACGCCGACGATTTACCAGACTACAAGTCAAGTCAGCAAGAGATGCAATTCCGACGCCAGCGCGAGAACGAGCGTCGAGCCGAAGAGTTACGACGCAGATGGGAGGCGAGCACAGGGCGGTGATGATCGGGGAGCAGTGGAGTTCTTGATACCACAATCTGCCGTTTTGACGAATAGCAGACGGAAAACCCTTCCCATCCCGAACTGCTGGAGTCGGTCTATTCTATCGAGGAGTTACGCCATCTTGGGACACATGCCATGCATCCAAGCCTTAGATGCGGAGACGCGGATCTCGTGGCCATGACGGAACGATGTAATATTGCATTTTGTGCAGATACTAGGACGAGTTTCATGACAGATGCAAGATAGGCCCGCTGGACAGTGCGGCTTTTTGGGACTTGGGGATGGGAGCCGTGACGGGGATGAAACAGAGATGAAAGAGAAAGGTCGGACTTATACCGGCCTTCTCCAGGCGACATGGCAGCGAACAGAGGGCGTTGTCCAAAACGTAATAGGGCGAAAGAGGCGGGAGCAGAATTGAAGACGGAGATGTCAATCTGTCGTTGTTTGGTGGATATACCCTTTGCAAAGAGATTTCGCTTCTTGATGATAGTTGGATGAATATAACATGCTCATACACCATTTAGGCCTCTAGAATATAAATAAGTCCCTGAAAACATGAATGAACAGATCGTGAAGTCTAGTTGATCTTTTGAATTCCCTCATCGTCAAAGTGCATAGTTCATGCTAGATCATGAGTGAGTTGTGAAGCATCCACCTCTAACGTGGTCGGCAAGCTCGTTAGTCATGTAACCTCGGTAGTCAAAATTCAGCTTCTTCTGCTTTTCAGCCTAATTACCTGCCATACATGAACCTCTATGAACAATTAAACTATATCATGTTGCAGTGCATTGGGGAGAC